>JAQPZY010000277.1:0-95554 GCA_029931535.1 Margaritifera margaritifera
CATTTAAGTAAGTGATCAAATTCCCATTCTTATCCCATATCCAGTTCCAATCTCTTTTTTTGTACTGTCTCATTCATTAAAAAATCATGTACCGAGCTGAAGCACTCTCAAATTTGTTCAGACAAATTTTCTGCTTCACAATTTAAGACAATACAAACCAGAATTGGTCACATGATCCTTAAGCTGTTTGATTTTTAAATAAAACAAATTTTTATCTAACTTGCTGGAACCCGCATGTAAAGAGTGTATTGTCAAACACTCGTGAGTTGTTTTCATTTCAGGCTGGGTGGGTTCTTGTAGATGTCAGTAAGTATATAGGCAAGTTAATGAACCCTGTCATCCCAATCAAATGTTCGCAAAAGAAAGGTGCTGTTCTAGGTCTTGAAAACCATACAATTTAAGTTTACGGGTGTTGGGAGTTAACTACAAAATATGCCATTGTGTAATTATAATATAAGAATATCATAAATCAGGAACTTATTTAATGGATCTATTACAACTCTGGGCAATTCTAAAGATTCTTAATTGTAAAATTTATAAGAATTTTGAAAAAAAAATTAAAAAGTTTTGCCTATTACATATCATTTCTCAATTATTATTTTTTTTACTTTGATACCAAAGGTCCACTTGTATTTCTCAGTTGC
Organism: Margaritifera margaritifera; assembly: GCA_029931535.1. NCBI lineage: Eukaryota > Metazoa > Mollusca > Bivalvia > Unionida > Margaritiferidae > Margaritifera > Margaritifera margaritifera. The sequence continues at coordinate 645 of JAQPZY010000277.1, forward strand.
TGAATGGTAATTTGGAGGTTTCTCGTTTAGTGCACATCCCATACCAGAGGTCAACTTGTGGAATTACTGGAGGTTTTTTTTGGCAGATATATTTGGAAAATGAATAATTCATTTAGGGTGACCAAACACGTCTGTGATTACTGACTAGTGTAGGATATGAATGAAGAACATTATGATTGTTTGGACTGAAAACATTTTTGGGGTATAGTTTTCTAAAGTAGTAATGCGGGTTTTTAATTATGATATTTTATTCCAGATTATATTGATTTTTTTTCTTTTCTTCTGGGCTTTCACAATACATCCGCACCCCCCCTGCCTCGTAGACCCTCTCCCCACAGCAATTGTGGGGTACCCAAAGAATAAAAAAAAGGTCTAGTGTTTTTTCTGGTTCCAGCAATATGGTCGTTCAGTAGCAGTGTTGAAAAATCATGTGCTTGTTCTAAAAAATCATGGCCTGCTGGTCATGGTCAAACCAGATGTTTGCTCAAGACAGATGCATCTTATGGTAATGTAATGTAAAATCAATTTATGCCTGGTAATGTTGGTGTTCATATAGTTACAGGTGGTTGCTCAAATTCAGGTTTTAATGTGCCTCTGCTGTAAAGACATGTGTAATTATGAAAATATAAAAAAATCCATTGTGTTTTTTCCCTTTTGCTAGCATTGTGTATGGTATCAGTACTACGCGCCAACCCCTGTGAATTATAACCTCAGTGTGCCCGTGGTAACTCGCAAACCCGACTGTAGTAATGCGGGGTCAGGCGGGGGATTCCCTATTTTTTTTTCCTAGAAAATGCAATTAACATATAATGTTAGTAAATTAGCAACCTTTGATATAATCGCTTCGTTTTTATCGGCTCGTTTTATCATTGAAAACAGCGAGTTAGTACCTGGAAATTTGAGATCAACATCATGAAATTTTTCAACTTTTAATAAGAAGTCATATATTTTGTTCAATTTTCTTTCCAAACAAACATTCTCAGTACACTATAAATAACAATATGCAACGAAATTTTGATAAATGAAAATGTTACTAATGCCTGCTGGTGGCAACATTTAAAAAAATAAATACCAATTAAATAAGTTTTTTCAAGTGAAATTTGTGTTTTAGTTCTATCTTTTAATTTGGTTTCAGTGTAATCATCATATATGCAATATGCCCTCTTGTATTCAAACGTGAAAAATGTCCTTCAACCGTCACAGCTATGTCCGCAAGCGTTTCTTTGAGAACCTAATTATGTGCCGACCATTGTTTTGATCTCCGACTTGCAGAAGTATTTGTTGTTTTGTTACACTCAGTTTAAATGCTGACCTGCTTTGTATTATCACATTAATTACGTGTTTTGTATCAAATCAAATAAAGGGGGTGGAATAAAAAGAAAAGTTAAAAGGCATGCAAATCCTACCTGCGTAAGAGCTAGCTGTCACAGCTGTGTGTCAGGTCAACTCATTTCATTTGATCAATCGAACACTGATATAAATATTATTCTGTAAGTAATATAATTAAACTACCTTAAATTAACCTATTCTTTCACAAACGGGATCAAAGATTGCAAAGCAACCAAGCTAAATGAGTACTTGGTGAATAAAAAGCTTATTTTCACAGATATGGTTCATTATGGAGAAGCGAGTTTCAAAGTTTGTAGTGAACCTAAAATAATCTAAATTGGCACTCAGAGATATTTCCTTAAAGATGAGAAGAAGTTTCACTGTTACTTGCTATGAAATCATGGCATCCATATTTTGCTAAAAGAACAATAAAATACATTCAGTTTCGTGTTGACGGTTGTTTCACGAAAATAAATGTCACCTAGTTTTTGAAAAAAAGGAATCTTGTTTTGTTGTTGAATCGACAAAGCAGTGATGTAATACCACAATGTTTACGCATACCGTGTTGTTGAAACTGCATGGACATAATGTTGATTAACGATCATTCAGAGGTTGGGTATCTTGAAAAATATAGTTAATTTATATACAAAAAAGCGAACAACTACATTAGAAAAAGCTCCTTCATTGACAATTATTCCCAATGCAATTATAAAACGAGTATTCAGTCATTGAACAGCCCTGTTAGCCTCCCCCACCCCGCAGTTTTCTCAATGTTCAGTGGGAGATGGCATCCCCTTCTTTTTTTTTTGAGGTCCCTCAGTACTCGTCGTTGCCCATTGATTATAGTGCGGTCTGTGTTTTTGGATCCCGTTGTATGTGAGTTATCAAGGGAGAGGTGCACAAGTATTTTCTTATCTATCATGCTTTGGCACAAGATTTTCATGAAATGACTGTACATTATGTGCATGTGACTTTCCAACACAGGTTCAGACTGGTTCTGTATCATCAACAGCTGGAATTAAGGGATTCCAATTTGTCCAGACTGGTTACCATAGTCAGTTCCTGGCAGAGATGATGCAATCTCACCTTGTCAAAGATTTCTGTATCATTGGACCTCGGGTAAGAATTAGTCACTTTTTGACAGTTGTGATCAGACGTTAATTAGTATTTCCTGGATACAAAAGCCTGCAAGATTTTTTTTTTTTATGGCCTGTAAAAGCAATGAAAACATAGTTGTAGTTGTTGTCATAAAGATCATCATCATCACACCAGAATAAGTTTTATGTTATAGTGTATGCCTTTAGGTGGCCACTGTCCTAGACATATCTTTTGCAGGTGGGATGCTTTATTTTGTGGAACACTTGTTTCAGGGGATATTTCTATACAAGTCTTGACATTGCCCACATAAGCTTGCTTTTGAGTTTTTCATCACACAGATGTTATTGTAGCCTGTTAAACACATATTTAATATTTTGATTAGAAACTTGCTTTTTTAACCAAAGGTCAGCCATAAAAACTATTAAAAATGAGGAATATAATAATCTTGTAAAAGAAGTTGAGATCTCTCTGCAGTAACTGCTCATGTGAATTTTATCACATGACTACTGTGGTATTTACATTAATGTACCCATATTATAATTTCAGTTATGTAACATGTGTAATAACACCTCATGACATTCACAAATGATGTCATAATGTCATGCAAAAGGAAAGGCATAAAGACCGAGGCATCTGAATGTATTTCAAAGTCATTTCACTATACTATTCTGCAGTCTACTCAAATAAATTAAGTATTTTTTGTCAGTGTGATAAATAGAATCTTACATTTGTGCTTATATTAAAAGAAATTTATGAAGGTCATTGAATAATTAAAATCTGTTGTTCACTTCACCGAGGCTTGCAAAAGATAGAAATTATTTAACTTGTTTCTATAAATTTTATTTTGAAATTAGCACTCGTGCAAGATAATCTTTACATATTTGAATTTAATAAAACTAAAAGACTACAAGAGAGTTACCAAGAAAATATTTGGTTAATATAAAGTTGCAGAAAGAAATGTCATCTTTTGTTTGGCTAGAAGAAAAGTTTGATCAAGACAAATGTTAAAAGAAGTAGGCAACATACATAATTTAGGCATCCTACCATACTTAGAATAATGTTAATTGCATATAGCATACATGGATGGACACATGTATGCGAACTACTAGCAGGAGTTAAATTTTAGAATGATTGTCATTAAAAAATGACATTTTAAAATATTTCATGGACTATAAAATAAAACATGTTACAGTGAACATAATGTTTTATAATGAACATATAGGTTAGACCTGCTAAATTCACAAATATGAATTTGGTTAGAAGAAATAATTTCCAAACATTATCCAAATTAATTCATTAGACTGTGGTCTTTTTTAATGGACCTTTGCTATAATTGATGAATATTACCTGCAACCAAACTATCATGTATAAAAGAAAGCCAAGGATGTCTCCTTAGGAAATATCTTAATGAATTTATATACTCATTTTGAACTTGTTTGATGAAATGTTTTCTGCTTCAGTTTTAGCCATAAAAGCGGATACAGATTTGACTTTCTTGTAGAAATTTATTACAGACACTTTCGGTACTGACTTTGGAAAATAAACCCAGACGGGTATATAAAACATTGTACTTGCTTAAAAATAATGTATACAGAGTGGAGACTGTGTAATCAAGTCATAAAGGGGAAATTAAAATTTATTCTGGATTGAGCAGTGGTCTGGAATAGTAAGTGTCATTTGTACAACAGAAAACTGCTAAAAAGTGACAACATTTTATGCTTGCAATGAGCGGGGATCAACAATTCTCGGAACCTGGATTAAGCAGGTCCTGCTTAAGAAGATAATCACCTATTTCTTTGAGCAGATAAATGTCAAATATATTATGTACTTGTCATAATAATTCTGTTTGCAGGGGTGTGGGAAGTCAGCGCTGGTGCAGCAGTTTGCCAGACTCCTGGGATACCACATTGAACCTATCCTGTTGTATCAGGTAATACGCCTTAACAGAGAATAAATGGCTACTATTATGTTCCTTGCTTAGTTTTTATTGTCTTACATGTAAATGATAAGATGTAGGTGTATATTTTTCCAGAAGTGATTTCATCATCATTATCAACTATATTAAGGTGCTATGTTAAAGGATTTGAAAGTTATATATGACTATATGGCTGAAGTTTGTACCCAGGTATAATTTTTGTCAGGAAAGCTGCCCAGTCATGCAAACAGCCTGTTTAGAAACTACAGACAAAACTGCCTCTGTTTCCCAGAGAGGCTGTACTCCACAACATGTGACACTTCCAACAGCTGAATCAGTCAGTCAGTGCAGACTTCTGTTTCACCTCATCAGCAAAATCTAGCATTACAAACTATGTTATTGCAGGTAGACAATGGCCAGTCAAAGGACTCATCTTACAATTATGAGACAGTGCAGTTATTGATATAGTTTTCACTTTGCATTGTCATTTTCCATTACTTTGTTGTTTTCATTGTTGTTTCAGATATGCAATAGCAACCAAATGTTCAGGGTGTAAAAAGTTTTAAGGTCTTTGAGGCCACACATAAGACCTGACTCACCTGTACCAAGTGCATATCATTTTCACCTTACAGCGTTTGTACAGCTTGGTTATTGGAGACGTGGTCCATTGGATGATGTCCAAATTTATAGCAGAACTGTGTATGGTGAATGGCATCCATGTTACACCTACCACCCAGTGACCATGGGGCTTCTTTTTCCTTAACTTCTATTCATTAATTTGTGTACAATTTGCACCCTTTATGGTTCATCTACATAACTCAGTCATTTTTAATTGTTATTGCAGGTAGACAATGGCAGCTACACCCACTACATAAAATATATAAAAAAAGTTCAAGGTCTCTGAGTAGACTCATGCCTTAGTGTACTACATGTACATCACTTAAAGCTTGCAGTGCCCGCACAAGGTTGGTCCTTGCATTATCAGACAGCTATTCTGACAACAGGTGAATGCTAGGAGTTTTAAGTTATAAATGGGCCATTTGCATTATCAGACAGCTATTCTGACAACAGGTGTATTCTAGGAGTTTAAGTTATAAATGGGCCATTTGCATTATCAGACAGCTATTCTGACAACAGGTGTATGCTAGGAGTTTAAGTTATAAATGGGCCATTTGCATTACCAGACAGCTATTCTGACAACAGGTGTATGCTAGGAGTTTAAGTTATAAATGGGCCATTTGCATTATCAGCAAGCTATTCTGACAACAGGTGTATTCTAGGAGTTTAAGTTATAAATGGGCCATTTGCATTATCAGACAGCTATTCTGACAACAGGTGTATGCTAGGGAGTTAAGTTATAAATGGGCCATTTGCATTACCAGACAGCTATTCTGACAACAGGTGTATGCTAGGAGTTTAAGTTATAAATGGGCCATTTGCATTATCAGACAGCTATTCTGACAACAGGTGTATTCTAGGAGTTTAAGTTATAAATGGGCCATTTGCATTATCAGACAGCTATTCTGACAACAGGTGTATTCTAGGAGTTTAAGTTATAAATGGGCCATTTGCATTATCAGACAGCTATTCTGACAACAGGTGAATGCTAGGAGTTTAAGTTATAAATGGGCCATTTGCATTATCAGACAGCTATTCTGACAACAGGTGAATGCTAGGAGTTTAAGTTATAAATGGGCCATTTGCATTATCAGACAGCTATTCTGACAAACAGGTGAATGCTAGGAGTTTAAGTTATAAATGGGCCATTTGCATTATCAGACAGCTATTCTGACAACAGGTGTATTCTAGGAGTTTTAAGTTATAAATGGGCCATTTGCATTATCAGACAGCTATTTCTGACAACAGGTGTATTCTAGGAGTTTAAGTTATAAATGGGCCATTTGCATTATCAGACAGCTATTCTGACAACAGGTGTATTCTAGGAGTTTAAGTTATAAATGGGCCATTTGCATTATCAGACAGCTATTCTGACAACAGGTGTATTCTAGGAGTTTAAGTTATAAATGGGCCATTTGCATTATCAGACAGCTATTCTGACAACAGGTGTATTCTAGGAGTTTAAGTTATAAATGGGCCATTTGCATTATCAGACAGCTATTCTGACAACAGGTGTATTCTAGGAGTTTAAGTTATAAATGGGCCATTTGCATTATCAGACAGCTATTCTGACAACAGGTGTATTCTAGGAGTTTAAGTTATAAATGGGCCATTTTGCATTATCAGACAGCTATTCTGACAACAGGTGTATGCTAGGAGTTTAAGTTATAAATGGGCCATTTGCAGTTATCAGACAGCTATTCTGACAACAGGGTGTATTCTAGGAGTTTAAGTTATAAATGGGCCATTTGCATTATCAGACAGCTATTCTGACAACAGGTGTATGCTAGGAGTTTAAGTTATAAATGGGCCATTTGCATTATCAGACAGCTATTCTGACAACAGGTGAATGCTAGGAGTTTAAGTTATAAATGGGCCATTTGCATTATCAGACAGCTATTCTGACAACAGGTGTATGCTAGGAGTTTAAGTTATAAATGGGCCATTTGCATTATCAGACAGCTATTCTGACAACAGGTGAATGCTAAGAGTTTCTATCTTGCCTGCATAAGCAGAAAGCTGTCTTTTTGAACACAAAAAGTTTAATTAAAATGAGGTCTTCAGTATATGCCATGAAGTATATGCTGTGTTCAAACCTGCTGTAACAGTCGACTCAAAGACATCAACTGCCTATATAAACATTAATGTGGGTCAAAAAATGAATTGCATATGCTCATACATTATGGTTTTATCACCTATAGGTTTTATTACCTGTTAATAAGTCATGACCATTGGAAGAAAAAAAAACTTAGGATTTAATAAATTAACAGTCATCTTATTACGATAAGTTCATTTCAAATAAATTGTCAGTGTACCAAACAATTAAAACTTGTTCTGTAATTTTGCATTATAGGCCCTTTCTGACATGTCAATCAACCTTACTTTGCAGCTCATTGTATAATTATCTTAAGCCAATGGGAAGGTTATTAACTGCTGTTTGTTGTGAGTAGTTATGTAATGTTGCATAATGTGGGACAACATGTGGAAATGTTTCCCACAGAGAGGACTCAAATATAGGAAATATATAGTAACTTTGAGCTGGAATAGCTCAAAAACAGAAACTATAACTCTGTATTTGCTCAAATTTGAGAGTTATCTAACTTTCAGTTGAGGACATAAGTAAAATAAAGATTTTCTTATGTAAATGAGAGTGGACAGCAGGGGTTCAAATTTGACTCGCCCAGCTGATGACTGAAAGTTTCTGCCATTTGAGTGAATTTTACAATCACTTGCCCAGTCAGGGCTGATCAGTGTTTCTCTGTAATGAAAAGGATGTTCTGTCAAGAATATTGCCAACTGTGTTCATTTAAAGTCCATAGTTTCTACCAGAAGTTTATTTTCTATTGTCTCACAACAACTTTGCTCAATATCTTCAATGCTGATAAGCACCTACCAGAGGGAGAGTAGATGAGTCTCAGTTTGTAATTACTTACAACTGGTGTTATAAGATGGAATAAGTGCTGGGAAACAACCTTTCATATGATCGAATTTAGGTCATTAACATCGAATTTAGGTCATTAACATTGTTAATTATTTATATTTCTATACAGTAGAACCTGTCTTGAAAGACCACCCCATCTGCCAAAAATCATGGTGTCTTAAGATGGGTGGGCAGGGCTTAGGGAAAGTTTTGGAGAGGTCTTTCTTGCCACAGGTTATCATACAAGACAAAAGACTTGTATCATTTTTTGAGTGTAGTGCTCATCATCTCCTTGTTGGAAATGGGTGGTACAGTAAAATCCTGCCTGATATTAGGTTTTGCTCTTTTTGTCCCAATTAATTGAATTCAAAGAATATTTTCTACTCTTTTGTGCTGAAATATGATTTGGGAGATGCAGTAGCTCAATTTGCAGAGCATCAGACTGATAATCCAGGGGTCACAGGTTTGATGCCTGCCCATGCCAGCCGGAGTTGGCTGCCTCAGTGTGTCCTTATGAAAGGCTCTTAACTCCCATTTCCTTGGCATGATCTACTGTATATACTCGCGTATAAGCAAAGTCCAAATGCAAACAACATAGACTCTGATCTGCCATCGCATAATGTGCTGGCAGATCAGGGTCTATGTTGTTTGTTCTACTGATTAGTCCTTACAAACTGCATAGACCCAGATCTGCTGGCGCATTATACAACAGCAGATTTGGGTCTTTGCAGTTTGCAGTTGGCATTAGCTTATATACGAGTTATACGGTAGTCATTAATGTGTTAAAAGTGCCATTAAAACAAATTAAAACAAAATAAACTGAATATGATTCACTTAAGTCCACATTTTTTCAAACATTTCTTTCCAGCATCCAAAGATCAAGAATCTTACACCTGATGAAAATTGCCCGTTCCTCATAAATCCAAAACTCCTCCAGGGAAAAGATAAAACAGACAGTGAAATTTATTGCATATTGTCAAAGTTATAATTATTTCAGATATGTAGAATTCATCTTTTATATAAATTTTACCTGTCCTTAAAAATGTGTTGTACACTAAATTTAATTGATTGATTCCTCAGTTATATAAATCCATCTTTCTAAAAATTAATGAGTCAGACTTGTGCAAGTGTTACAATAGGCCTGTCTGTCTAATCTATGAGACATTTAACTGAACTAATTCATGAGGTGCTTTTTCAAATATCTCTTTACTTACACAGTCGGGCTGAAAATGGCAGTTCATTGTATCCACAATTTTTAATATATACCTATAAATGATACATAACCCCAACTATCTGATTTGGAGACCTACTAGAGATTTCTGATTCCTATCACCCTAGTCCAAAAATCTGGAACTACTGTTTTGTCATTATGATGTCACATAAATGCACCAGAATTCGCTCTGAAAGGGAATTCCATGTTCATTACCCACTTTGTCCAGATGTGTAAACAGAAGTACTGGATTGAAATCATTGTATGATATTAATTATATTCACAACTTTTGTAAATTATATTAACATAAAAATAACCTTGCAGCATTTTTCTCTAATTAATATTAATTAAATCCAGAAAATATAAAAATGATCTTCTAGACTCTACATATGTCTGTTTACATTGCATCTGGATGGTTACAATTTCCATCTAAAGTTCAAGTGATTTTGTGAGAAAAGATGGTCATATGTTGTAAATTGAGTGATTTTGAAACTATTAACTTTGAAGATATGAGAACTTGTGACTTCAACTTGTTAGATGATCCATTGGAAAGCAACTTTGTTGAAAGTTTCCTTGGTAACCAGAGCTCCTTTCCATCCCGTTATAACAATGTGACCATCAATGAAGTTTCTTCCTGTCCCTTTGAAGACAATGTGAGTCATCAATGGGAGCCTCTCTCTCATTACATGAATGTACAAAATGTACTGAATAGGGCAACCAATATTTACCAAAGGCAACCAACATTTACCATATACACTCGCTTATAAGTCGAGTCTAACTGCAAACTGCACCGACCCTTTTATACCTAGAGATAAATCACCATTGAAAATCTGACTCCAGTACATGGTACAAATCACAGCCACTTGGGCCAACACTCTCATGTCCATCATGAAAGTCATGGCACAAAAAGCCAATTTTCTAGGGAGGAAAACAAATCATTCTGGATGATAGACCACTTACACAAAAGTTACTAAATGCTGGAATCTACTATTCAGCAACTTAATGGCCATAAGAATGTACATGATATTAATAATTATGCAGTTACTTCAGAAGAGATGTAGCAGCAGATGTCTAAGATTCTTACCGGAAGTGTCCCACCACCAACAAGTTCAAGTTCAAGTTGTCATGTGGAGATTGAAGCCCCTCCTATTTCAGCATCATTTTCTTTGCATCCAGTTCAGGTGAAATCATAAAGGAAATACATTGAGGTGTTAGGTTGCTGTATTGCAACATCACCATCAACCTTGTGTATCAAGATCAGGAACAGTATCCATAACACAAGAGGATTAGACTTGTTAACACTGACAGATCCATTGCAGCATTCCACATGAATGATGTACATGTGCATTGTATATTCCAAAATAGGACATACATGTTATGCTTTGCTACAGTAGAAATATTGTCACACATTAAATGTAGTTCCAGAATTTAATTTTTCTGTATGTAGTTAATTTGAATAAATAATGAACTACAGTTGAATTTTCTATATTTCATACTTTAGTTCTTTAAAGACATATAATAAAAGCATTATCAGTACTGTATATACTCACGTATAAGTCGGGTAAAATTCAAACAACATAGACCCTGATCTGCTGTCACATAATGCGCCAGCATATCAGGGTCTATGATGTTTGTTCTACTGATTAGTCCTTACAAACTGCATAGACCCAGATCTGACAGCGCATTATGTGATGGCAGATCTGGGTCTATGCAGTTGGTATCGGATTATGGACTTATATGCAAGTATATATGGTAGGTTATATTTTTTTTAAGCTATTTTTAAATCATTGTATGTAGAATTTTAAGTTAATTGGGGAATAAATTAACATTATTATTTTTATGTCGCATAAGTAATAGTAACTATGCAGCTTAGATGCTTAAATTGTACGTGCAGGACATGACCTCTCGTGACCTCCTACAACAAAGAACAATATTACCCAATGGAGACACAGCCTGGAGGCCATCACCATTGGTTACTGCAGCCCTGGAGGGAAGCCTGGCTGTGTTAGATGGAATCCATAGAATTAACCTGGGATCTTTTGCTGTATTACACAGGTGGGTTAGAATTCTTTATAAAAATAAATTTTGAATTGATAAGATGTTATATTAACAATAGTCTCCACTACTTTCAAGGATGCATTGGGAATTATCTGATCCTGTCTATTCATACAAATTGGAACTCTCTGATCCTGCCTATTCATACAAATTGGAACTGTCTGATCCTGCCTATTCATACAAATGGGAACTATCAGATTCTGTCTATTCATATAAATGGGAACTATCTGACCTTGCCTATTCATACAAATTGGAACTCTCTGATCCTGTCTATTCATACAAATTGGAACTCTCTGATCCTGTCTATTCATACAAATTGGAACTCTCTGATCCTGTCTATTCATACAAATTGGAACTCTCTGATCCTGTCTATTCATACAAATTGGAACTCTCTGATCCTGTCTATTCATACAAATTGGAACTATCTGATCCTGCCTATTCATACAAATTGGAACTCTCTGATCCTGTCTATTCATACAAATTGGAACTCTCTGATCCTGCCTATTCATACAAATTGGAACTGTCTGATCCTGCCTATTCATACAAATTAGAACTATCTGATCCTGCCTATTCATACAAATTGGAACTCTCTGATCCTGTCTATTCATACAAATTGGAACTCTCTGATCCTGTCTATTCATACAAACTGGAACTCTCTGATCCTGTCTATTCATACAAATTGGAACTCTCTGATCCTGTCTATTCATACAAATTGGAACTCTCTGATCCTGTCTATTCATACAAATTGGAACTATCTGATCCTGCCTATTCATACAAATTGGAACTCTCTGATCCTGTCTATTCATACAAATTGGAACTCTCTGATCCTGCCTATTCATACAAATTGGAACTGTCTGATCCTGCCTATTCATACAAATTAGAACTATCTGATCCTGCCTATTCATACAAATTAGAACTATCTGATCCTGCCTATTCATACAAATTGGAACTCTCTGATTCTGCCTATTCATACAAACTGGAACTCTCTGATCCTGTCTATTCATACAAATGGGAACTATCAGATCCTGCCTATTCATACAAATTGGAACTCTGATCCTGCCTATTCATACAAATTAGAACTATCTGATCCTGCCTATTCATATAAATGGGAACTATCTGACCTTGCCTATTCATACAAATGGGAACTATCAGATTCTGTCTATTCATATAAATGGGAACTATCTGACCTTGCCTATTCATACAAATTGGAACTTTCTGATCCTGCCTATTCTTACAAATTGGAACTGTCTGATCCTGCCTATTCATACAAATTGGAACTCTCTGATCTTGCCTATTCATACAAATGGGAACTGTCTGATACTGCCTATTCTTATGAATTGGAACTGCCTGATCCTGCCTATTCATACAAATTGACTGCCTGATCCTGCCTATTCATACAAATTGGAACTCTCTGATCTTGCCTATTCATACAAATTGGAACTGTCTAATCCTGCCTATTCAATCAAATTGACTGCCTGATCCTGCCTATTCATACAAATTGGAACTGTCTGATCCTGCCTATTCATACAAATTGGAACTGTCTGATCCAGCCTATTCATACAAGTGGGAACTGTCTGATCCTGCCTATTCATACAATTGTGCTTGCTATAAATGTGGTGAAATTTCTTCTCATCAAATATTGTACATATTGGCATTTAGGTGAAAATTTCAGATTGGCTTTTTGACACATTTTTAAGTGTTAATGCCCTCTAGCGGTCAGTACTGGAGGATTACGTATGATGCATTAGATGTTTTAGATTTACTTAAACCATGGCTGTGTACTAGATGAAATGATAATGGTTAACAATTACTCCAGTTCAGTTCAGCTTTGTTTACTATCCTGTCCCAAGTACCTGTATTTTTATCCATAAGGACCTTCATATTTGGGACAGCTCATTTGATATTGGCAAAGATTAGGATAGGTTTGAAGACTTATTTATTGGTTTTTAGAATTTAGATATGACCGCTTTGGTGGTAGTATAAAGACTTGTAGTAGTAATCAGTAACTTGGAAAAGGACATGCAGATTTGCATCTTTTGTTTAACCCATCTACTACCAAATCATAACTTAATATATTTTTTAATCCTATGGCTGCACCTTAATAGATTGTTGTATTGACAGTATTTTTTTCACTGAAATACTTCTTGCAATGAATAGTATATCCTAGATGAAAATGGTGCCAATATGACCTCCCAAGATGGTCACACAGTAGCCATCATGAAAATCTTGTGATGGCTACTCCTCCTGAAGAAATGGTTGTTTCAACATGGGATTTTCACTAAACACTTCTTGCAGTATATAGCTGGTACACACAGAATATGTAATTGGTCTTGAATGAAAATGGTGCAGATCTAACCACTAAAATATCTGTACTATTGTGAATAAGTTTGAAAACCAGACCTACTTGACCTTGGAGTCGAGTCAAAGGTCACTGCTTTAATTTTTGTATTTAACTGAGCTTATTAAACACAATGACTTGTACTTATTCAGTTGAATTTGTACCAGACTTTGTATATTTAGTTGTTTTTCACTCAACAGGTTGATAGCACTCTAACATTTGATTTGAAGCTTAAAGGTTATGATCAGTTTTTATCAGTAATGGGTTGTGAGCATGAAAACACAAACAAGTATGAATGGATTTTAATCAAACCCAGTTTATGGACATATCTGATGAATACCTGGAATGATGCCAACTCCTTAGCTTGTGTTATATATATATATTGGATTTAACCAAACTTATTATGAGGTATTGACAGTATCTGAGATGAGTTCAGCGTTCTTCTATCCATTTTATTAGGTTAAAGGTCAAAGGCCATGGCAAAGATTTGTACTCCTTTTATCTATTGTTATTACTAAATTTGATATATTGGAGTTTCTGAAGACTATCTCAGATGATTTCAGTACTCAGCAATTAAAGAGAATAAAGGAGGGAAGAAACAGACTTCTCATGGATTCCTGCACATACTTTTTGGCCAGTAGAGTTTCTTTCCCCTTCAGTAAACTCTTGTTTAATGAAAAATATTAATTTCTTATTTGCTATTTCAATAAAGGCTAGAACATCAGTTTTTTTTACTTGGGCTCAAGTGGGGGTTAAATACTTGATTTTGGGGTCTGTAGCACTATTGATTACACATATGCAAAGAACTCATACTATTTTTGGTTTGTTTCCAGGCACTAATATTTGAAAGATTAGTAATCACTTATTCTAGATTACCGTATATACTCACGTATAAACCGATACTAACTGCAAACTTGATAGACCCAGATCTGCCATCACATAATGCGCCATCAGATCTGGGTCTATGCATTTTGTAAGGACTAATCAGTAGAACAAACAACATAGACTCTGATCTGCCAGCACATGATGCGATGGCAGATCAAGGTCTATGTTGTTTGTATTTGGGCTCGGCTTATACGCGAGTATATATGGTAGTGTTTTTTTTTATTAGGTTCTTGAGGAGAGTTTTAACAGAAAGGTATTTTGAGGTGAATATAGGCTGAGACAAAAACTCAGATCTTATTGTTATATCATTACACAGTCACATTCTTTTCAAACCTAAATTTGTGGTATTAGATAGTATTAATGTAATAGTATGTGGTATTATTATTAATATGATAGTATGTGGTATTAGATAATATTAATATAATAGTATGTGGTATTATATAGTATTAATGTAATAGTATGTGGTATTATTATTAATATGATAGTATGTGGTATTAGATAGTATTAATATAATAGTATGTGGTATTAGATAGTATTAATGTAATAGTATGTGGTATTATATAGTATTAATGTAATAGTATGTGGTATTATTATTAATATAATAGTATATGGTATTAGATAGTATTAATGTAATAGTATGTGGTATTATATAGTATTATTGTAATAGTATGTGGTATTATTATTAATATGATAGTATGTGGTATTAGATAGTATTAATATAATAGTATGTGGTATTAGATAGTATTAATGTAATAGTATGTGGTATTATTATTAATATAATAGTATGTGGTATTAGATAGTATTAATGTAATAGTATGTGGTATTATATAGTATTAATGTAATAGTATGTGGTATTATTATTAATATAATAGTATGTGGTATTAGATAGTATTAATGTAATAGTATGTGGTATTAGATAGTATTACAGTCCTTCAAAGGCATTATAAGAAGGTATTTTGTTAAAAGATTTGATCATCAATATATTGATTAGTGAAGTGAAATGACTTGCCCTTTTTGTTCAGAATTGTAGTTAGCACAATGGAAAGGACTGAGTCTTTCACTGTACTGAATATAGTGCTCTTTACTGTAGGAAACAATAAAAGCTGGTGCTTTATGTTTTTAAAGACAGACCTATTTTTAGCTTCACCTTGAAGACTAAGTCATACCATGAATCAGATGATGACACAGCAGGATTACTCGTCAGTGATCTAAGTCATTAGAACTTGTTGCATAATGTAAGTAAATTTGTGATAAAGTAAAAGATAGTAAATAATTTTTATGGTAAATTATGTTATTTGGAGGTTACTTTCATGATCACATTAACATTAGAAATTAACATCTTCAAGCTCCTGAATCAGGGCCTCCCAGAAAGACAAAAAAATTGTACCTTAATGTCTATTTACAATATAGGTGCTAAAAATAGTATCTGTGGGAAGTAACTCTTCCAAATTACTATTACAATACATTCCCTTGTTACCGTTAGTTGGCTACTCATATATTGGATTCTTCAGTTTAAGCTTGAGTGACACATCTGTGAGGATGTTCACATTTGTGGGGAAGGTGTCGATGGCTTAATCATAGTGTGGTTGGGTAAGTATTCTCAGAGAAACATAATTTCTAAAACAAAAATTCCTTTCTCCATCGAATGCATTTTCTGCTCATATTAACAATAGAAGAATAGGTAAGAGGATGAAGCCATGCATGAATATCCATCAGAGGACATTTTCTATGGGTTCTCATGTGAAGGATAAAACCATGCTTCTAAGGAGAGGCAGCAAAACTTGGGGATAAAATCTAGCAACATGTGATTACTATGAAGCCTTAGACAAAGCGCATTTCCTTCCCAAGAAAAAACATTGTGGGTGATTCTAGTGAAAGCCTTAAACCTATGTGGCTTGCCCATGACCAGGTTGTGCAGGCCTTAACAAGGTCCAGTGAATATCTGAGCAACTGCCACTGTACCCACTGGGTTTATTTCTCTTCTCTGTGAGGCAAAATCATGAAGATAAAAGCTTGAAAAAGTTGACTCTGGATACCAGAAACAACCTCAATAAGGGGCCCCGGGTGGCTTAGTGGTCTAAGGTGCTCACCTCTGTCCGCGTGGGTTTGAGTCGTGGGCTCAGCCAATGTGGGTATGTGAGAAAGCTTGCCATTAGCTTCCCGTGGGTTGGTGGTTCTTCCCGGGGTTTTCTTTGGTTCTTTCGCCACCAAATATACTGGCCGCCATGTATAGCCTATCATGTGCTGAAAAATGGCATTAAACCCATAACAACCAACCAACCTTAATAATGTCTCGGATTGAACAGTTGTGTTCAAATGCAAGGCTTTCAGAGATGGCTCTAATCTCATGAGCCTATATTTTCATGAGACATATCTGATCCTGTGAGATCTCAGAATATGATGAGTACTTGAGCCAAGAAGCCAAAACTTGCAGACTGATATCCTGCTTTTCCACTTTCACTGGGAGGAAAAGTCTTTGTTGGCCCCAACAAATTATTTCAACATATTTCAGATAGCACTTGAGAGGATGAAGTTGGGTCCTGGAATCTCACCTCTCTTGAAAGGATCTAGCGAGGAGAGTGAGAGAATGATCACTTTCTGATTACTGGTGTATAGCAACTGGTTCTTGGCAATGAATCTCGATTGCATCATCAGAACCACTGAACCATCTGAACAGAACTGAAAAATGTTTGGATTGACCAAAGAGTGTGCCTATATCCATTCTTTCATGGTGACTGAAGGTGTTAGAAATCATGGAGGGGTAGCATTTGTTTGTAATTGGTGCCAATTTGTTTCTCCTTAAAGAGCCAGTGAGTGAAATTGGCCTGTTATGGAATTTAAACCAGCAAGGGAGTGATGTCATTGTCCCTGGACCAACATGTAAAAACACACCACTTTCCATCATACATTTTCAAAGTGGAGGACCTTCAAGTGCTGAACTCCTTTCCATGCTGGGCTTTCCTGTTGTTGAGGTGGAGCTGAAGTGGGTGACAAAGCAACCTACTGTTTTAATGACAGTCATGGGAATGAGGTTGAGTCCAAAACAATGTGTGCCTGAAACTTCTACACAGTCCCTTGGAACATGAACTGAAGGAACATATATGAAGATGGGTGAATCAGGATATAAAAAGGCATCCATCAAGTTAAGACTGATTGCATACTCATCCCTCTATATGGAAAGCTGTACTGACCATGCCATCACCATCTTAAACCTTGGTGCATCTACAAACTTGTTGAGCAGGTTCATGTCTATCATATCCAGAGCTTTCCATTTACTTTTGGTATGAGGAAGAGTCATGAATAAAAGCCTGTAGAGTTTGTTTTGTGAACTATCATCATGATCCACTAGCTGAGCAAAGTTTGGATTTCCTGCAAAATTGATGCCTTCTCGGGAAGGGTTAGTGACCTCTCTCATAGGAGGGGAGGATTAAAGTGCAGGTGGCAGGATAAACAAAATCTGATGCACCTCTAAAACCACTTGTATGGAATGAATTGATCCAAGTTTGACAAAAGTGAAAGAGTCTGTTGCTGATAGGGTTATCACTGGTGGTGGCAAGAACAGATAGTAATGATCATTTAGTAGAAGTTTTTGGGATGAGAAAATGAGCTTCCTCTCCCCATTATTAGAAAGCATCACATCTCCAAGTTGCATGAGTTAGTCAGGGCATTTGCCATAATGTGGTGAGCTGCCCTGTTAACAACTTTTGCGGTGTGACATTTAGATTCTCAAGCATGATTTATCCACTTTCTCTGCAAGTCAGAAGATTGCAAGTGAAGCCAAGTCCAGCTAGGTGGGTAGAAAACTCCGAGAATTAGGTCGTCTGGCTCACACTTGACATATAGGGGACTTAGGCCCACTGGGCTGCCAAAAAGAGAGAGGAAGATTTCCTATCAACTCCATGTAAGTAGTTGAAAGTCAGGTTGACAAGCAAGAAAGAAAATCCCCTGAAGCCAGCATCTCTGATGCGGTCTCTTGGATCAGTTTGAAGTGTCATCTGAGCATCAAGCAACATATGAGAAGGTGGCAAAATGTTAGAATCCATAATATCTTGTTCTTATTGCTCCAGCTGTCTGAAATGATGGTTTCAATCATGGGAGGGGGTGAGGCCATAGGGGAATCTCCACTATACTGGAAACTGACACAGTGTTGGGAATAAGGCTCAGGACTTCTAAAGATTTCAGTCTCATAGTTTTTTTTCCTGCCTTTCAGTTGGTTCCTCAGAACAGTAGATCATGAAGAAACTGTATGATGGTGTACCACCAGACAAAATCTTGGACTTTTTGAGCGAATGTGGTTTATATGACAAATTTTGATTATATGTCTTAAGGATTTTATTATTGTTACCTTTATTTTTTTTTACATAAATTTTACAGAATTTTAACATGTGCAAGCTGTACACAAATTAATGCATGTAAGTTATAGCTAAAGAAAAAGTAAAGAAATTCATATAAAAGATGTAAAAGAACATTGTTGTGGAATGCAAACAGCAAAAACCCCAAAATGGCATGGTCTTTGACTAAGTGCACAATGTTGGTAAAATGTTCAAGAAATCCTGATGAAAATAACAAAGATAAAAGAGGAGTTGCATAAAATTCTAGAGATCCAGCTGATTTTGTGAGGTATACCCACATGATTTTACCTGTACAGAGCAAAAGCTTAAAGTGAGGAACATGTATGGCTACAAGGAGGTCATTAGAATAGTATCTCAGAAGAGTTATTTCCCATGATACTATTTTTAGCATCTATATTGTATATAGATTGATGAGATTAATTTTTTTGTCTTTCTGGAAGGGTTGAAATTTGGGAGGTAAAAAGAAGAATCGTTAAAACTGAAGACAGTTCTATTTTTGTCATATAATTGACAATCCTTCTTTTGGGCTAATCTTTCAATGTGTGCATGTTGCTTTGACAGACTAATACATGAGAGAGAACTGCAGCTGTTTGATGGCAGTAGGCTGATAAGCCAAGAGAAGTACGAGACCATTAAGGAAAAATACAATCTAACTTCAGAGGATCTTGAACAAAGGTAAGATCAGCATCCTTGTTATGACCAAAAATTAAATGTTGTAAAAACAGCATGAGAGTTACATTTCAGTTAAATATGGTCAACCTATTACTGATTATATGATTTCTATGGAATGCAGAATAGAAAATTTCTGAACCTTGTTTAGAGTTGAGATGTCATGTATTGCTATTGAATATAATTTTCTGTAACTTTTTTGGTTAATTTATTTTAGAGGTAAACAGCTCCCAGATTACCAATAATTGCAGACAGAATGCTCAGTCTTGCTCTGTAATCTTTGTACAGCTTGAATAATTTGTTGTAATCACATGTATCACCCTTGGACTTATCTAGTATAATTTTCACTGTTATCAAAATGGAGGGAGAAATTCTGTGCATGAAATTCTGCAGGAATATTGTGAAAATATAGTATAAAAATAACACAGTGATGTTATGAAGTATCACATTTACCTTTTGAAAATGTTGCACAGCTGTTAACTCATAAACTATTTAAAAAATCAAAGTATCAGCACATAATTTATAATAGGAAATTCAGATATTGGAATATTTATATGTTGCATTATGAATCTGAATCCAAGATAGCTGTTTTAGATTGAAGAAAAATGATACATTTTTACTGAACATATACATATGTTTTATTGAGACAGGCTTGTAAGCCAAATATAATACATAGCATAGGACAAGTATTTCCTCAGAAATGAACATTATAAGTTACTGTATATACTCACCTATAAGTCAGGTCCAACTGCAAACAAAATAGACCATGATCTGCCATCACATAATGTGCTGGTAGATCAGGGTCTGTGTTGTTTGTTCTACTGATTACTCCTAACAAACTGGATAGATCCAGATCTGACATGCATTATGTGATGGCAGATCTGGTACTCAACTTATAAACAAATATATACTGTACACCCCCAACCACCAAGACCCCAAGCAAGGAGGGAGACATGTTGCTTTTGTGCTGTCTGTCTAGTAATCTGTGGTCTGTTTCTTCCTCCATCACACTTTCTTGTAAGCTAGATAGCTCAAAAACCAAAAAACAGGCCAAGTTTGATAAGTAGATACCTTGGGTGGATCCCAAGATCTCAGCAGGTTCTGGTGAATAAGAAGCTTAGTTTTCAATTTATTTTTACACATTTGAACTTTTTGGGACTCTTTTACAAAAACTTTGCAAGCACATTTAAGGAATAATTGAGGTGGACAGATACATATGTTACGACTCTATGGTCTAGAAAAATGTAACAGAAAGAAAGTGAAACCAACAAATTAAGTAAAAATCAACAAGCAATTTATTTCTAGATAATTAAGATGAAAAATATAAAAAAAACACATACAGTAATGTGTATTAAAATACAAATAATCCAATAAGAATTAGTGTTCTAATCACAAGTCCTAAATATAGAATGTTCCGAATTCACGGCTGTATCCTTGAATGTTATGATGTGCCAATGGTCTTCAAAGTCCTGATGTGCTAGTAGTCTTTAATGTGCTGATGTCAAAATGAAGTACTCCAAAATATCTCTGAATAAGTTCACATAAATTCCAAAATCATCAATTAAAAATCCAAAATCCAAAAGTCTATGAGCACTGTTATAATTCAATGAATATTTAAAATAATTCCTCTCTTAGAATTTGGAATGACTTTCCACAACTGTAATAGCTCTTTACAAGACTGATAGTAATGTCGAAACTGAAAAACTGTCCACTAAACATGGTATATATAAAGATTGGTCACATGACAGAATGTTCTAGAATTTGTGTCATCTTAATGGAATTTGACTTGTATGGACATGACTTTTTACACATAACTCTAAGGATTTTCCAGTTTTATCTGTAAACAAAATCAACCTTGACCTCAAATTCAGTAAACATTTTGTTTATCAAAACTACCCTTAGCTCAAATCTGAAGTAAACAACCTAATTCAAGGACACTAGTTAAACATATTTTTCCTGATAAACAACATTAAGATTTAAGCAAATATTAAAGTCAAGAAACATTTATAATTTCCTAAAATATCTATAATATTATATAAACATCATACATAACAATACGTGCTTATTTGTATTATTATGTAGACAAATGAAATTTGGTAGGCTTATTTGTATTATTATGTAGACAAATGAAATTTGGTAGGCTTTTTTGTATTATTATGTAGATGAACAAATTAGAATTTTGGCCATTTAGAAGTTTCTTTATTTTTTTTATAGATTTGTAAACTGTTTAGACTTGGACTTTGAAAAAAAAACAACTTGTAATCATGATTAAGCAAAAATCACTTCGGCAAGACAAATTTGTTAGACTTATTTGTATTATTATTGATGAGTTGATTATATTTTCAGGCTATTACAGCACTTTTTCAAGTTTTTACTCATTTTTTTTAACATTTTGGACTTTTTTGCAATAATCCTTGTTAGATAGATTAAGCAGAAACCATTTGAGATAAGCAAATGAAGATTTTCAGGCCATTACAGAAATTATTCCATTTTTTAGATAGTTTTGAACTTTTTGGATTTTTACTTGTTTCAACAAAAACCTTGTTAGCATAATTTAGCAAAAACTGCTTAAAAAAGACATAAAATTTGATGTGCATCTTTCTAGGCACATGTTGATAATTTGATTATATTTTCATGCTGTTGTGGCAATTTTTCTACATTTTATATTTTTGTAAAAATTTATTTATTTGGTTGCCAGTGTTTTTGCAAACACAAATCTATTTCTTTTTTTTATATTTCTTTTTCTAAGATATCAAACTTATCCTAATTTTTGCAAATTTGAAGCTTTCTGTATGCTACTTAAATTGACTGAACTGTTTCAATCAAATGAGAGGAAAACTAAAGGCCAAACCTTAAAAATCCAGACCTTAAAAATCTATCTCATACTCCTAAAATTGGTTATTTTATTCAATTATTGGCCCTGCTTGATTGTTCATTTACTTCTGTCAAGTATCAGTGTCACAGAATGATGTTAAATTGTCATGGTGGGGATGGGGGGGGGGGGGCAGAGAAATATGTTTTTGTTTCAAAAACCAATCCTTCAGGCTTGTAAAGAACAGCTCCTTCATGTTTGAGAAAAATCTTTTAATATTAATTGTCTTTCTGTTAATTAGAAATATCTAGCAAGAACAAAAATAAGAAATTATTAATTTAAGTGCTAGTAATTTGTAATGGAATTTATTTTTTAAATTAAACACTTCACAAACTATCCAATGGTTTATTGTCCCATCCAAAAGATATGACATTCTAGATTATTGTTCACAGGAATATTTATCCGATACATCCTGGATTCCGGATCATTGCCCTTGGGGAGCCGCTAGTGGTGGGGAGCAGCACACAGCAGTGGTTGAATCCGGAAATGCTAACAATGTTCCTTTACCACAACATGAGACCCTTGGCCCAGGCAGAGAAGACCACAGTCATTAATTCTCTGGTAAGTGTTTGGTTACTGTTATGGTAATAGTTAACGTCTATACTTGCTTATAGGTAGTTTCCAACTGGAAACAACATAGAGATGATCTGCAATCACATAATGCGCTGGCAGATCATGGTCTGTGTTGTTTCTTCTTCTGATTACTCCTAGCAAACTGCATAGACCCAGATCTGCCAGCACATTATGCAATGGCAGATCTGGGTCTATGCAGTTTGCAGTCGGACCCGACTTATAAGTGAGTACATTCAGTTGTGTCTTTTGACTGTATAAAATGTAAGTTAATGCAAGACAGCATTTACAGTTCTGTCCATCATTCCTGTAGTAAGCCTTGACAATAGGTGTTGAATATTGCTTTCTTCTCTTTAAAGTTGACTTGAGTCAGTGGAAGATTTTTATTACTTATTGTCTAAAGGTTCTAAGGAGATGGTGCTATTCAATGTACATGCAATATTGTGTAATGGATGGAGATATAAACAAGTCATCAGAGTGGAAGGGGATATAAACAAGTCATAAGCATGGAATATTGATATAAACAGGTCACCAGAGTCAGATGGGGATATAAAAAAGTCATCAGCATGGGATTTTGATATAAATAGGTCACCAGAGTTGGATGGGGATATAAACAAGTCACCAGAGTGACTGAACATGGATTGGGATATAAATAAGTCGTCAGAGTGGCTTTACATAGATGGGGATATAAACAAGTTATCAGAGCGGTTATACATACATCACCTTGTCAAACCAGTATCATATCGATATATGGTAAACTTCATTTACAACAAAGTTGGATTTAACAAAATATTCGATATTACAAAGCAATTGCAAAGTCCCTTCCTGGGTTTTATATAGTATTTTTTCTCAGTTATGACAAAGTTCGGATATACCAATATAATTTTTTTGGTCTCTAGGGCTTTGCTATATCTGGAGTTACCAGTATATTGAGTTGATCACAATCTATTCCTAATTGCAATGTTCTTTTCCTCCACTAGTTTTTGTTGATACCGATACATGATTTCTGCTATTTGTCAGTAGTTTAGCCATCTGTTTGATTTAGAGCAGACATAGAGTAACACTTGGCATATCTCTTTTCCATTTGGTTTCTCCAAACTGAATAAAATGTCTCCATGTCTTCATTAACTTCCGTACTCCTAAGATCTATATTCCATGTTTTTCGAAGAGATTATTGTCTTGTAGAGTTGGAATAAGGGAAGTAACTTTTTTTAAATTCATTTTTGGTCACTAGATGTAAAACTAATCCTGAATCTGTAATGTAATTTTATTGTGACAAGATGCTGTTGAGTTTTGTTACCCACTTTCATTTAGCTATGATCTTGTAGGAAATATGTATTGTAAAAATAAAAGACTTTTTATCTCTAGTGAAGCATGCAGGTTTTTGTAACTCTACTTTGTCTTCATTACAGGATGCTACAAATGATTATGGGCAGAAACAACATGCTACTGAGTCAAGTTTAATGTTTCTTTGGATTATATTTATTTCTAGGTACCAAACAGCCCAGACCTCAGCAAACTTTTCTCCATTGTTCATCAGCTCAGACTGTCTGCAGACCCAATGGTAGGTTTTATCATTGCTTTTCATCTTTGCAACATTATTGTCTGACATGTACAGTGAAAATCTGTTATGACATGATGGTCAGGGTGCAAAGTGCTGTCATGTTATGTAACAAATCATGCAATATCCAGACATGACAGTTAACTGAAGAAAATTTTGCATATGTATCGATGTAGCTATACAGGGTGGGGGTGGGGAACAACAGCACAGGTTTCAGTGATATAGTTACCAATTTAAATTTGACAGAGAACCATGCATAATTACTGACCTCGTAATGTACTTGAAATGAACAATTCAACAGGTGTAAAACTGTGTCAAGCAAGTTTAGGAATACGATTTCATGAGTAAAGTGTGAGCTCCAAAAGAACAGTTGTCATTGTCTAAAAGACAGATAAAATAAGACCCATATTCATTGAAACTTCTGTTAATAACTTGCCTTGGCACTACTGCAGAGAAAAGACAGGGAGTAGTATGTTTCATTATAACAGCAAATCCCTCCACACCTTAAACTTAAATTGTTCTGTTCTAGTCAGTTTTCAACAACAGTACATATCATTTTAGAATTACAATGACAAGTGGCCTATGTGTATCTGAGTAATTTACTGTCTTCATTTCTGACTACATTTTTAAGATTATAAAAAGGATCAAGTCAGATTTTAAGCAAATGGATATAGCTGTATGGTGACTTCAAAACTTACATGAAAGACATAATGTGGGGATGTACTTATATTTATGGAGTTACCTGAGTGAAGATGAATGAAGGGGGTGCATGCATGTGGTAATGATCATAACTGCTCCTGATAATTCGGGTGAGAAACTTATTTCAGCAATGGCATTTTTATGTGCACAAATGTGTATGATGGTTGATTGAGCAGGTATTGGTGGTCTGTTGTTTTCCCTTAATTTAAATGTAAGTGAGAAACTTTTTAGACTACCATATTGTTTGGTGCTTGGTTGTGTATGCCAGATGACAGAGAAAAGATGTGTTGACTATTGTCTACTCTGGATTGAGCAACAATGTTACACAGGATTCATTGAAGACAAGCAGAAAGAAGACTTAATGGCTTTATTGTTGATGGGTCAATAGTAATTAGATTAACAATTATCAGCTTTTTAACAAGCTAACATTTTTTCAAAATAAGTATTCATATTGATAAGATATTTTTTTATTCAAGAATACAACACATCTTGCCAAATTATGAAATCAGACTCTTGTTTATTTTTGGCACTAAAGCTTTGTAGTACCAATTATACTCATGTATTATCCGGGTCCAAATGCAAACAACATAGACCCTGATCTGCCATTGCATAATGTGCCGGCAGCTCAGGGTCTATGTTGTTTGTTCTACTGATTAGTCCTTACAAACTGCATAGTCCTTACAAACTGCATAGACCCAGGTCTGCCAGCACATATGCGCCGGCAGATCTGGGTCTATGCAGTTTGCAGTTGGTATCGGATTATACGTGAGTATATACAGTACTTCAAGAAATTTGTGAAATTATTGTAAAATTTTGGGAACACACTACAACCATGCTATATATGAATTCGTGTTATAACGAAGCATGTTATAGCAGGGTTTCACTGTATAGATTTACACAATTTTGTTTTATCTTATCAAATATGAAGAAACTTTGTTTAGGTAGAGAGCCTCATTGCTGTTTGTTTTAGATTAAGGCATGGTTGTATTTGTTGCTTAAATTATACATTGCTCTATCTCTTTAGTTTATAGTAAATACATTTGTTGAAATCATAATATTTTTCAAGTTAGATGATATACATTACTTTGATAAATATTTATTGTGTATGTTTCCCATAGAATCAAAATCTTGGAGTGAAAATTTATGAAAGTTAGATTTTATCATTCAGATTTTCATTATAAATTTCATATTCTAAAAAATGTTTATGACAAATTAGATATCACCTGAAAAGTTGTAATTTTTCACAAAGCTCCAAACTGACATTTATTTTGTTTGATAATGTAAGCTATATTTGATGAAAAAAAAATGATCTGAATGTAAAAAGATAATTGATTTGAAAGTTCTGCATTCAAAACTACTTATTATTCATTAGTTAATTTGTCCAACTCATGATTGAATTATTTAAGTATATTCAAGTTTACTGTTTAAATACATATATATGGAAAGTAAAAGTTGAATCATTTTTATGTTTTAAAAAAAAAGTTAAACTTATGGCAGTGAGTATATTCAGTTTATAAATTGGGTCTTCAATGTGAATAATTCTGTATTTTCTCAAATTTGTCTTTTTGATAAATTTATTGAATATTTTAAGTCCCTGAAATTTTTGTATTTTTAGTATTTCATTCTTTCATTTTTGTAGCTTGGTTCAATTTCCTCTTCTCTGTCAACAAGACAGTTGATCAGGATAGCTAGAAGGCTTGCCAACTTTCTATCTGACAACTTGTACAATGTTATACAGAAGGCTTGTCTGGCAAGGTAAATTCAATGTATTGATTCCAGCATTCTTTCTAGTATTCTTACAATTTTGGAAATTTTTCCCCAGATATATTGGTACAAGACATGATCCCCTCATGCTTTATTTGATATGAAATTTATCCAGTACACAGATTTTGAACTTATTTCCACAAAAAGTACTTGATAGCTTCAACCATATATAGTAATATGGTGATGAGATGGCTATGAAGAGAATGAAATGCATATAAAAATGAAAATGAAGGTTAGGAAGTGCTTGTACAAATGAAAATGAAGGCCAGGAAGTGCTTGTACAAATTAAAATGAAGGCCAGGAATTGCTTATAAAAATGAAAATGAAGGCCAGGAAGTGCTTGTGCAAGTGAAAATGAAGGCCGGGAAGTGCTTGTACAAATGAAAATGAAAGCAGGGAAGTAGCAAAAGTAGGATGATATTTGTGTAAAACCTTTGTACATAATTATATGAAGATGATTAAATAATAAAAATCCTGCATTTGTGGAGTTGTAAGATTTGTCATTCTCACATTCCTATATATGTATGATCATGATTTCCAGTGTGGAACACCGGTGCAGGATAGCTCGATCCTACCTCACACATGACTTTATCCTGACTTGTTAAATATTTTGACCATATATGTGAGCATAATGCACATAAAGTAGCAAACACTTCCTGATTTCCATCATCACTTGAACATTTTTTCACAATAATCAAGATAAACATTAATTGCAACACATTTATGTACTAAAACAGCAGGGGTTGAAGTTAAGTGTCCCGCAAAAAGGCCGATTCATACTGATCGACCTAGATACATGTAGGGTTTCTTTAGTGCAATTTCGAGTTGAAAAACCAATTGTTGTAACTGTTAATGTTTTAAAATTCTTATTTTCATTATTATTTCTGAAGGGTAAATCAGTTCTAGATCAAAGCTGAATCGAGGATTATTTCATTAATTTTTGTATATTTCGATTAGTTTTATGGATAAGAGTGGACTTTATTTTTTGACCTGTTCACGTTTATATCATGGTGCAAACTATCTGCAGTACACATTACCATAGCTATTTCAGCAACTGTTCTTTGAAAGCTAAACTGTCTTAAAACATCATTTAACGTTTACACTGAATTGTTCAGTGAAAACCTAACTTTATACTCTCTTTAAATTTTCATTGGATGTTTTGCAGTTTGAAAGTTACATCAGCATTCACAATACGACATTTTTATTTTGATCCTCATTTTTCATTCTGTAATGTGAATAAAAGAATCCTTTATTATGCTTCAGCGTTGGATAAAACAATTCCACCCTTGTGATCAAAATTTTGCATCACACACTCTGCAAAATTTGTGTCTGATGCAGAATTCTTACTCTTGGGTGGAATTTTCCTGTCCTACACCGATGCCTATGAAGGATTCTATTATTCTGTCACTATCATAGTGAGAATCTATTTGAAAAATACCCCCCTCCCATAATATTTCTTTAGTAAATTAAAAACCTGAACCTTAATGAACAGTTGACATATGCAGTTGTAGTCAGCTATGGATATTGAATCTTTCTAAGATCATTAACATAATATTGGGAGTTGGTTTTCAGGTTCTTGCCACGTCTTGCCAAGTCAGCACTGGACCAGACATTGGATGATCTGGAGATACAATCCATCAAGAAACCCCCACCTTCTGAAGAAGGCCTAGAAAAGGCTGTGTCATGTCAGTGTAGTAATCTCTGTCTATTTAGCATTAATGCTTCCAAGGCTTTTTTTTATGCTTTTAGATATAAACAGGCACTTTTACAAAAAAAACAAACAAACAAACACAGCGAAAAAACTGAACAAAAGAAGAAGCAAACTTTATGTTGACATATTCTTGTTTTAAGTTTTTTTTTCTTAAATAGTAAAATCTTTCAAATTTGTAGTAACTTTGTTATCTATGTCTTTACATATTCTTAATGAGGCTGCTTTAAACATTCCAGTAGCACATTGAACACTTAAAATATAGAAAATATATAAAGTCATATTATTGTTAGATTCAGATGGTTTGCTGTCATCTTAAAGTGATGAAGATATGTACATTTTTGTTAATTTTGGTTGTAGTTCTGTTTAAATAATGTAGGTGTATATAAATGGAGGATAGGTAATTACAGAGGTTTAATATTTAAATTGAAGTTCTAAAATTGATTGCTTACAAACTGAGTATATGTAACTTAGTATTTTATTTTTTTCATATGTTATTTTCTTGTTTAATTTTAGGTGAGATTAAAAATGGCCGACTTAGAATAGGACATACAGAAGTACCTATATACAGTCCTGAGAATATAACCAAAGTCCTAGATGTGCTTTTCTATGAAAATGCACAGGTAGTCATATCATAGAACTGTTAATCTTTCCAGCTTTAAATTTTCTCTTGATTCATGCTTAAAAAAGCTGCATTTCTGACTCAACAGTTTGCTGTCCTTTACTTATTATATATAATATTTAATCAGTAAAGGTTAATGTCGTTAAAGTTAAGTCATAACAGTTACAATGTTACCACGCTATCTTACACCTTCACTCAAAAAGAAAATGTAAACTCCATTCTGGTGTCATTGTATTATTTTCAATGATGTATTTCATTTTTAGCTTTGCTGCTAGAAGACCAGAAGAGCTTACATGATAGCCTGTTGTCTGTCTGTTAACACGAGTTGTTATCACTCCTCCTAAACTACCAGAATAATTGTCATGAAACTTTATGAACACAAAAATCCCATGGTCTTTGTTGGTCCTAAATGGAAATAGTGCCCTTTGGACAGCTAGTATGGCAGCCATCTTTAAAATCTTGTTATTACTATTCTTTCTGAATAGATGGTCATAGCGACATGGGATTTTCACTAAAAGGCTTCTTATGATATCTAGTTGGTCATGAATGTAAATGGTGTTGATCTAACTTCTATCATTGCTGCCTTTGCAGCCATCTTGAAAATCTTGTCATCTCTATTCTTCCTGAATGAATGGTTGTATTATTATGGAGTTTTGATGATGAGACTTCTTATAATATCTATTTGGTCCTAAAATAAAATGGTGCTAATCATATATCCAACATGGTGGCCATATTGAAAATCTTGTTTTTCTTGAATAGATGGTTTTATTGACATGGGATTTTCTTTTTAAATATTTCTCCTGTTATCTGCTTAGTCCTAAATGAAAATGGTGCAGATGAGATGTCCAACATGGTCACTATAGTGTCCATCTTTAAGATCTTGCTATCATTACTCCGCTGGATTGCATTGTCATTTCAGTATGGGGTTCTCACTAAAAGACTTCTGATGATGCCTAGTTGCTCCTCATTGATCATGGTGCTGTGAAGACCATCTAGAAAATCTTTTTATTGCTATTTCTTTTGAACATATGGCTGTATTGACATGTGGTTTTTACTTGCAGACTTCTCATGATACTTAGTTGGTTCTAAATAAAAATGGTGCCCTTTTGACTTCCAACATGGCCACCATGGTGGCCATCTGGAAACGGTTGCTATCACTAATGCTATTTAAATATATGGTGGTATTGACAAGAGGTTTTCACTAAAACACTTCTTACTATATGTAGTCAGTCCTATTTGAAACAGGTGCAGATCTCATCTCATTAAGTGGCCACCATGGCCATGTTGAAAATCTTGTTATTGCTACTTCTGATCAACAGATGGTTATATTGACATGGGGTTTCCACTAAAACATTTATTAACATATGTACTTTGTTCAAAGTTGAAGTTGTGCTGAGCTGACCTATCTGACCTAAAAATGCAGCCATCTTTAAAATCTTGTTATTACTTTTCCTAAACAGATAGTCCTATTGACTTAGAATTTTTACTCAAACACTTCTTGCAGTATATATCTTGTCCTTAATGAAAATGGTGCTGATATGATCTCCCTATATTGGCACCACAGTAGCGATCATGAAAATCTTCTTGCAGCTACTTCTTCTAAATGGATAGTCATACCAAGATTTGTTTTTTCTTTTTGTTTTTAAAAATACGTTTTGCAACATGTAGTTGGTCCTATATTAAAATGATGCTGATCTAACCTCCCGAGTGGCTGCCTTGATGGTCATCTTGAAAATCTTTTTATGGTTACTTCTTCTAAATGGATGGTTGTATTAACATTGAGTTTTCGCTAAAATACTATTATAGCAATATGTAGCTGTTCTGAATGAAAATGGTGGTGATCTGACCTCCAGTATAGCCACCATAGTTGCCATTGCAGATATCTTGTTATCGCTACTTTGCCTGAATGAACGATGGCATTGGGGTTTTCACTAAAAAAAAAACTTTTGTGATGGAGTTTGAAAACCAGACTTCCTGGAATTTGGGTCAAAGCTCACTTTTTGCATTTTTGTACTTCATGAAGCTTATGAACACAGTGACTTGTACATATGCAAATGAACTCTGACCAGACTTTTTATTTAGTGTCATTCCACCCTCCAAAAATTACAGTCAGCACTTGGACATTGATTTCAAGATCCAAAGTCTTGACTTTGGTTTTTATATGTAGCAGCACAATAAAACAAACAGGCATGAATAGATTTCTATCAAACCCAGTTTGTAGATATATTTGAAGAATAACTTTAATAATGCCACTTCAGTATTTTTTTTAAAAAAAATGTATGATTGCTAATTATTGATTTAACCAAACTTAGCATGTGGGTATATTCTGACAGTATCTGAAATGAGTTCAGTGATCTTCTATCCATGATATCAGGTTCAGTGTCAAGGGCCATGACACAGGCTTTCATACTACACTTATCTTGTGAACATATTAAATCAAACTTATAAGAAGATGTTTTGGTTACCAAATTTGGTATGTTGGAGTTTTTTAAGAATATGTGAGATGGTTTCAATATCTGGCAATTAAAGTGAATAAAAGGACATGGACTTACCATGGAATCCTGGAAATTCTTTTTGGCCAAATTTGAAGGGACTCTTGGTTTTTTTTATGTTCTTGGAATTTTAAAAAGCTCTTAGTCTTGAAGCTTTAAGGACAAGTTGTGACAGTGATGTCAGTTACACTACATATGCAGTGTACATGGTGAACTTGTGATGCCTACCTTATAATTAGGTCATTGTGATCAAAATTTCATGTCATACTTTTATTTTCAAAAACTTTGGATGCTATTGTTCACAGTTGGCAGAAGGATTCACCACTGAAAATTATGCAATGAATAATTCTTGGATTAGATGACTGATTCATTATTCATTCATCAGTTACAACAGATAAAACTGTACAATTCATTTTTCTCAAGTATTTTTTTAGAGTATTGTACATGGATGGGTCTTTATGAGTAACTATAATCAGATAAGTTGACCAGTTTAAATCTTTCAGAAGTTTTGACAGGCTTGCCATTGGTAAGGGACTTTTGTTCATGTAGAGTTTCCTAAATTTTACTTATTGCCTGTAGTTATGTAATGAAAGGTGAGACCTTTAGTTGGTCCAGTTTGCTCTCTTCTACAAAATAAGAGGACTTAGTAAAAGTGGAATTCAGTAACTAAATGTAACACCTCAGTGACCCAGATGCGGTATTAAAAGATGGTAACATCCACTACAGCAGCTTTTTGGACAGTTGTGCTGAACGTGAAAGATGGCAAAAATGACTTTCTTCATTGACAATCTTACCTTAATCTTGTCATTTTGTTTCTTCTTCAGATACATTATCTGATCATAATATGTTATGAGTACATCCACTACTATGCAAATCCAGCCCTGTGAAGCTCAAAAGATGTCACCATGTCTGGCAGCTTGTTTTAGCAACAAAAGTAGCAAAAAGTCATCTACTTGCCTAAACAGAGGTGCAACTAGAGTAGTCTCCTCTTGGATAGACAGAAGTCAGACTAGAGTGATCTCCCCTTGGATAGAGGGATTGGTGCCAAAATTCATAAATCTTCAGTTACTACTTCCACTCATTCCTTGTCAGCATGCTTATTACTAGGCCTTGCAAATACCAATCAACTTTGAGCCTTTTCATCAGTTGAGTGATTCCTTGGATAGAGACATCACACTAGAGTGGTCTCCCCTCGGATAGACGGATTGGTGCCAAAGATTGTCAATCATCAATTACTTCTTCCAATCATGCCTGGTCAGCATGCTTATTATGAAGCCTTGCAAATACCAATCTACTTTGTGCCCTTTCATCAATTAAGTGATTAATTAGAGTTATCTCACCTCAAAGAAGTATACTGCATCAATATTTCTATCTAATCAAGCTTTATCTTCATCGTACATGAAGAGTTAGCACTTCATTGTGTAGCTTCATGATATATCAGCAAATGTGAAGTAAATGATCATTTATTCCATGTAATAATAATTATTTATTTCATGTAATAAGATCATTTTTGCATCCACTTCACAATGTCCCAGGATAGATGGACTCTCAACCTTGCTCACCATTCCTGACATCCCTTCTCTGCTATCTTAGTTATCACTGCCTTCACAGGAGGTTTTGTTGCCACCCCACTCTTACAAAGTCGAAGACACTCACTTACAAGCACAATCTATCTTCCTCAGTCTGACATTGCCCAGGGAAGATCCAGTCTTCCTAGCATCAAGTAAAAATTAGTCTTCTTTCCTTGCATCAATTAAAGTAGTCTTCCAACCTCATTATCCTCTTGCTCCATCAGTTGCCTCTCACAGAATCCCTGCATCATTGATCTCTTGACACAAGAGAATGAAAAAGACTTCTCATAAACAGCTTAAACAGTTTGGTCAAGTTGATGTCATCTTGCATTGCTTTGAAAGGCATCTTAAAGACCCAAACATCAACAGGCCTTTCTTTTGGTAATGACAATGCCTGTCAAGTTTTAACCCAGCTTTTACACACATGTTGGTCTTTTACATTGAAGTCCCAGTTGTCAATAAAGATATCACAGGTCTGGTAATGTCAAAACCTTACTGTGTGCACATGGACTGAAAACTCTTTTTCAACATGCAACAACCACATCACAGTGTTGTAGAGATTGGCTTCTTGCTTGACTTGGTCTCAGTGGCTATATTTCAGTCATCTGAACTTAGCCTAGACCCCCCCCCTCCATTGAGAATGCCACTGACAGACATGTCCAGTAGTCAGTCTCACATATGGCTCATGTACTCAATAGGACAGCTCAACATTCACACTTTAGTACCATAGCTGCATCCCTTAATCTCAAGATCACAAAAAGAGATGCATTTTTGTTTAAATCCACGCACTCCGTCACATCCTCTCGAGTAGTAACTGACAATTTATGGGACCAATTCCTTTATCCAAG
Source organism: Margaritifera margaritifera (assembly GCA_029931535.1). Lineage (NCBI taxonomy): Eukaryota > Metazoa > Mollusca > Bivalvia > Unionida > Margaritiferidae > Margaritifera > Margaritifera margaritifera. The sequence continues at coordinate 34,741 of JAQPZY010000277.1, forward strand.
GGGAGACAAATCTAGCCTGACTTGTGTTGAGGCAAACAGATGACCTTTTACCATTTTTATTGCTAAAACAAGCCAAAATAATGTGGTGAACCTTTTTTTTTGGCTTGGGAGGGCTGTATTTGCAAGGTAGAGTTACGTATTAAGTAAATATTATAGAAGTGAAGGTTTTGTCAAGTTGATGGGGTGAAAAAGTTTTCATGGCAGGCTTAGCTACCATATATACATGTTTATAAGTTGAGTCCAACTGCAGACAACATAGACCCTAATCTGCTGTCACATAATGAACTGGCAGATCATGATCTGTGTTGTTTGTTCTACTGATTACTCCTAACAGACTGCATAGATCCAGATCTGCGAGTGCATTATGCAATGGCAGATCTGGGTCTGTGCAGTTTGCAGTTGGACTCTGCTTATAAGCAGGTAATAATGGTATATTTTCATTTGTAAATGGAACCCATAATTTTAAGCTTATGGTCTCTATTTTAGAAAAATATAAGTTTCAACATTTGTAACTGTGACTTTCATCACCTCTCTGTAATGGAGGACATGTTGAAGGATTTTCTACTTGGTGAGCACCTGCTGCTGGTTGGAAATCAGGGAGTTGGAAAGAACAAGATTGTTGACAGATTTCTCCATTTGCTGAATCGCCCCAGGGAATACATCCAGCAACACAGGTAGTGCCATTGTTGCAATCCACAGCCTGATATTTACTATGCTGTTTTTTCTTCCTGTGATAAGATTTCCTCATTTCTTATGAAATATACATCAACCTGCTAAACTGATCATTGCAAACCTGAGTAAAATGTTCTCGGAAGGTTGACCCAAAATGACCTTGCATGTTGACCGAGTGAACCAGTCAGATGTTTTCTTTCAAATACCATAACTTATCAGTCAATAAGAGGTAATTTTCATTGATGTGTAACAGCTTATTTCATTAGCTTATAGATGACATTTTTATTTGTACATATTCATGAGAAATGAGGAAATCTTGTCACAGGCAGTCGTGGGTGAAAGGAAAGTGTAGCAGATATTCACCAGTGGCTTACAATGTCACATTCTTTTAAGACTCCAGTGACAAACCTAAATTGCTTGGTAATAAGCTCATTTCTCACAGTATATATTTTAACAAGTATTTAATAATGAAAAGACCACCCTTGTGGGCCTATAATACAAGAAACCCAGTACTTTGACTATGACTACTAATGCCTGCACGAGACAGCTTGACCCAAGTACTGTACAAGGTTTGAGTTGGACTCCCATGATTTAGTTTGAAGTATTTTGATATGGTGACAAGTTATTGATTAAAGCTTGTATTATAATCCAAACAGTATAGAGTAAATGAAATTCAATATAAAATTATAAAGTTTTGAAACATGAAGAGTTTCACAAATTAGCAGTTTGCGAGAATTCATCATAGTGATATTCGTGACATATCAGATGATTTCTTTTACTGATGCCTGAACAAATAATCTGACTTGAGCATGACCTGAATTAGCCCTCTGGTTTAGACTAGTTTAGTGAGAAAAAAAAAACTAGAACTTCCAAAGATACCTTAAATGAATACACTAATTGAAAGAAAAGAAAGATACAGAAAATTCTTTCAATTTGCCCGCTGATTTTGTAACTCAATAAAATACAGACTATTTCATGTCTTTTCTGTCTAAAGTCGGTGTAGAGGGTATTGCCATGATTGACAGGTCTGTGAGGTTACAGGATCATTTTAGGTTTGTTGTGTAACCGCAGTCTGCCAGTTTGCTGTGCTAAATCACTCTCATCTTTCGATATTTTTTTTTGAATTTTTTTTTAAAAGAGCACATATTTATGTGACTGATTATGAGAACAAAATATTGTATATCCTTGATTATAAGTCAAGTTCAAGTGAAAACAACATAGACCCGGATCTACTGGTTCATTTTGCGATGGTAGATCTGGATCTGTGCAGTTTGCAGTGTTACTTATAAGTGAGTATAGATGGTACATGGATGTGAATAAATGCAGATAATTGATATATCACAATTTGTTCATTTATAGGGATACCACAGTGTGACTTATAAGTGTACATAGATGGGAATAAATGCAGATAATTGATATATCACAATTTGTTCATTTATAGGGATACCACAGTGTGACTTATAAGTGTACATAGATGGGAATAAATGCAGATAATTGATATATCACCATTTGTTCATTTATAGGGATACCACAGTGTGACTTATAAGTGTACATAGATGGGAATAAATCCAGATAATTGATATATCACGATTTGTTCATTTATAGGGATACCACAGTGTGACTTATAAGTGTACATAGATGGGAATAAATGCAGATAATTGATATATCACCATTTGTTCATTTATAGGGATACCACAGTGTGACTTATGAGTGTACATAGATGGGAATAAATACAGATAATTGATATATCACCATTTGTTCATTTATAGGGATACCACAGTTCAGACTCTTACCCTTCAACCTACTGTACTGGATGGTGTTATTATTTATGAAGATTCTCCATTGCTAAAATCTAACTCTCGCTCTCTTCCTTGTGACTTTATAAATACCCAATAATGTTATATGGGAGTCCAAGATATATTGAGTGTCCATCTGTCTATTTTTTCTCATTTCCATAATAAAGACTCTGAAATGGGTAATTTTACAAGTGAAAAGAATGTGGAATACAGAATGAAGGCAAACAGAATACAGAATCAATGCAAACAAAGTGAAGAATGAACACAAATGAAATTAAATGCAGAATGAATACATTTTGAAGAAAACAGTTCAAATGCAGAATGTTAAATCATAAATGATAAACAAAAATGGAACAAAATGAATGTATTTCATGAATAGATTTAAAAACTGATTATTTTCGAGCTGTCTTTTGGATTTTATGCATTTGCTATTCATTAAAGCATAGTTTTAGTAAGACAATATATGAAAGTTATAGTTCTCTCCCTTTAAGATTCGAAGCTGAAAAACGCAACTTTGGTAAATGCATTTTCATTTCATTCCAAAGAACTAAAAATGAAAGGAAATGATGGATGAAAGCAATATTTGCAGTATCTGATTGCTTTTCTGAGCCCATAAATGCAAATGGAACATAAATAAAATGCAAATAGAACACACATGGAATGCAAATGAAATGGAGATTTAGTAAAATTGCCTATTTCAGGGTCTGTAACTTACAGCAAGATTGTCAAACATGAAATTTACATAGTTGACTCTTCTTGGATTTTACACATGAACTTCACTGATTTACAGGAGCTGGGCCCTTATCTTTTAGTCTGTTGTTGCTTATGGTGGTACCTTACCATAAATCAGATCTCTCTCTCTCTCTCTCTTTCTGATAATCCCTTATATTATAACAAAGTAAATTTCCATGGGAGTCTTCATGAGATTTATTATGTAAGTTTGTATTTTCAACTTGTCTGTATGAATGGATGACTTTCACAATACATATACCTATGGGAAACTGATTGTGAGTTGAACAGGAATCTGTTGCTTTCTTTGTTGACTACATTATGTTTATGTTGCTTCATTGATATCAAAGAATCATAACTTCTTCTGCTGAGATCTGTTTGCTTTTATCAAATCAGAAAACAAAAAGTAGAGTTTTAAAATCTGAACTTTGTAAAGCTGTGGAGCTAGGCCATGTATTGAACTGGGAATCAAACCTGGAACAGCAGAGTTACAAAGCAAATGTCCTAACCATTGTGCTGTATCTTAAACATATCTATATAAAGAAAAGTTTACTTTCTCAGGTGAGAGCTGTGAAGCTAGGCCATATATTGGTGGTAGATGAAGCAGACAAGGCCCCTACAAATGTCTCATGTATTCTGAAAACTCTGGTGGAGTCAGGAGAAATGCATCTAGCAGACGGCAGAAGAATTGTTACCAGTAAGATTGTCTTTATTTAATGTACATACAGTATTGCAGAATACACTGCATGCCCAAAGAATTGAAGGCTTCTTCATGATGTTTATGGGCCAGAGTACTACAGGAAGCATTAATATTTTGATCAAAGTGGCTATTGGCCGACAGCTTTCCATATTATAAGAAAAATATTATGTCTGTATCTTTGTAAAATAAAATGAATAGATGAAATTCAGACATCAGTTAAACTTTGGCATTTACTGGCACATATTTTAAGATCAAGCATTATTTTATTGTGATTGTACATGCAGTTGTACACTTCTAAATTTGTATACTTTTATATTGAAAAAGCTGAATTTCAGCTTTTTAAATTCTTCTGCAAAGAAAAGCTAAATAACTTCATAAAAAGAGGTGTCTGTATTTTGTGTTAATGTTTCATTTGGACTTTAAAAATGAATGAAAGTTAAACTGTTGGCAGAGTAGATTGTTGTTTGTTGTATGGTAATTTTTAGCTCTACTGGTCATAGACCTTCTAGCTTATGAGACAGCCTGTTGTCTATCATTCGTCATCCATCGTCCATCCGTTAGCACAAGTTTGTTATCACTTCTTCTAAACTACCTGGAGGATTGTCATAAAACTTGACACTCACATTCATCCCATGGTCTTGTTGGTCCTGAATAAAAATGGTGCCACAGTGACCATCTTGAAAATCTTGTTATTACTACTCCTCCTTAACAGATGGTCATATTAACATGGGGTTTTCAGTAAGAGACTTCTTATGATGTCTAGTTGGTCTGAAATGATAATTATGCCAATCTTTGACCTCCATAGTGGCCATCTTGAAAATCTAGTTATCGCTACTCCTCCTTAGTGGAAAGACTTTTCATCAGAAGATTTCTTATGAGGTATAATTAGTCCTAAATGAAAATGGTGGCAACCTTGAAAATCTTGTTATTGCTACTCCTTCTGCATGGATGGTCATATTGACATGGGGTTTTCACCAAAAGACTGTATTGATCTAGTTGGTCTAAAATAAAAATGGTACAGATCAGACATCAAATATGGCTACCATGGCAGCCAGCTTGAAAATCTTGTTATCGCTACTCCTCCTGAATGGATGGTCATATTGACATAGGGGTTTTCACCACAAGACTTATGATGATGTGTATTTTGTCCTAAATGAAAATTGTGCCAATCTTACAGCCATCTTAAAAATCTTGTTATTGCTACAGAATATCAGAGATATTTTCAACAATTAGAAGTTAAAGAGAAGAAACAGTTTTATCGTGGATTCCTGGAAATTCTTTTCAGCCAGTAGAGTGACAGTCCCTTCAAGGGACTCTTGTTATTGATAGCTTTGATTTTCTAACAGGTAGCTCAGTAATGAAGCCATCAGACAAGATTATTGTGGCTCATCCAGATTTCCGGATGATAGTGCTGGCTAACAGACCAGGTTTTCCTTTTCTCGGCAATGATTTCTTTGGTGCTATGGGTAAGATTCATTGTATAAATATTTAGTGTAATCTAAGATATCAGCTTCTGTGAAAAAATTTAAAAGTGTAATCTAGAAAGTGACATTAAATTTGATGTTCATTATCTCTGATAACATTATAAATCCAAACAGTTCTTAAATTTGAAACATTGGTTGTCAGCTCAAGTTAGTTGTGAAAAATACATAATGATGCTGTGACAGTTTTTATCCCTTATATCATCATCCCATAACACTAGAGTGCATTAAAATATGATGTAGAAAACTTTATTCAAATTGCTTTTTAGCTCATCTTTATGAAGTATAAGAGACCTCTTTTTAAGCAAAGTTACATCAGATTCTCTTGTGCATGTGGGAATTTGGTTTATGGGACCTTAAACAGAGCCTATGTAGAGTCATATTTTATATTTGCCCCTAACACTGTTTTACAGTGATAAGTGTTTTTACAGTGATAAGTGTCTTAAGTGTTTGTTAGGTGTGTTGGAACTTATTTTAAGTGAACAGCAACTTTCCCATCACCATGTTTGTTTACAACCAGAAACACCATATGGAGTCTGTGATAGTACAAAATAAAATAAAAATGCAGTATCAATTCAATCAAGTTCTATTGAACTAGAAAAAGATATATAAACAGGAACAAAATACATGTACTGTAATATCGTAAAGTCTACGTCACCGAAACACTGTAACTTGTGTCCATCTAAAGAGATTGAGTGCTATTATACATGTGTGCATGTGCACATGTGTGTGTTCTCTTTTCTTTTTCTGTATCTGATAACCAAAAAAAAAAAAAAATGATAATATGGGAACAGTTTCAATATATCTGAATTCTGTATACGAGTACAGAAAGTTCCCAAATTACATGGGTATATATACACATGTGATATATAGGAACAGTCTCCATATATTTGAATCCTTTATATGAGTACAAAAAAGTTCCCATATGACGTGGGTATATAAACACCTGTGAAGTTTTCTCCATATTTGGGCACCTACTGATATGATTCAAACACCTACAAAATATCAGACAGCTAATCATTCGGGAACATGGTGTTCCCAAATGCAGGTATGGAACAATGTCTCCAAAAACCACCATGCTTCGTGGGTATATATATATATATATATATATATATATATATATATATATATATATATATATATATATATATATATATATATATATATATCTGGACAACTAATTATACATTGATACAAAACTCCACGATACATACAATTTATCGCGCATATAAAAATGTACTCTGCGCAGTATACAATTTTTATTTAACTGTTAACCCTATAAGTGCTTGTCGGGGCAGAAGTCACGCCACCTGTAGAAGTCTCATAGCGCTTGTCTCGTTGGTCTTTTTCCGGTAGGCAACTGTTTACAAATTGTTCGGCTTGATATGAACGGTTGTTAAACTAAATTTGATTGGCATATTGGACCCTGGAACAAGCATTGTAGAGTTTTATCTTTGCATTCATGAAGGGAAGTTTTACAAATGCATGTTTAAAGTAAGGGCCCCTAGAAAATCCAAAATGGCTGACTTGCAACATGGTTCATCTTCAGACGACGATTTCATTTGGCAAATAATGGCCGATGATAGCAATGATGACAATGATTTTTAAAGTTTTGAAGTATATGAGATTATTGGAGCCCAGAAAGTGTTATTGGAAATACCACTGAGTAATTTTGAACCTGAAAATGATGTTGAATACGAGTTCGATGTACATGCTAGATGGACAAAAACTGACAGCATGCCGGTCAACCCCTATTAAGCGGTCCTTCGAAATTAAATGTCAAAAAGGCAATTAAAAGTAGAGTGCAATTTTTTATTTCTTTTCTCAAACAATTTTGCCTGAAGGTATCTTGTGCTACAAAACTATATAGAACTCTAAGGGTTAAGATAAATTGTATAAATAAAAATCTAAAAACAAACTAAAAAGTAAGGATATTTATTTTTAATCAGAATAACTTTAAACAAGTTGACTATGGCATTGATGGACTTAAAACCCTAATACAAAATTGTGGAACAGATCAGAAATATGGCATACATGTAGTAGACAAAAAAGCCCTTGTTCAAGAAAGTTAAACTTTGGCAGAGCTCTTATTAGTGAAAAATATTATTTTGGAGCAGAGATATCCAAGCGACAGTACCTATGAGCTGCGGAAAATTGTACATAACAACCATAAAACAGTTTTCCAATTTGTTCAAGCTGGCTTAGCTAGCTGCGCATATGTGAAAGGGGGTTCTCAGCACAGAACAATATTCATACACAGATAAGGAACAAATTAAGCTCAGAATTGATCAACAGATTAATGCATATACAACTAGAGGAGACATATTTTGAGGATTTTAATTTCAATAGAGCAGGAAAAAAGAAAGAGACGGATATTTATATTGAACTATGGTCATTTCCTCCTCCCCCTCATTCTACTTCCCCCTTATTTTGGTGACAAGGGGGGAGCTCCCCCCTTTAGATAAAATCCTGGCAGCATCTCTGCATTTGTAATTATTGTAATCATCCACTGTTTGACACTGGTATGACAATGTGTAGTTATTTCAATTACTACAATATTTGTAGAACCAATAATAAATCTTTTTAAATGTATTCATAGATTTATTAATTGTCAATGTACATATGGCTAAGTTAAACTAAGACAATAATCGATCACATTAAATGTTTTACATTGTCACCATCACTATCTCCACCACCACCACACATATAGAAAGGACTCTTAACTATTGTTATTTTAAATTAAGATAATCAAAATGATGCATTTCAAACATTGTAATTGGATGGGTCCGTGTTGTTCCTTCTCTCTTCCTCACAACCTTTCACTTTCTCCGCACCACAAAACCCACAGCTCCAACCACATATACAAATATATTTAGATATTATCCTTAATTTTCATTGAAAGACAAACACTCTCAATTAAAATATGCAGTATTGATATATCAATTTATTTTTCACAGATGGCAATATGTATGAAGCACTTGATACATTGGAATGTACTGACTTTTATGTTGCCCTGCCGAAGAACAAGAAGTCTAGTGTGGTACTCAAGTGAATATCAATTGAATATCAATCAAATTTCAAATATTATCAAAATTCCATTGGACACACCACAACAGCAAGCATCCACACTTCACATCACAAAAGAAAATGTCCCTATACATCAAATATCACAAAAATCAACAAGATCTGTTGGAAAAACAGCACATACAGGGAAGTCTGCAAGCATGACAGCTAAGAAGAAAATGGAGGCCAAAGAAATGTATATCATGGACCTTGTGTTGCAAAAAATAAAACTAGAATTCACAAAATTGGAAAAATTGAGCTCTAAGTTCCACAGTGGAGTTAAATAACACCAGAAATGAATACTATAAATTGAAAATGAAAAAATTATATTGAAATATACATTTCCCCTATTCCATTGCAACTGTATGCCTCACCAGATTAATGTTATTGCATATATTGGTTAGGGGAGAGATAAGTATGACACTTATTGTATTATTATTATTGTTGTCTTTGTTGGCAGTTTTGTCAAAGATGCATATTGTAACACAGCTAAGTGGTTTATTTTGACAGGTAATTGTAAATTTAGGAAAATGTATAAGTGCATTGATTTGGAAAACTTGTATCCTTACCAAACAGCTGTTAGGAGTTTCAGATATTGTTCTATACCCACTGTAATAGTAGACTTTTAATTTTTTAAATGGTGGAACATGCCAGATATCACCTATTACAGTCTACTTTTAAAAATTTAATTATTTTACATTATACTAAGTAGCCGTATTGTGAGGGACCACTGTACTTAAGAAAAGTTAGGAGGTGTTTATAGTGGTAAATTACCAAACTGCTATGGAGAAGGTAGAGGATCACTTATCCTTGTACATTCTAGCTGTGATCATTAAATATAACACATTTTGTCCATTCAATTTAAAGTTATATTATTCTGTTTTGTTTTCTACATAATGATATTGCACAATTGCACAAATAAATAATGTTGAATGAAATTATATCCTTACAAGATGGGGCTGATTCAGGCTGGTTTAATGTACTTTTGTGACATCAGCTATACTCAAACATTAGAACTGAATCTTTTGTTTGAGTATTGTCCATTATGTTCAAAAGAACCTTTTTGCAGATTAATGTTACATTAGCAGTGTACTTCATGAGATAGTATTCTGACTATACTGATACTATTTCTGATGCTGCTGATTGATGATGATGAAAATCAAATTACTTATGATATACTAGTAATTGAGTATGCTCTAAATATGGTATATTAATATATCTTCAACAATTAATCATCATGTGTGAAAAATCAGGCTCAGTTAGGTAAACAAATTCATTATTTTTATATTTATTATTAAACTTGACACATTCATCCTGAATGTTTGAGAAATATTTTGTCTCACACCTTATGCTATTACATGTATCTCCATTCAACTTCAGACAAAACTGATAAACAAGAAAATTACTAGTATGATCAATTAAATTAGTATGCAGATCTTTCTTCATTGCACACCTAAAAGTGATCTGTGAAAGAAGAAAATATATTGAACATAAGGTTATTGTGTAAATATGTCTTTCTAAGGTTTTTAATTATATTCTGCATATAACTTAATTTTGCTATAAAGAAGAAATGTGAAATATATAACAGCAAAGATAATTCATTTAAAATATATCTGGAGACTACATAGATACCATATGCCAAATGAGACTTAATAGAAGGTGCAGGCAATATGATCTCTTAACATACTGCCCATAATGTCATTCATCTCTGGCCCATTCATATCATGAGATCCTTTTTGTCATTATGTCTAATGATGTCCTTTCTGTCTTTAGCTAAATTGTGTAGACAAGGACAGGCCACTGTCAACTGACAAGCCCTCATGGATGAGCTCGTAAGCCCAAAGTGCAGGCAAGGAAACCTCTTCAAAATACCAAATGTATGTTCAATTAAAACCCTGGTTCTGCAATGGGCTTTGTTGTAATTCTCCATACGGGGTTCATGGGGGTTTATGTATGGTGTCGTAAGAAAACTTTGGCAAGGGTACGTGAGTCACCAAGTAGTATCCCATGGTGCAGTCCTGAAATTTCATGTTATAGGTTGATTCAATTCCTTATATTTAACAATGATTTGGTGATGATTTTGATGTTGTGAAAAATGTACACGAGTCATTATGCAGAAATCATCCTAAACTATTCAAGAGAAACTCCAAACCGGTTGATAATATTTAAGGTGATGTCAATTTGCACAGCATTTTTAAAATTCTGGTCCAAACACACATTGGAGTGTGGTTAAGGGGTGAGTTTAACAAAACAAAATTGTACACAAGTCTCAAAATTTGCAACAAACATGTATGAAAATTGGTGTGTTTGAAAACTGACCTAGTTGCTGACAAATGTAACAGATAGCACTGAATGAAACCTAGGAGTAATGCCACTGGTTCCATACAGTTGTAACCCCTTTGTCAGGATCACAACTTTAGATACTGAAATCCTCACTCTGTATGATCTTATTAGGCATGAAAAAATTCATGTATACATTCAACTGTCATTGACACTGGTTCCATACAGTTGTAACCCCTTTGTCAGGATCACAACTTTAGATACTGAAATCCTCACTCTGTATGATCTTATTAGGCATGAAAAAATTCATGTATACATGCAACTGTCATTGACACTGGTGGCATATTTTTGGAAGTAAAGAGATATCTATATATCTACACACAAACACACAGCGGACATTAAGAAATGAATTCATATACTAGTATTCAACTTAAATTGGCCCCTGCTTCTATTCCAATCAAATGCACATTGATCAGAGAGTTAGATTTTGACTGGTGAATAGTTAGTTTTGAAAAAGCAGTGGAGCATGGGGATGTGTTTTTTGCAAATATTATAGTTCACCATAATTATGTAATGATCACTGCATATTTTGTGATAAGCCGATCACACATTTTTTTATTCATATTTTGTATGTAATATAGCTTAATCTGATGATAATCTAATAACAAAAAATAGAAGACCCACACTTGTACCAAAGGATAAATGCTATAATTAAAAGAAATTGGTGTGCATTTTTGAATTAATCCTATTCTATCATTAGCATGCATCAATAAGTATCTTTTGTATCATGATACAGTCACTGATAAGGTATTTGGAACCACATCGGTATGTAGTGGCACAAGTGGTCTTTGCATAAGGTGAAGGAACTGGAACATCCAGAGACAAGAACCAAACATTGAAAATTACTCATACCCCATAGATGAGCTGGCCTAATTGATAAAGCACATGGAAAGTTATTCCTACTCCATAGCTGAGCTAGCCTAGTAAATAAAGCACATAACCACAGAGGGATCATTGAGAGTGGCCTATATCTTCTGATGGGAATAGTGTGTGCAGTCATAAATTGTATGGTAGTCTACATTTTGCACTCCAAAAAGTAAATGTGTACAATTATATTTATTTTTATAGTCTGTGATATTTTATGCATGTTTTTGAAAGTTTGGTAAGGGGTATTATTCCCATTCAATATAATATATTATTACACTGACTTCTCGCACATGTAAATACGACAGCTCCTTAATGACAAAATAAAAACAGAAACATTTCATACCAGAACATTCAAAGAATGGAAACTTTTTTTGTTTAAGTACTCTGCTTCATTTTCCTGTGGTACTTGGCTCTTGATAAAAAAGTCATAAATATATCCAAGTACATTTGGGACTCCTGTTTAGTAAATTAAAAAAATTACATACTTAGTGAAGTTTGTCTTTTCTATTAGTATAGTGTGTGTATGTACATCTGTCTGTGTGAATGTGAATGGATAATCTTTCTAATTAACTGGTATATATGTTTATAAATGAGGCCCTGAAGATAACATTCTTTGTAACTAATTGGGTCAATGTTTGAAAATAGTTATTATTTTTATTATTATTAATCAAATAATTGAAAGCTATACACAAGAAATTATTTTCATAAATAATTTCTTAAAATATTTGTTACATTTTTTTTTTATATATAATTTGCTTCTATATGAAATGTAATTAAGTGGAGGTGTGATTCCATTTTTTAAAAAGAAATTCAACACCATATTTGTTAAAAATGTGATTTTATTAATAAAATGAGGAAATATAAATGGCATATTACACATTATATTTGATATTATACAAAAATCTACAATTCAAAACATTTATTATATATATATATATATATATATATATATATATATATATATATATATATATATATATATATATATATACACAGGGCTGAGCAAATTTTTTTTTTATCCACTAGTCCCGGACTAGTGACTTGGAAAATTTTACTTGCCCGACTTCAAAAATGAATAGTCCGGGACATCGGGCTATGGGATTTGCTCAGCCCTGAAGATGATTAAGAAGAACCTGCAAGTCTTCCCTCACATATTTCAACAGAGCTGCCCTCTCATGAGGAAAGTGCCTGTAGTAAAATGCTCTAAAGCATCTCAAAGGTTATGCTTATGTCTCTTTGGAGAAATAGCTACCGCACATTCAGTAGCAGTCATACGTTTTATACCCCCACTTTCACAAAAATGTTCCTTCTCCGAAATGCCCTTATTACCTTCCTTGCGAAAATAATTTAGCAAACTCATTTTATCCACAGAGTAACTATCAGCTTGCTTGACAACTACTTCTAACATACATTTTCTGTTTTAAATACGAACAGAGACAGCTCATTAATTAGTGTAATTGTTTCGCTTCAAACGCAATATCGCACGTGCAAGTTAATCATCTGTATAATCAATTAAAAATTAAAGAATCATTACTGTCATTTAATCAGTTCATAATGGAAACCAACACTGATGTCGATAAAGTACTTTTCATTAATTTAATTACACTGACTCGCTGGATTAAAATCATAGCAAGCCGCTCGTGAGGTTCTGGCTCGAGTAAACACAATGCAACAAAGTCGCTTAAAACACTGCTAATTGATCATACTGGCTTTCTTTTGTTTTGACGTGTTTTGATTTGCAGATAATTTGGTCGCTTAGCTCAATATGCAGTCAAGCGGTAACAGAACGTGCGCATATGCAAAAATTATCACTGACCACATGTATGTGTTATACAGAATGTAAATGTATACATGAAGAGGGGTAGAATCAAGTATTCAGTATGCCCGGAGGGCATGATTGTCCAAATAAAGGTAGATATAGTGATTAAAGCACAAAAATAAGGACTTGCCCAACTTTTTTAAAAAGCACTTGTCCCGGACTAGTGACTTGGAAAATTTTACTTGCCCGACTTCAAAAATGACTAGTCTGGAACATCGGGCTATGGGATTTGTTCAGCCCTGATGTATATATACATACACACACACACACCCTTACAACATGTGTAAATATATCAATCTTAATTAATGTGCTGGTCACTATTGTTGTTGTTATAATTATGTAAAAATGTCTTTTCAAAATTTTGAGATTGCCCCTTTGTAAGTTATTTTCAGAAGAATGAAACAAGTAGCACTCTTGACTATATAGTACAATAAAAGAAATATTCTTCGCTGATACTTAAGTTTGAAATCCAAATCCTTGTTGAAATGTATCGTTGTAGAACAGTATCATTTTTAAAAAAATGTAGTTTTCTTTTCTTAATTACAATAATAAATAACTACTTCATCAATACTGATTGTCCCATATAGAAATAATGTTCATCATGAATTCTTCTCGTACACAATTACATTTGGTAATGTAAGGTCAGAGCTAAAGAAAATGGCAGAGCACATTGTTGACAACACGTTTGTCTTAGTTATGTTGCCAGACAGTGACTATGAGTCTGTGTGCAGTTTTCCAGTGTTTAGGTACAAGAAAAAGAGTACTTACCTGCTATTTTGGAAAATGCTTGTTTGGCTTCTACTGCCTTCTGCCCTTGAGGAAAACCACAAATCGATCCCATACTTTGACATGGCCGCTACTACTGCTCGAACGCTGCTCCCCACATAGTCCTTGGATATAGACACACTGTCACCAAGAAGCTTGTAAAAAGTACCGGTGGCACAAAATCTGAGGGCAACAAGGATTTGTAAAAGTGGTGGGAGGGCAGGGCCAGCACAAGGGTATTTGGCACCCTAGTCAAACCTTCATCCTTGCGATCCCCCCCCCCCCACAATTAACAACTAAGATCGTGGAGAGATATGACTAGACAAGTACACACATTTATTCTTTCCTTCTGTTTTTCTCTTTTATACACTTATTATCTTCTATTTTACGCTATTTCTCTGTCTATTTTTATTCATTCAGGTTTTTATTCCCCATTTTGCTGCCCTAGGCAACCGCCTAGTTTGTCTAGTGGTTAAACCGGCCCTGTGGGAAGGCGTTGCTTCTTTTTGTGGGTCTCTGTAGTTTGGGTAACAGTAAATCAGTTATATAAAGGATGGTTTGGGACCTGAATCTAAATCTTGAAAATACTTCTTCCTGTAACAGAAATTCCAGAGGATTTATGTAATTGACCATGTGGAAATGTTGTATTCAGGAGTCGCCTAGAGCGCACGTGTCTGGCCACAGCTGCCATATTTGCTTCAGTTTGGAGTTTACTTATAACCCAACTCGATATTTTTTTTATCTCAAACTCTACTTTCTAGTCAGAAACTTTACTCCAAATTTTCGAGATCCACAAATGAAGTAAAAACTTTAAACCCAATGTTTAGACTAGAGTTTGGAGTTAAAACTAGTACTCGACACAACTTAATGTGCTTTTGAGATCTTGGGGCCTGGATATAGCCCTCTAGCCTAAGGTTTAAATCTCAGAGGGCACTCTGGCCTCTAACGGTATTTAACATAGGAATGGCACTATGATCTCTAACGGGAATTTAACATAGTGGGGGATATCTGGTCTCTAAACGAGAAACGTAATGTTAAAAAACGGCCATAGCTTTAAGATAAACTTTAAGTAACCAATACACAGTGACCTATTATCCATTCCCACCACGCATACTATCCAATACCTCTACACCTAATAACCAACACCCCTTTTTGACTGACCAGCACTCATAGTTACTCATTAACATATAGTAGGAGTAGGGTTTACAAGAAAGGTGTATAAAAAAGACTTTACATTCCTTGTAAAGAAAAATTAACCTTACTATTATCCCTTTAAAAATAAAGCAAAACACCTTCCCCTACCATCCCCTTAGAGATAAAATTTGTATCTCCAAACTATTGTCATAATCCCTATAATTTTGGTCAGTGGAGTGACAGAAAAGGAAAGACAGGATATAAAGAAGAATAAAGCAAGACATTTAAGGACAGGCATTGGCTTTCTTATTACAAACACAAAAACATTCTTTATAAATCCTTTATTGAATTACAAGAGCAGGATGGGAGGGGGGGGGGTAGAATTTTGGCTTACCCAAGTTTAAAATTCTAACTGAAAAATGCAACCTATACTGGCAGCTACTTTTATTTCAAACATATTCAGTGTTAAATCAGGCAAATTTTCATTCATCAGTTGGTTACAAATGTTACAAATTTGCTAAACGTACACAGACTTGACTTTTTCTAATCCAAGGTCTGTTCACTTGTTACAAAATCTGTTTATCATATGCTAAGTGAAAATTTTATCTACCTGTATGAAATTGTTTGCCCATAATTTAGACATACCTGAGGTGTCAATTTTTAAAAAATTCCTGCCGTGAGATCTAATAAAGACTAACTGATCTGAGACATAAACCAAGTGGAACTGAGACGCAAGTCAGTGGAATTTGAGGCAAAATATGTAAATTAGCTCCGCACATAATTTCGACGTACCTGAGGCATCAATTTTTAAAAATTCCAGGCGTGGAATCTAATACAGACTAGCTGATCTGAGACATAAACCAAGCGGAATTGAGACATAAGTTAGGTGGAATTTGAGGCCAAATATGTAAATTAGCTCCGCCCGGAATTACACTTTGCCGCCTGGAAAATGCTTCAGCTTGCCGCCTGGAAAAATGTTTTAGCTTGCCACCTGAAATAATGTTTTGGGTTCCCACCTCTCTCCCAAAAGATGCCCGGAACAGAATATTATCAGGGAAAGTGACAGGTTTCATTTTAAAGGATCAGTATTGAGCATCATTTGAGAATTATATGATCAGGCCTCCCTGGAATTAACAAAAATATATTTATGTTTTGATGAACCACCATTTAAACAATAAATAAATAAATTACAAAAAAGACAAAATTGGCTACAAACTGATTTTATTCTAGAATTTTGTATTTTATTGGTAAACACCTTCAAAAGTTTAAACCGACTTGAATTAAATTGAAACCTAATACAGTAAAACCTGTCATGAGCGACCTCTGCTATGAGTGACCAAAATCGTAATGCACGGATAGATTTTATTATATAAACGCACTGTCATGAGTGACCACCTGCAGAACGCAACCACGATTGCTTGGCAAAATATGCATTTAGACACTGCTATGAACAACCGCATCACAAAAATAGAGATAAACACGACTGACCTTTATTTAACCCTTTGTAACTACAACCGCTTAAAAAGTAAAAACTGTTATAAACAGAACCAAAAGATAAAATAAAAAAAAAAAAAAGGCTGGCGATTAGTTTCTTACATTTTACAGGTCATGTATGTAGTGTCATATGTTATTGTTTGTAAACCAGACTAGAGTACATGCATATTGGTCATTTGGAAATAACACAGCTATTTCTGCATGACTAAAGTGTGATACGTAGGATTTCCCGTGAAGTTACGAATGGCAGCTTGGTCTAAAATAATACTGCTATGAACGACCCTATCGTGAGAACTGAGACAAACACCACTGACGTTTACTTAATCCTTTGTAACAATGACCGCTTCAAAGTAAAGACTGTTCTAAAAAAAAAAACATTAGGCTGGCTACCGGTTTCCTAAATTTCAAAGGTCATGCATGTAGGCGTCCTTCGTTATAAACTGTAAACCAGACTAAAGTACATGTCACTAAATGCCATTGTAGTGCTAAAGTCAATTGTGGTCGCATATATCGTTTGTCTTTGGAGTTAATCTGCAATGCCTGGAGTGAATGAGGTCTTTGTCTTTGTCTTTAATATCAGTAGGTGAGAATCGTTTTCTTGATTCGATTGTCATTGTGAAAGACTTGTGTTTGTTTGTTGTTTTTTTTTGTTTTGATGTTGCAGTGATTACAGTCCACAAACCAAGCCGTTCATAGAGTTAATCTCTTTGTGTCGTCGGTTAATTAAGCCCTTGACTTTTGTCTCTAAATAAATTTATTCTGTTTCTGGATGAGTTAATTATGTCTGTTTATATCATTAATTGGTACATATACATTGTATATGTATTCCAAATTTCCCCAAAGCCTGATCAAAACCGCTACAGTTGTTTTTACAATTGATCTTTATAACATTACCACCTAGCACCTTAATAACAATGGCAGAACCTCCAACGAAAAAGAGAAATTCTAACACTTGAGGAAAGAATTAATGTAACTGAAAGAAGCGAAAAAGGAAAGACCGTTTACAACATAGCAGCCAGTTGAAATGTCAGTAAAACTCAAATTTAGGGCATTATAAAAGACAAGGAGTCAATTAGAAACTAATTCATATGCTAATACTAGTACATGTACATGTGATCTTCAAATATAAATGTGATTCATGTTTAATGATAGATGTATATCTTTATTGCTATATAAAATTATATTCTGATGAATGCATGCAATATTTTAACAAGAACTATGAACAAATAATACAATAAATGCATGTGATTGTGTTTATTTTTCCTTCTTAAACAGTCCTGAATTTCGACATTGGAAATTGGTCTTTTTGTACAAACCTGTTATGAGAGACCACCTGTCTTGAGAGACTGCTTTTTGTTGGCAGAAGGGGCGGTCTCTCAAGACAGGTTTTACTGTACATGGTCATGAGTATGCAGAAATGAAAAAGTGTGACAGCTCTTCTGTTTTGTATTCAAATAGGGGTCTTGCATGCTTTGGACTTATTAGGTACTTCACGATAGTTGATACAAATGATGAGAATGCTGATATTGTTGCAATTGTATTAGTTCTTTCTTTATTTTTGTAATGGAGCATGTGTGCAAATAGCAGAGACAACATGTACTTAAATTTCCACTGTTTTCTAACTGCTGGGGTTGTAGCTTTAAATTGTTTTCTTTTACATATGCACACTTTCTTTCACAATTGTTTGAAACAGTATTTATCAAAGTTAAACTATCTTTTACACAGTTGTGCAATAAATTAGTAGTTTCTATCATAACATTTAAAAGTTTATTAAAATGAAACCTCTCAATAGAGTACCATGATGTTCTTATATGCTGTTCAATTTCACTTTGTACACAAAATATATTTCATTAGCTGTTACATTTGGTCTTTTTTAAAAATGAAATATGCTGCTTTCCTTGCAAAACTGTTACACATAAAGCAAATGCAGGAGACTTTGTTGATGTGATTTGGATCATATACAATAAATCACTAAGGAAAGATTCCAAAAATCCAAACTGATCCAGAGATAGGCAAGCTCTTCAGTATAAGAAATCTCTCAGAGCTGTTTTCTCCAATATGAAGAAAAATATTCACATTTTATTCATTATGGCTTTTCTTCACTCCAGTAGCAAATCCAAATAGGCAGTAGGGTGGATGTTGTCAGATGGTTTGGCCCCCTCCTTTTTTTGAAAACATATTACACTTTTAGGTGAAATACAAGAATTTTAGCCATTTGAAGTACAATGAACCATCTCTTTTAAACAAATCTTCAGAAACAAATCCTGCATCTTCCCCTGCTTCTTGTATGACTTAGGTACCATATCATCCAACTGAAATAGATTACAGCAACATATGTAACATGGACATAAATATGACTATTTACTAGTTTGGCAAACCAATGTAAGCATTTAATTTAGCTGAACATTCCAAAATCACTACACAGTCTCTTAGAAACTTATCTAAGCGTAATTTATGACCATCCTTTAAAAAGATCCTAAACTTTAGTGTTATCATCCATTTTGGAAACGCTGTGATATTACATTTCAAACATTCAGTACTTTAAAGCTTTAAAAATAAAGAAAGCATATTATTCGTTTAATTTCTCAAGACCTTTGAAAAAGAATCACTTCCATTTTTTGAAAGAGTTAAAATTCATTGCATGATGACAATTGTACAATTTGATATGTGATATTCACATTTGTGGGAAAAATTGGTGCATATTGGGTAATGGTAGGTAAAAAAATATTATTAAGCGAATTACCCTTTCATTTTCAGGGTGGTTGTGGGTCTGGATTTCTGGCCCTTAAATAGCTTGAAAATAATATTGTTGCTCTGCTTTATAATTTAGGGGGAAAAAAAAGAACCTATTCCATCCATTATATTAGTTGAAAAAAAATTTATATTGATGTATTACCCCCCAAAAAAAGCCTGGCTCAAGAATATTACAGGTTCCTCCCTCCCCCAATTAAATGGTCAGTCACGTGTCATCATCCTCCATTTATGATGACAATATTGTCGACTATCCAAGCGTCATTTCTCTCCTTGATTCGTGTGCCATGTTTCTTGCAACCTCACGCTCTTATTTATAGATCCTGATGTCATCAACTGGGTCAGTATCATTTGTTGACAGTGACAGTAAGTACTGATTAAGATCTATTCGACGAAATAAGATTTCAATACGTACTACAATTCAAATCAAAGAAAACACCATGAAAACGTCCAAATAATAACATATTTGTGACAACTTTGTGGCCCTGGAATGAGTGTTAGCTGTTCAGATCAGGGCCGCTGTTCACATGTTGGTTTTCTTTACCTTTTTGTTGCCAATAACAACTTTATTTTTCAAAATTACAAAATTGTGCATAGACAGAACAAAGTTTGGTTTGAAATTTTGCAAGGTATAAAGAGATTAAATAATCCTCAGCTAGATAGTAACTGGCCCAGGTAAATACTTTCGAAGACCGAAGGTGGTCTACGATTCAGAATGGAACGAGCCCATACTATAGTGGGAAAACCATGAGATTTTTGAGATGGCAAAGGCAATATAAAAACTTGGTTAATGTAAAATGAACTTTTCTCATGTTAGGAAAAATTATTCTACTGGAAAAATATGTATTTTGAAATTTGTAATTTAAATATTTTAATATAAGGAACAAAAAACTTTGTTATGAGACAGAATGAAAAAAAATCTTTTACAAAATACGCATCTTTAAATATGATAATTTTATTGAAAAGCAATATGAAAAAACAAAATTAAAAAATGCATCAGATTTTGTTTTTTTCTTTTATATTTATTTGTAAGTGTTTTATTGCAGTCAATATGCATTTGAAAGAAGTGAAATATATATAAGACACAAATAATAATAATATAGGGACAACATAAACGATCAATGTCTACACCTTGGCCTAATTGTCACTTTCCAATCGTATGTCACATGGCTTTTATTCAGGGGCACGAATCATGGAAATACTTCTGGAAATATAAACATTTTGACACTCGGAAAAACGGTTGCTCGCAAAGAATTTGGAGAGTTTATAAACATTTCTCAATGATCAATAAATTAAGTAGATATAGTTGAACAATTTCTAGGGCGATTTTGATAGTTTGTTGCAATATTATAACATAAGCGGTAAAATTCACGGAGAGGGCAAGAAGCATGGCAGGTTGACGATATCGTACACGTGTCGAGTATATATAGCCGCATTTTTCTCTTCAGATGTATAGGAAAATACCAAAAATTTGCAAAGTTCTGCTGTCGGTTAGAGAAAAAAAAACGGAATGCGATAACAAGTTCGAATTTAATTTGGTAATAACGTTACCCTATTGTTGATAACTGACAATAAGATTGCACCGTTTGGCAGGCAGTAGCAGTAAATTATACTGATATGCAAAACGATCGTCTCAATGATTATGTAGCGCAATATTATAAAGTCGTATCATTTGACGTATTAAATCCCAAGGGCAAAACTGCGTACAGTACAGTACGAAGTGTCCGCCATTCATCTGCAGTCTGTAAACCAGTAAAATACAATACAACCTGTATTTTACTTACCAACATGATAACTACATGATCTTGGTTCGCTGTAGTTATCTCCAGGGCTGTATGATCAGTTGCTGCACATGTGTTGGTATTAATTGCAATAAAAAGTTACCAAATCAACGAGCAAAAATGTGTTTTCGAACTTAAAAATGAAGCCCGTTTGAAAACGAGGCTGTCGGAGTAAACAAGGGAAATAACCGCCTTTACTATCTAGATACTGAAGCTCTCGGTCGCCGAAAACTGCATTTCATCTTGTGTATTTTTTTTTTTTTTTAACCCAGATACGTGCTAATAATCCCTTATAGAATGCAGGCATGATGGAATGTGTATCCCTCCCTCTCTCACTCAAAGAAAACAATAATTAAATCCAGGATATATACAATTTAAAGTTTATATTTAATATAATAATAATTACCAATTGCTTTGCTTTTTCTGGCAGCAGTAACAACAGGTCTAGGTATAATATTTATCATAATTAGAAGGAAAAGTAAAGATTCAAAAGAATGAAATTTTATAAATAATGATCTTTTTTTGGGGGGGGGGGTTTGAAAAAATAATTATTTAAGCATTGATACTGTATGGAAATTTACTATGCAAGAAATAAAATCAAACACATTTACTTTTCTGTCTTCTGTGAATAATGAGGGAGTTTATTAAACTTTATTATTATTATTATTATTAGAAGTTTTTTAATTTACCACGATAAAAAAAATGTAGCGTAAATCGGGTAATAATATCAAGTATTTAGCAAAATGGAATTACTGGAAATTCAAAGATAATCTTCATGTTTCATTTAAGGTATTTAGAATACGAGCACAAATTTATATTTTGCAAAAATTATGTGATATATAATTACCAAACTTGGTTTCTTCTATGCTCTGGTTTAAGCCTACTCATGTTGCATTTATTACTTAGCAACACTTCAGCTGTTGATATGTATATTTTTTTAAAACATTGCTTTGTTACAAACCTAAATGCCTTGTTGACAGAAAGGGTTTGACTGAGTCTGAAACACTCTAGAAGAGAACAGTAAGAAAAAAGCCCTGAATGCAAGAAATTCCAGTTTGTATTTTTACTGTGCACTTTGGAAATTTAAAATGATCACCATTTTAATTCTATAATTATTGCAGATACTAAATTTTACTTAACAAATTCAAAGAATATATTCAAGGTTAGGTCTTAGCAAATGGAAAACCATATATTAAAGCCCTTATTTTTAGTTATCTCTGGTAAAAGTTCTTTATTATTAACTTGTACAGATATCCTCCTCCTGTGAATTCTAAGTCCATATTATCCGCCTTCTGCAAATTTCCAAGCCCAGTTCACCCTCATTCTAAACCCATATTTCCGTCTTGTACAAATTTCAAAGGAAAAAATTACGTCTCAGAACATGACTCTGTGTTTTCCTCCATAGCCAGGCGGGAAAATGTAGAATTACGCCTCAGATGAAAGGCATAAGTCAGACTGAAATCTTACGGAAATCAAGTCTCCTGCTCAATTCCGCCTGGAGTATTTCATTCCAGGCAGAAACCCAGTGGTTTCCGTCTCAATGACGGGTGGTTTCCGCCTCTCCATTTCATACAGGTATGATCATTTTTTCTACATTGTCAGGCAGAATATGGTGTTTGCCAGATTTGATTCCTAAATTCTTTGGTTAAATGATTTTTGCAATTTTGCCAGCCCTACACTGACTTTACCTTGGCTTACCCAATGTTACAATGAGTGGACTGTATTTAAGACAAGGAGTGAAACTATTACTTATGAATTGCTTTTGAGACCAGATTTGTTTTGCTACATTTGCAAAGAAACTAATTTGGACTGTATGAAGTTACGACTTTTTTGTGGTAAGTTTGTGAGTTTTTGTATTTTTTGAAACGGCAGGTTGAATGTCAGTTCATTTCGTGACACAATTGATAATTGCTCTTCTTTTTTTTTTTTTTTTTTTTGCCAGGTAAAGAATTGATTGTGAAATTGTTTCGATTCGAGTTTCAAAACAGCAAAACTGAATTCTACACTTTATATGATGAGTGAAATGTACCCTATGAAGAAACACAACAGTTCTACAATTTTCCACGTTGACATTCTGACTACACCAAATTTTGACTGCTACAAAGTCATTATGATATGCATAACAGAGGGACAGACAGACAGATTATGGTAAATTTTATTTACAAGGATTTGCCTGAAATGTTTATTACTGGTAAAATTTTTTTATTAATTTTAGATTACAGATTATATTACAATATAAATTTTTCAAGATGTAGATATATCAAAATACTATTTTTATTTTAATATTTGTATACGGTTCTACGTTTTTTCATTTGAACATTTTAACTACAGCAATTTTTTACTATGTAAATCATTATGACATGCATGAGAGAGAGAGAGAGAGTAGAAACTAAACAAAAAATAGATTCAGAGAGAGATTGAGAGAGTGTATGTGTCTGTTTGTGTGTTTCTGTGTGTTTGAATATCTTCTCCATACTTTACAAAAAATCAAGACATAGAGACATTTACGGTTTTGTTTTGTTTTGTATATTCTCGTGAATAGGAATCACAATGAAATTTCAAAAACACAACATCAAAAGTCCATTTTTGCTTCTTTTTAATGTCTTGCCTTTTT
This sequence comes from Margaritifera margaritifera, assembly GCA_029931535.1. Classification (NCBI taxonomy): domain Eukaryota; kingdom Metazoa; phylum Mollusca; class Bivalvia; order Unionida; family Margaritiferidae; genus Margaritifera; species Margaritifera margaritifera. The sequence continues at coordinate 58,747 of JAQPZY010000277.1, forward strand.
GAATTTCTTTACTCGCAGCATGAGTTCTGTTTTTGTGTGTCAGTATATGTTGTAATAGGAATCCAAGATTGCATTGATGAAGAAAATACATACACTATTGGAATACTATCCACCTTGGAATCGCGCGATTTTGAATTGCGTGGATACAGCAGTAATACTATATTCCTTCTAATTCCAGTCTTAAATGTAATTCTTGCATTAAACTTTTTTAATAATGTTACAAATCGTGGTCAGACTGAAGACAATGAGTAAAAATAATACTGCCGAGATTTTATTTTTGTTACATTTTCAAACTTAAGGCAGAATTTGATCCGCTGAAGTTAAGACTTGTGGCTTTTCTTGCAAGGTTGTGAGTTTGTGTGTTTTGAAAACGGCAGATTCAATTTCAGTTCATTTCGTGACACATTGGATGATTTTTAAAAAATCCAAGTTAAAAACTATTGTAAAATTTTTCGGTTTGAGTTCAAAACAGCCAACTCTGTACATGACTTGAAGAGTGAAATGTACTTAATGAAGAAACACGCTACGGTTCTACATTTTTATCACGTAGACATTTTGACTATGCCAAACTTTGACTATGGCAAGTCAATACGACATACACCAACATAAAACGCAGAGATTGGCAATGATTGAGTAGTAAAGTTTTCTGTTTCTAATTCAGAGAGAGAGAGAGAGAGAGAGAGTAAACAAAATGCAAAAATATAGTTAACACAATATTATCAAAATGAACATCCTCTAACTTAAGCACCAACAAATAAAGAGGAAGGATTAAACTATTCACAAGGTTGACAACATGATAGACTAGACTTCCAGTGATCCAGTACAATGTCATTTCTTTTAACACACACACACACTTCTCTGCAAGTATGAAGAGTCCATAAAGTACGCCGAATGTCTTCTTCACACGGGGGTACATTTGTAGCACTTTTAACACGTGGAGTTTTTTCGTGCACAGATAAAGTTGCAAATGTGTTGCTCCCGATTGGTAAACCCATAGTCACATTTGCCGTAGTAGTAATTATATCTGAGAAATCCTTTGATTGCAGTAATAGAATCGAAGTGATCTTGGTGATGATAAATGGGAATGTATTTTCCGTCTGGAAAATCCGGTCCTCGGAACACAAGATCTCCACGAATGACTTGAGGGTACACTTTCAACGTATAACGAGGTGCCAGCATGTCTTGATGTTTTTGCATTTCAGGAGCTCCACACACGATCTCTTTGGAAATGCCTGTTTCTTCCAAATGGAGTTTTGGTTCTGTTCGATTTTCCAATGGTCTCCCATGATTGTTTCCTTTATGCTGTATCGTTCTTCTCTGCATAAGTTTGACCCACCATGATGTCCAGGGCTAAACACAGCTGGTCTTGATGGTTGTTAATCTGAACAATACTTTGTTTGGTACTGCAAAAATGATCCACCAATAAAGTAACGCGTCGTCTGCTGTCTATTAGAGGTGAAACGTGCGTCATGTTATTAGTAGATTTTCTATCTGTGATGTCAAACTCATCATTGGATTGTTGAATATGTTGAATTTTGTCCAAGAGTTTGGAAGAAGTTAATTCTACAGGTGTACGAATCTCGATCTACACAGGACACTTGAATCTGCTATGCGATATCGACAGTCTCAAATGATCGTGATATTTGGCTTGGCACTGTCGTTTAAATTCCTCTAAAAATGAGTCAAATAAGTCCATAATGAAGACAGTTGCTTTCTCTGCTGGAACTTGAGGCTTGAAGTCTTTCAATTTCACCAAGTACATGTAAGCCGTTGTTCTAAATTTTGTGGAAGTCACTTTGTGAATAGCTCGAATTTTGTGGAAGTCACTTTGTGGATAGCTCGAATGTGAATATATATATATATATATATATATATATATATATATATATATATATATATATATATATATATATATATATATATATGAGAAAGAGAGAGACAGAGCGAGAGAGAGACAGACAGACAAAAAGATACCCCGTTACCTAAGAGAATAGACTCGTGCACTCATGCAATTATTTCAATCTATACAAATAGAAGAGACACAACAGTTGACACTTCAGGTTGAAGATTTAGGGAGGATCATTGGAAAATCCAACAAGACTTCTGGACAAACTCCAGATTACTCCTCTAGAGATAAAAATCAAGATATTAGTTATATCTGTCAAGAGACTGGCAAATGCAACAAACATCAAATCCCTTCATTTTAAAATGTGTTTATTTATCTTATCCATACTTTAAAAAAATCAAGACATAGAGACACTTACTTTTTTCTTTTTCTTCGTATATTCTCGCGAATTAGAATAACAATGAAATGTCAAAAACATCGCAAAAGTCCATTTTTTTCTTCTTTTTTTACTGGCTTTCTTTTTTAGAACGTATTCACTGGCATTAGTTCTTCTGCGTCAGTACATATTTTAATAGGAATACAAGATTGCATTGATGAAAATACATACAATATTATCCACACACTGTTGCAATCCTAGCACTGACTGATAATGGTTTACATTATAATGGTCGTCTTACGTTGCATAAAATGAGTGAAACTGTGGTTGGTTGACGAGAGCTATTTTCAATTTTACCATTTCACTGGCAGCAAACTTTGTTACGAAAAATACTGAGTGTCAAATGAGACATATTTTTTTTCTTCGTGCAGGCAGTTTGTTACAAATTTTGCCAAAACTAGATTTCATACAATGACCGACTTTATTCAAGGTCATTTTCTTTTGTTAAAAATTGTGTTTATCGTTTGATGAGTACAAACTTCACCTAGGAAATGTATTACATTTGTTAGATTGTTAAATTAAGTCAGAATGTTTGCGTCAAGCTAAGATATTCCTGTAAACTTATGACATTTTTTCTATTCAAGTTTAAAAATAGCAACGCTAAGATTTCCTTGAAAGGTTGTGAGTTTGTGTTGTTTGAAAATGGTAGACCACAATTATAGTTCATTTATTGACACATGAATCTTGGGATAGAATTTGTTGCCAAGTGTCGCTATGTCTTGATCTGATTTTTGTTTTTTAACAGTACGGATAAGATAATCACACACACACATGCACACAGACACACACACAGACACACACACACTGTCAATCTCTCTGTCAAACTAGTTTTTTAATTTCTTTACTCTTTATCTATCTCTCTCTCTCTCTCTCTCTCTCTCTCTCTCGTAAGTCATATTGACTTGCCGATGATTACGTACAAAAATGCTCGCTCTCTCATTCTCGTGTATGTCATGATGATTTTCCGTAGTCAAAATTTATCGTAATCAAAATGTCCACGTGAAACAAATGTTGAACCGTATACAAATTTTACAATAAAAATGGTATTTTAATATTTTGACACCATGACAAAATTATATTTTCCTATAATCTGAAATCTAATTTTTTTATACCAATAATAAACTGTTCATGGGAAGTCAATTGTAAATAAAATTTGCCGTAATCAAAATCTCTCTCTAATGTATGTCATAATGGACTTGTCATAGTCTAAATCTGGTGTAGTTAAAATGTCTACATGAAACAAATGTAGAACCGTTGTGTTTCTTCATAGGGTACATTTCACTCATATTTTTTTCTTTGTGTATTAACTGTAGCATTACAATATACTTTTATATTTCTCGCAATCCAAACCATAGTTATGACCTTACTACAGATATCTAACTTTTCAGTCTAATCTATATATTTTAAAAGGAAACTTAGACCTCTATAAAAAAAAATTAAAAATCCGTTCTTCATGAATATTCTCATGTATACATACCTATCATGAAATATTTTTATTATTATTATTTTTTAAATATTTAAAAAAAAACCTGTACATCGATAGATGTAAGTCAGGGTACCATTCCACTGACTAACTTATAGAGCATTTGACACAGTCATATATTTAAACAAAAAATTAAATGTATGTTTGGATTATTAATATCAATTTTTAGTCGTTGCTATACAAAAGAAAATTAAAAAAATAAAACATAATAATTCAAAGTAAATTTATATGGGGGATAACTGATGAGAGAGAGAGAGAAAAAAATAATTCATGCTATATATTAAATACAATCGTTGTCTTCTATATCACTGTTTAAATGGTTATTACCTTATACTTGTGAAGTATATTAGTCCTTGAAAGATATCAGCCGAAAATGAAGATATTCCCTCATATATCTTATATGATAGTACATGCATTATGTTTTACACATTAAAACTTGCAAATGATTCATAACAAAAAGGATACATCAATTATACCTTATAAAATTCCCAGCTATGACTGAATTTCTCCCAATCACAGTTTTTGTATGCTGTGTACTTTTCTTATTTGTACCGATATGAGATTTCTTTCATAAATGTTTCAAAGGTTGGTACTTTATTGTGAATATATAATGTAAATATGTAGTTCTTTATTAAAATAAAATCAAATTAAAAATGTTATCAGATTTGTTTTGTTTATTTATTCCTAATATTGTATCTACTGCTGTGAAAGTAAAATATGCTAGGTGTATGCATTTATCTTTCATCCACCTGAACAATTGTATCCAACAAAATTTAATCATGGCTCAGTGATAGAATAAATGAAAAAGTGATTCTTCTGTTTCTCTACAAAAAGAACATAAATTGTCTTTTATAATTTGCATTGTGTGTAAAGGAACATTTGTAGAGAGAATTTTATGGAAAATTTTCAATAGAAACCATTTTTTCCAGTCAAAACACTCATCCAAGTTAAGATTACGTCTCCATTTATCTTGTGCTTTTGAATTATAAATTATTTTTTGATACAAATTGATAAATACTTAGACAACCTTTTTTTTTTTTTTTTTTTGAGTGAGTAATCGTAGCAGAAATGACATAGTTGGTCTATATATGATAATATCTGAAGCTTCTAATATTTGTACTCTCAAATAGTCTTTGATGGCACCTATAATACCCTCAAATTGTAAAATGTGTATTCCACATGGATAGATTGTTAAAAAAAGAATTAAAACTAATAAACTGATTGTTGCATGTGAAATCCCCGATTATATTTACGCCACAACTGTACAGATATTTATTTAAAAAATGCTGTTATCTCAGACTTTAATATTAGCATTGAACCACACTGGCTTGGCTAGAAATGATTGCTATGATTCAGGCTTGTTTGTTTCTTGACGTTTTAACCAAATGAATAAAACACCTTTCCAAAAAAATTTCTTCAAACTTCAATAAATCTTTTTAGTAAATTCAATTCCAAAAACAAAAATATCTAATATTAGAAGAATGATTACTCTTGAGCCCAAATGGAAAAAAAAAACATCTTACATGCTCGTCTCCCAAACATTGAAACTATTTCCTATTTGGAATAGATTTTCTTAAAAGAGCTAATAGATGGTTGAATATATTTTGCATAGATATTTTTACAGCTTACATACAATTGTATAATAAGTTTACTGTTGAAAACAAAGAAGAATTCCTTCGAATAAATATATGGATGAATCATAATATCATTATTGGAAATTCTAGTGTAATATGCAAAGAATGGATTGAAAAAGAAATCTTCAATATAAATGACTTTGTAAATGAAGATGGTTCGAGGATCAATCTTGATAAGTTTCGTAATAAATTTGGATTCCATGTCAATTTCCTAGAAATTTCAGGGGCTGTTGAGTGCCATAAAAATCTACGAAAATAAATGTTATGTCAGTATCGATTCTAATATACAATACCCATGTATGCACCCATCTGTTTTACTTATAATAATGGATAAAAAGGGCTGTAAAAGAATATACAAAACACTCATTTGTAATAATCAGGACCCAGCCTCAATTGCAGAATGGAATACAGAATTTGACAATTTAAATGAGAATGAGTGGAATAAGCTTTTTTTTCTTGCCGCACAAGGTAACCAAATGTCCAAGACTTAAATGGTTTCAAAATAAGATCTTACGCAGAATTTTTGCAAAATATAATTTTCTAAGTATACATGTCTATATACAGTGATATTTCCCTGGGTTGGTTCACCTGTTAAACTGTTCATATGTAGGTAAAATGCCCAGATCCTGGTCACTAATATTGTCCTAGCAATGTCCGGTCCAGGGAGGTTTCACTATATTAATTAATATGTTTATGTCTTTAAATACAAGTTTGTGTACACACATGCTTGTATTTACGAGTGTGTATGCTTGTATGTATGTTTGTAGGTATGTGTATGGATATTTGTATGTACGTAATTGTATATATGCATGCATGTTTGTAGGTATATGTGTATGGATATTTGTATGTACGTAATTGTATATATGTATGTATATTTGTAGGTATGGGTGTATGGATATTTGTATGTACGTAAATGTATATATGTATGCATGATTGTAGGTATGCGTGTATGGATATTTGTATGTACGTAATTGAATATATGTATGTATGTTTGTAGGTATGCGTGTATGGCTATTTGTATGCACACACACACACACACACACACACACACACACACATATATATATATATATATATATGCATGGTTTATACGTATGAATATATGTCCCATATTTTTGAGTGGAAGGACGGATGACTAAAACCAATAGATTTCTTTTTGTAAAAGAAAAGAAAAGAAAATGTGTTCACAAAGTTGGAACATTTTCAATCTAAAATTATACGATCTGACGATCCCAATTTAGAATATTAAAAAAATATCATTTTCCCAATTCTTACACTGATACAGGTCTTATAAATTATTAACTATGCTGTTTTGCAGTTTTACAGAGAATGAAGACTTCCACCGTATGTCCATGTGGTTGATTAAAAAGGGCAAAGGGAGAAAAATAGCCCTTGGCAATCAAGATGTCATCACCTAGAAGTTTTTTATCCAGCTCCATCAGCTTAAAAGCAAATTTCCTGTCACTTCTGATCAAATTCAAGAACTTTTTGAAAAGGTTTGCTCAGACTCATGTCAAGATGATTTTAAGCACACAAATTTGCAGAAGGAGATACATCATGTGCTGAGAGCTGCTGCAGAAGCAAAGTTAGAAACCATTTCCGATGTTTTGTCATTTCTTAACCGCAGTGCAACCCATGACTTGGAGAGACGAAATGTCGGACCATTTCTCCAGCGGCTTAACTTGAAGCGGCATCACTTGCTCAGCCCTCATTAACTAAAGACATTACCACATCCAACTGAGCCACCATCCAATGGAACAATGATTGACTTGCTGATGTTCACGGGTAATGAAAAAACTGTCTTGTGTAAAGACTGGTTTGAGTTTGTTGGACTAAACATTTCTGGTCTTTCAGACAGACAGTTACTTTATAGGCTGAAACAGACAAGAAAAGCTTATGACAGTCATATGAAAAACTTGAAAATAGACGGAGCTGAAAAAAAACTAAAAGAATTTTTGCATAGGCCTTCAGAAGAGTTCAGTGTTTGTTTTCCTGGGCAGATATTGCTAGATGAACCATTGCGATCATCAGAAATTCCACACGACTGCAGCTGCTACAACAAAAACACTCACAATTTTGCTTCTCTAACTCAAAGACTTGGAAGTGCTAACAATCAGCTTGCATCTTTGCATTGACAGGTACAAGAGGAGCAGCGTGTGAATGAATGCAGCCTTGATAAGATAAGTGTTCTTGCAGAGAAAAGAAACGAATTGCTGAGTGAACTTGATATTTCTACTTCCAACAATGCTGTTCTGTCCAGTCAGCTTCATCAGCAAAAGGAAACAACTATGCAGCTGCAGAGAACCTTTTGCACACTCCAGGAGAAGATTAAAAGCAATCAACAGCAACTTACTGCCCTAAAGAAGGAAAATGTGACTCGCCAGCTAAAGAGGAGAACCGACGGAGTTTTTTTAATGACTTGTCAGCTGTAAAATGCTGTCAGGCAAATTACATGACTGCGAGGAGAAGTGAGAGCAGTAAAAGCCAGTCAATGCTACTCAGAGAGGGTATGCAGAGTTCAAAAGGCTGCTCTGAGAAAAAAAAATGCAAAAATTAAAGAACTGAAAGAGGAAAACATTAGACTTCAGGCAAATACAGAGCAGCACCATGTTCTTCAGCTCAAAGATCCAGAAATGGGATATTTCACAAGGGAAACAGTGAAGTGTGTGATTGAACTGATTGGGGAAAAAGAAGTGTCGGCAACAAGATGTGCAGAAGTGATTGAGACTGTGTGCAAACACCTGTTAGGTGTTCACCTCCCTCCAGCAGAGTTACCTTCCCTTCGCAGTGTTCTACGCTTTGCAGATAAAGGACACATCATTTCAAAATTCCAGTTAGCGGCTGCTGTCCTAAAACACTTTGATATCCACACTGATGGAACAACCAAGTGTGGGAAGAAAGTGGTGGGGCAACAAGTAACACTTGACAGTGGTACAAGCCTTGCTTGTGGTTTTTCAGTGATATCCACTGAAGACACATCATCGCTCATGGAAATCACTACCAATCTTCTGCAAGAGCTGACAGATGTATGCCAAAAGGAAGGTCAAGAAGCTGACAAACTGTTTAAAATGTTTTTCACTTAACTGACAGCGACTATGAGTGACAGGGCTGCAGTCAACAAAGCCTTCAACAAGGAGCTGAATACAATGAGGAGGGCAACTATCGGCACTGAAGAAGACTTGGACTTCCTCCATTGCAATGCTTTTTACATTTCAATAAAATATTGTTATTGGTTGTGCTCTTCTGCACAGTACAGATTTTTGTTTGTTGTGTGGTTGCATGTTGAAGTCGTGTGAGTACTGCCCAGGGGGTGGGGAGATGTTTTAAAAAAAAGTTGTTTTAAATCCTCAGAATATCTATTTATTGGTTATTAAATCCACACTGAATTTCCAAGTTGAAAATTTGGCTGCCAGTACATATCTATGGTACTCATACTAGGTACATTATATTAGCACTACTGTAGATCAAGAAAATTTTGGATTCTAGAAGGTCCCAGAGTGGGTTTGAAATTTGAGTCCTTTTGCTACTTGCTTGTTATTGCATTCCTATTGCTTAACAATGTACTGGTATTGTTTTACTGAATTCTGGAAACGAAAATAAAATTGTGTTTGAATTGGACATGAATTCAAATTACCAAATAATAGCAGTGAATCAGCCTATACATAAGCCTTTTGAAGAGAAAACAGGAAGCAATCTAGATCCATATGGTATTTTTCAGGTCATGGTGTTTTCACTGATGAGAAATGGAAAAGAGGGGATTTTTTGTTAGAGTATTTTGGAGAGCGCATAAATATCCAATAGGCAGAAGAACGTGAGAGAAAATATGTTAAAGATGGGATGAAAATGTTCTATATCTTTGTATACAGATTTGATGGAAAACAAGAGTGGTATGTTTATTAATATAGTCTTCGTATTTTTAGAAATATGATTCAATAGCCAGAGTCTCCGAGATACACCCACAGTGTGCAAGATTCAAACTTCATCTTTCTGCTTGGGCACACTTTTTGTACATGCTTTCATATCTTCTGTGTACAGACATTACAAATTAAACACCTATGGCGAAATTTTGAGGAGTACGTGCTCAAATTAGGGTGTACATATATCTAACATGGATGTGCGTTGAGAGCATCTTTGGTCATTTAACATTTGCACTTGCATACTATATGAAGAACCACCAAAAAAAAAATGTTAAACAGTGGAAACTTGTAGAAACAAATACCACATTTTCCTATTGGAATATTCATTGAAGTATTTGGATATGATTTGAATATATGTTGATGTTAATGAAAGAATCAAATTCATTCTCTTTTCTTTGCCTACCGAACTTCCCTCGATGTTTTAGCTACGGAATGACTTCAAAACTTTATTTAAACAAAAAAACATGCAAAAATATATTGGGGTTTACTTACGAGGTAATATGATCAGTTGGTGGTGGTGGTGGTGGTGGTGGTGGTAATGGTTTGTGGGATTGACTACAACTGGTCTGACAGAACAAATGGCCGAAAAAAGAAAAAAATATTGGGGGGAGTTCGGTTTGATTGATGCGTAAAAGTTTTGTAGACTCTATTCTATACCATGTTCTTCATGAACTTGCATTATTACATGTTATCTTTTAAAGAGTATAATGAATATAAATGTTGTGAGTAATATGACTATTCAGAATTTTGACATTATGATTATTTTGCAAGTTGGAATTTGAATTTGAGGTGATTTGGAAGGTTTGAAGTTAATCCCTTGTAAATTAATTCAATGTTGCATAGTTCACATTTTGCCTTTTTTTGTTTCTTTTACAATATTCTGCCAAAACTTGCTAAGATAACAAAATGAATATTCTAATACCAATTTTCTATTCAAATATTTGCTAAAAAGTATTTTGTTTTGAAAGTTTAGATATTCATTTCAGGTCTAGAAACTTGTCCAAGACATGACATGGGCAATAATGTGTCATCTGATATTTGGCGGAATTGCTTGCTAATCTTGCTTCTAGAATAGACCCTGGGTGGGAACCACATGGGGATGGGGGAAGCTGATAGATTTAGATTGCTTATGAAATGATAAAGAACATAGTTTAATAATAAGCAGTGTTTAGTTTCTCCTTGTCAGAGTTTATGTCAAAAATCTGGATGCCATTTTCATCAATTTGAAATTATATGAAAAATAGCTTTCATACTGTGAACCTGTTTTCATGCATCACTGAGTTTGGTTAAGTTTGTTTTGGTATTTAATATGTTCTTGACACTTGCTTGCAGAGCAAAGAAACTTTATATGTGTGTTATAATTGATGAGTGCTACACTATAATATCAAAACCAGGTCACTCTGACCTGATTTACATGTTTTAGTGCATTTGATTCGAATCTAAAGAATCAAATTTACCACAATGTCCAGTGTATGTTCGTTCCTGTGGAGTTTATGTTAGAAACAGAATATTTGTTAAACAAAAAATAACATTATAACAAGAGTTGACCACATACATTTGTACATGTGTGTTGATTTTACACATCATCAGCCATTATATGGTGATCCATAACTTTTTAACCATGACCTTGAAATCGAATCTACATAAAAATTTTGACCCTCTGAGAAAAATTGCAAACAGAATCCTTGTTTATTACTGACTTACTCTAAAAAAAAATTGGCAAGATAGAATGTTCCATGGAACCTTTATTATTTGATTAAATAAAGTGGTTATCTTGTGAATTTAGCCTCTGCTTTCTATATTATAGCATAGATGCTACATGCACACAGGGCAGACTCTGTCAGTAAGTAAATGATGCTTATCCAGAGCCACCAAACTGTGCCATGAAGTTGAAAAAGTTTCAGAATCAGAAGAAACCACGATTATGTCTTTTTGCTCTAAGGGATATCAAGAAAGGGGAGGAACTGGTTTATGACTATGGGGATGAAACAAGAAATCTGTGGTGGAGGAAGAAGGTACGTTTTAAGGTTATCATGGATATTTATTATACAACAGTTACTGCATATTGACATCAATGCTCTTTAACATATCCTTCAGGTTGTGTTTAAGACCGTGAATGTAATCATCATTTAAATTCTTAATTTGTGAAAGCTGTTTTGTCAGGGCTTCACTTTGAGCCACATGTTAATATACATGCTCGAGTGCAAAGAGTTTGTAAAAGCTTAGACCCATAAGGTATCACTTCTCCAGCAGTGATGATGATGGCATCACCATTTAATCAGCATTTTTAAAGTAATTGTTTGTTCATGTTCAGTGATATGATAAAATTACAATACATGTTTTGTCGACATAAACTCTTATATGCCACATGAAAATTTCTCATTAATTTTCTAAAGTTTTAAGAAATTTCTGAGAGTAGTTATAGTCGCAGAATGAAAGTCCAATATCAATTATAAGTCTTTAATCAAAGCCACGTAAATATTTTGTCTTATTTTTGTTGGCCAGTTTCTTGTATTTCCATCTTTTTATGCCCCACCATGAATGTGGAAGACGCATATGGTGTTACCTTTGTCTGTTCATCCGTCTATCTGTCTGTCAAACAATTGTTGTTTTGCACCTATGTCATTTTCTCAGGTATTAGGGTCCAACAAAGGGGTGGTTTGGCATTCATTCATGTTCATTGAAATTATTTGTAGTGTTTTTTGTCATTTTTTTTAAATGTAGAAAATCAGAGGAAAGAATAATGAAATGCTCTCATTTATAGGTAACTGTTGTTTTTTTGTCAAGCCACCTTTTCTGAAGCTTGAATAAGCATTCACTTTGGTGGCCATATGTCCATCCACACCCTAGATTAACCTCAATGTTAAAGTATAGATTAACTTCACTGTTACTATTTTTTACTTTGTTAAATAAAGGGTGAGCTTGACAAAAAGGGGTCTCTTGTTTTTTTTTGTTGTTGTTTTCTTTTTAATATTTATTTTTAAAATATTTGCAGCTGCACTGGTAAATACAAAACTTTATCAAAGATAGCTATTTGATTTACCAGAAAGCAGTTTTTTCTTAACTTTTTTGTTGCTGGCCAGATTGCAAAGCAGGTTCCAACCTATAGATTAATGGTATCTGTTAGTCCGACTCATGGGAACATTTTGCATTTCAAGTCCAAGTTCTATTTTGCTGATGGAATGTATCTGTGAGTAATGCAACATTACCCTAAAAAATAAGTCACACTGACCTATATTTCATACTACACTGATCATGATTAACCTTTGTCTTAAATTTCATGTCTTGGTTATGTTTCATAATAACCAGTGGCATTAAAATGGTTTGGGGATGTGTTTTTATGACATATAGAGTTGGTAACTCTGTGACCTATATTCAGACTTTTTTTACCCTGGTTTCTTGTTGCATTTTCAATTTTTCTTTCCACTTTTTCATGGTAAAGTCATTTAACAGGATGAGATTGTTCATCTCAATTACTTCAGAACATTTGAGTATGATGAAACACACTTCGCAGTCCGGCCATACTGCAATCAGTGGTTTTCTTTATTGTTCATGCAGTTAATTTTCTTCCATGGTAAATGACACAGAAAGGTAGGTCATGATCTGCAGGTGTCATTCCATCACATTTCTTGCATTTGGTGGTAAAAATTTGTTTCTATATTTTTTTTTAAGCAACCACCTTGAAGGCTGCAATCCTTTGCAAAAATTCTAAAATTAAAATAATGGTATGACATGATCATATGGTGCTCCCAATCAAGAATAATGAAAAAAAATTCTTGCCAAAATGTCATTTATATTCAAGAAGAAAAGAGAAAATTCTAAGTGGCCTTTATTGTCATGCAGACAAATTGGTGATTTCCAGCATGTAGCTATCATACACGCATAATCACACTGGCAAAACAGGCACTGAAGCACGGGAAAACAAAGTGTCAAGTGTATGCTATAACTTGTCACCCGAGTGTCAATTTCAGGCAATCTGTCCAACCTAAAACCAGTTCTGTCTCAGAAAATTTAATAGTCCCATTCAAAAGCGAGAGCACAGTGCATGTTTACAATCTGAGAAAAGGGAGTCTTGTTTTTTAAAATCTCCTTGTAACTGAGTGTAATCAACACTATTTTATGCTAAAGTGGTCATTCTAGGTGGATTATGGTGGTTAAATAGTTAAATAGTAATGAGCAACAAAGAACTCGATGGTCATATTAGTTTAAAATGTTTGTACCACCAGAGAAAATCATAGACATTTGGGCGGAATGCAGTTTATATAACAAATTTTGATCCTATATTGTAAGGATTTTATAATTTTTACCTTTATCTTTTATTTTATATACCTTTAGAAAGTTGTAACATTACCTTTTCATCTGTTATATTGTTTACATGTTTTTGGACAGGTTAGTCTAAGTTACTTTATTTTATTTATTTATTTGCAGTTCTTTATTATTCTTATATAACTTTTAAATAGGCACCGTGTGGTCAATATTGTGCTGACATGCCCTAAACCATATACATACATACACAAATACCTGACAGATGAGATGAAACTACAGCATTAATGAAATTTTACCTGGTACTTGCCATTTGCATTGCTAGTCACATGACTACCCACATCTCAAAGCCAACATGTCCATGGCATCAAAGTTTATTATGGTCATCTCTGTACATACAGACATGCCTACCAAATTTTATTGTCTGTCTTAAGTTGGTTTTGCATGAGCTAATCAATATATTATACCCCCAATTTTGAATTTTAAAAGAGGTATTTATCTTGTGAGATGGATGCCTCTTTTCAAGTCCTTATTTTCTTAAATAGGTAATTCAAATGGTTTATATGCTGAGCTTGTTCACATAAAAGAGGGAGAAAATTATGAAAGTGATCCATTGGAGATCTGTAAAGTTAAAATGGTTAGCATGGTGCTTAGTTATGATATTGCAAACAAGTGAATATTTTATAAATTTCCTTTAAATGCTTAGACAGATAATGTTTGTTATAAACACTTTGATCCCTCTTATAATTGGCCGATTACTTTTGTGAATTTCAGTCTCTGATGATGATCCATTTGATCTAGACAAAACGTATATTCCTGACACAAGTAGTGGTAAGTTGATTCTTGAGAGACAAGATATGTTCAGAAGTTTCAGTCTCTTAGTTTCTATAGCTTTTCAGTATAAATAACTAATAAAAGGTATTCTCAGCTGGTGTTGAAACTATTTCTACTGCAGGGTCCAACTAATTTCAGTGTAGGAACATCTTTACAGAGCTGAAGTTACAACCTTTCATCTTGAAACTTGTAATCGTATCATCATTTTATACTACAAGACTGAATATATGTCAGCCATATTCATTTTCTAATCAAAAGGACAAAAATCAAGGTCACTGTGACATTAAGAAGAAAATTAGTTTCTGCACAGTAACATTAGTTCTACATGACATCAACAAAATTTTGTGGATGGCTTGCACTTGGGGTAAGGAAGAAGGCTATTGATTTTGGGGTCAGAAATTCAAAGGTCAAGGTCACTCTGACTAAAAATGAAAAGTAGTTTCTGTGCAAATATTTAAGTTATCGATATAGACTATTAAACATGGGGTGGGCACATAATGTGCTGTTCGCAGTACTCTTTTTAAATACTGTCAAGGAGCATATAGTGTTATCCCTGTTTATCCCGAAGTATGTATGTCCCAAATTTAATTTCAATCATTATGGTTGAAATACACTCAATTTGTGATAATATAGGGTGTCAATGTTTTTCTTTGATAGGTCTTGTTTAATAAACGATTTCTTATACATTTCAGATTATGTTTCTGACAGCATTGCATCAAGCATTAAATCTACATATATCAACATACTAAGTAGTAAGTATAGAAACATTGCATAATTGATTAGCATGTGAAAACTTTATAAAAAAAAGTGTTTTCTCCACTTCAAGATCTATACAAAATTTCCACTTCCTTTATTTCAGGGCATACAATTTTATGCTCTCAAACTCAAAACACTATATGCAGGTACACACCTTACAAATATATGGTATACCACAGGGTCTGTTCTAAGATGTACAATTGCAAGATTCATACAAATTACAAATGCATCATGCCAAAAAATTAAAAATGTGCAATAATTGTTCATTTTGTTTTGCAAGGCATACCTTGTTTACTTCAATAAATATCTCCAATATTTAGAAAATTCCCCCTTTTATTTAAATCAGGATGGGGGTTGTTCAAACCAAACTTTTCAGTTATAGAATATTTAGAAACTATTTCTCTTACTTTGCATTTTCCCAATTTCTCAAATGCTTGTTTCATATATTAAAAAATATAGGGTTACATAATGTATCTTGATGCATTTTTGTATTATCTGAATAAGACAGTGTAGTGATGCCATCAGTCAGTAAGAGTGTGCAAATCATATAGAAATGACCATATATCATGCAGGTTGAATTTAGGCATGCATAAGAACCCCTTATTAAAACTTGAACTTACACAAAACAACTCTTATTAGCCAATTATTTAAACATGGTCATAAACTTTAATTCAGTACATGACATGGCAGTTTGAGATATTTTTCTAATATATTGTCTTCCCTCCTAGTCACTATACTTAGCTGAACCAGAAATCTATCAAAGAATAAACAGATGGCTTTTGGCCCTACATAAGCCAAATGAGCAAAGTCTAAATAAACAGTGGATCTTTAACATTTATTTACAGCTTACTGTCTGGATATGTCTGATGAAATCAGCATTTCCCCTCATTGCATCTCCAAAAGTGAAGTAACCAGTGATGTAGCCAACATACATACAAGGAACATGCCAATTGCCCCTGCTCCCCCATGTGACATTACCACCACTCTCCCAGAGAACATAACTGCTTCACTGGACATCAAC
This sequence comes from Margaritifera margaritifera, assembly GCA_029931535.1. Taxonomy (NCBI): domain Eukaryota; kingdom Metazoa; phylum Mollusca; class Bivalvia; order Unionida; family Margaritiferidae; genus Margaritifera; species Margaritifera margaritifera. The sequence goes on from JAQPZY010000277.1 coordinate 74,937, forward strand.
CAAGCTGGTATCTTTGAGCTTTATATGACATCTGTAACTTCCTAGACTTTATGCACTTTTTGGTATTGGAGTCGGTAAGACAATTTTCAGTTTTTACAGCCATCCATAGGGACCATTCTTAATGTACCCTCAGTGAACCTGGGGTATGCTGAAAATCTTGAATAAGTTCAAGGCCACTAATGACTAGTCACATGTTCTTGTTGTAATATTGTTGCCTTGGAGGTATTATGTTAAAAGATGGTTTATTTATCAGTGGTAGTTTTGTCTGTACCAGTTACTTTAAAATTACCTGTCAAGAGAATATTTTCTCAAGCAAATTTAATGGAGGGCATCTTTATTATGTTTGGCTTGTAAAAACATATATGAATTGTGGACCTTGAGAATTTCATTATGGTTTGTTTTACAGGTATGTCTGATACAGTCACCATCTCTGCTGTTTCATACACCCCTACAAATGAAGTTGACCCCTTAAGTGACACTTTGAGCACCCCTCCAAGTGATACCGATAGCAGTCCAACAAGTAGCACTACCAGCGTCCTCCCGTGTGAAGAGGCCACTATGAACACAGGGATTGCAAACCAAGCTGCTTCATCTGACACCACTAGTGCCCCTCTAAGTGACATAACTAATATGACCAATCAAGCAGGTATATGATTTAAGTTTAAATAAATTGTTTGGACTATATTTAAACTTTTAAACCTGTTGCTACTCAAGTTTAAGTGTGGGTGAATCTTGAGGCAGACATTTGTCACTTCCAGAGCTATTTACTGCTATGATTTCACTAGTTGCTGGGAAATATTTCACAAACATGTGAACTTCAGTTGAGGGTATCTATTTTATGGGCTGTCATTTTCCTTGAAGATGTAGTTTGCCTGCATTCTATTCAGTTTTTAACTTCCTCAGCTCTATCACTGAAGTGCTTGAGAATGCTCTTTGACATGAAATTCAGCATCTGTAGGATGAGTTTGGTCAAGTTATACCCCTGTTTTATTCAATTATTAGGCTTTTTAGCTATATCACTGAAGTGCTTGAGAAGGCTCTATGGCACTAAATTTAAGCATCTGTATTGTGAGCAAGGTCAAGCTTGCGAGTATGATGCCGTGATGAACTGTTGACAAGTAAAATAAAACAATGCCTCTGTGATATATGATCACTCTGAATAACAGATGAAATGGTCCTAATAGAAATGATTTGGTTGGCTTTGGTGTTTTACAGCACAGTAACACAGGTTATTTATTGCCGAGATAGTTGGAGTAAAGTGCCTAACCCAAGGACACCATGGTAGCCAAACCTGTACCTGTTTGGTTGCCAGTCTGGCACACTAACCTCGCACTAGTCACCACAGCTCCTGCCTCAGTTAGTCACCTCTTGTGATATATAGGAGGGTGCATTGGGTATATTCTACATCTCTGAGCACACAAATTGGGGGGAGGCCTAATAGAAATGAAAATATGCCAGTTTGTGAAAAATATGGTTTGGGTGGGGATAGATCAGCTGATTAGAGGATCAGCTATGCTAAAATAACCACATACATACTTTGCGAAGTTCTTCAAAGTGTATGTTAGACATTCCGGCTGTCAGTGTCAGGATGACAAACTACAGACAACTGGCTGAAAATTTGGACACGCCACTTTTGTACTGATTGACGTCTGTCAGGGTAAATGTTTGCACTCCATAACCGGGTCAGTGTGACAGGCGACTTGCTGCCTTTTAAACTTGTTTTCAGACCATATTAGATATTATGAAACTTAAATAACTAAAAAAACAGGACTATCTATATAATGCACCCCGAGAAGATTAAGTCCAACATAGTAAAATATTGATCAAGAAAGGCCTAAGTGTACTTTACAAACTTTTTAGTCAAACATAATGTTGCCTTTGCTGACTCAGATCACACTTCTGAACTTCTCAAATGCATGTTTTCCAAGTTGACTATAATAGTATGTGATATTTTGTTACACCTTATTGAAAATTGGTCCAACTTACGGAGAAATATTGACTGCCCTATGAGATGGTTTTGTTTCTGTTCGCAGGTGTGCGGGGTTAGAAAAAAAAATTGCAGCTCAGCAGCCTCAGTTTGCGTCAATTTCATTCTGGCCATATGGCAATTTTTTTGGTCATCATCATTAAAATAAAAACCCATTTTATACCTGCAGAGGCAAAAAGCCGATACATGATATCCACATACATGTGTCATGGCATTGGTTTCTCTTTTTCTTTTTCTTTTCAGATTTTCATTGTGTCCAATGTGAGCGCAGATTCAAAACGAAAGGGCGTTTCTCCAGTCATGTAAAGTCTCACAGAAAAGGTAATTTTTAATAAACCTCCAGTGAAGTTGAAAAAATTGATCATTTTTAACTTTTTTTATCAAGGGTCGGTGTTTTTTGTAGACCATAGGGAATATTTAATGGTGCCTTTCCTTTTGTTCATCTAATTCTTCTGTCCATCTGTCACAGTTTCATTTATGTGCATTAATTTCCTTAATTATAGCTGGAACTTTAATTAATCTAGTAGGTAGTTTGATATTGATGGCCAGATTAGATTTTCAGGGTACACATCCAAATTTAACATTTTTAAAGCCCCTGATTGTCTAACCCACCCACTTTCACAAGATCTTCTGTTATCATCATTGGGTTTCATTCAGATTAGGTAGGTATGCAGCTTGATATTGATAAGACTTGGACTGGGTTTAATTGTTAGCTCTCTGCATTATTATTCAGTGAAGTGATAGCCCCTGAGTGTCTGACCCACCCACCTTTGTTTCTGAACAGTGACTCTTTCAATTATTATCTTTGGATCACAACCTAACTTGGTATACAGCTTGATACTGATCAGACTTGTAATGAAATTTATTGTCACTGTTTTAACTCGTCATTTATAATTTTATAGTAGTTATTGCCACCAGTTTTTTTGGACCCAATATTAGATTTAAGTCAGTTGTGATATTGAGTATTGTATCAAGAAGGTTTAAATGACCAGACTACAGTGTGTGTTTTTCATAATTTACCTTTATATAAACTAATTTGAACCAAGCGATCCTTGATAGAACTCTTTCCCTAATGGCCTTTGAAAAGTGTATGTGTTTGGGGGTCGGTCATCAGTTACTCGAATTTGATTGTTTCCACAGTTGGATAAATGGATGAGTACATGTTCAATGTTGCCCTGTGTTCTTGTAGGACATTCACTAAGCACCAGTAGCCGAGTAATTTGCCCACCTAAATCTGTCAGAGCAACCGTTTAACCTGTACTCCTGTTCTGGGATGACCAAACCCCTCATATTACTTTAGAATCTGTATTTGCTACTTTCAGTTTTATGGAATGCCTTGTATAGGTTTATGTACACCCTACCATATATAGTGCACACCACATAAGAAGTTTGCTTGCGGTATGTGCTAAATTTTCATGAAGGAATGTGGTCAAATGGCAGGGTTATTGGTTCCCAATGGGTGAACCTGAACCAGAGTGCAAACCCATCCTGTTGGCACTGGCATTGGAATACATTTTTGTCAAGTGTATCAACTTCCAACCTGCAAGGCTGAAGTTTTGTATGTGACTTAAGATGAAGAAACTTAATAGCGATGTACCACCAGAGAAAATCATAGATTTTGGTGGTAAATGCGGTTTATTTAACAAACTTTGATCCTATATTGTAAGGATTTTGTTTTTTCCTTTATCTTTTATTTTATATACCTTTTACAAAGTTGTAACATTACTTTTTATCTTTTATGTTGTTTACATGTTTTTGGACAGGTTTGTCTAAGTTATTTTATTTTATTTATTTTTTACAATTTGTTATTATTCCTTTAGAACTTACTTTTAAATCAGCACCATGTGGCCAATATTGTACTGACAGACCCTAAACCATATACATACTTACATCCATACATATATGCATGCCTACATTACTTCCTGAAAAACATACCATTTTTGCATATCCCCCAATTATCCAATATATAGTATTCCCTCTAAAGCTGTTGATGGGAGCCATGGAATACCACCTTACAGTTAGACAACTTTAAATGAAATACATTTTGCAAATAAAAATGATATCAATGACTATACCCACTGTATAACAGTAAACGTGTAATAATAAATGGCCCAGTAGCGAGGGGGTGCTGTACTTGCTGAATTACTGTGTCCCCAAATCATTCAGTATAGATTGTAAATTGTTAAGTTGTCAGATGTCCCCTGACTATTTAGTGTCCTATACACCAACATGGTTCACACAACCTTGAAAAATCCTTGAATTTGAGGGGTTATTTTATAAACACCTTGAATTTTGTTGCTCCATGAATTTATGTGAGGGAATATAAGACGTTAATATTGTATAAAATATATCAGTTTTTAAATGCAAGACTTTTGTTTACATGTTTTCCAAAAGTAATGACATGGGATAAAATTGTGAGGATCAGATGAAACAACAGTTGCTAGATGGAGTAGAGTCACTTTGCAGTAGTGCCTTGCTAATTACATTTACAAAAGGATAACTAATTTATTAAGAATGTGGCCCAACTAGTAATCAGCTGTATGTAGTTCAAAATGGGAGTATGACCCATTTTCTCAAAGATAAACTACTCCTAGAAAAGTTGTAGAAGTCCTGAAATTTTTTAAAGTCCTCGCAAAGTCCTTAGAAAAAAGCTCGCCTGGGCTATCTAAACCATAACAGATAAGCACACGGACACAGAAAGATGCATGCACATTGACACATACACAGACAGATTTCATGACCCTGAAGCATCCAGTATATATATTGAATTACAATGTCCCCCAACCATCCAGTATATATATTGAATTGCCATGTCTCCCAATCATCTAGTATATATATATATATATATTGAATTACCATGTCCCCCAACCATCCAGTATATATACTGAATTGCCATGTCCTCCAACCATTTAGTATATATATATTGAATCGCCATGTCTCCCAATCATCCAGTACAATACTGTATTTTTACCTCTATATACAGATATATAAAAATTTTGGGACTGATCATGATGTATGCCAATAAACTCAATCTAAAGCTTTTTTTTTTTTTTAGTGGCTTTATACACAGACAGACAAATTGACACAAACACTGATAAGGACACACAAAGATATGGCCTCAAAGAGGCTCAAATTGTTACCGCCATAGATGTGTCATTTAGGAACATGTATGGAATTATGTTTGTGTTTGGGCTTCTTTCACACAGTTCAATTTTCATGCTTGCTCACATGAAAATTTCAAGTAGTTAAGAAGCAAACTTTTTCCAAGGTATTTGTCCAGGGGACCAGTGTCTATTTAAATGGCATTCCAGATAGGTAACTGTTCTTTGTGAAATGAATGCTTGGTAAGATGTATAAAAACAACAGGACAAAGAAAATTTAACAAAATTTGTTTTAATTTTTATTCCTTTTATTTGGCATTTTTTTTGGGAAAAACAATACACTTAACAAAAGGTTTTGGGGCACATCGGGCACTTTTGAAAAGGAAATTTGTAGATGGACAGGTACTTTTAGATTTGAAAATGGAAGCTTGTTTGAACAAGATTTAAACAGGTTTTGTTGTTAGGGAATTTTGTATATTTTTATTGTGTATTTTGCTTGCAGCAGAGAAAAGCTTTCTTTAGACTGTACTGCAGAAACACCAAAAGATATCAATAATATTTTAAACATTTATCAAAACTTATTTGCTATTGCTTAATATGCATGGCTCATAGAAAATCAAAATCATTTCGATACACTTGTCTTCAAGGCATTGCTTATCCATCTGTTAATATTTGCTAGTCTGGCCCATAACTTTATAACTGTCAGAAATTTTCATCAAACTTTGCTCATATAAATATCATGACCAGTCAGACTCTGTGTCGTGTACCATAGTCAGGCCCCAGCCTGTAGGTCAAGATCAAGGGAAAATGTAACTCTGTAACTTGTATCTTTGTCCGGAATACAATGTTTGCACACCTGCCAACTCATATGATTTTACCGTAACAAGGCTTACTGAAAATACTCCTAAATTATGGTGCATGTCATGTGTCATTTGTGATATTCTTGTTGCAATTTTATTTTTATGTTGTACATTGAAAATTTTGATATCTGTAATATCAACCACTCAAATGCTTTGGTCCTGGTGTATCCCAATTACTTTTTTTTACTGTGGAAAACTTGAAATAAATGAATTTTTGACTGTTAAATTTACCCCAAAACTACATAAAGTTTTTAAAGTTCTAATGATGTGATACCGTAAGAACATCAAGTCTTGGGACACAAAAAAATAATAATTTTTTTTTTGCTCCTAAGACTTATATGAAGGTAAAATATATAAAATTTTCGGTGTCCCAAAACTTGTAGACACAAAAAAAATGTAAAGACAAAATTGGGAAGATCACCATACGTCACACAGCAATGACCAGCTCGTTCAATTGCCACGTCAATAAACTGTTATAAACTACTATGATTGTTTTTATGTTATTATTTTGCATGTGCACATTTTCTGATTTCTCCAACATGATTTAAAATAAAGGTAAATAAAGACTTCATAATTCATGGGCCGCTTAGATTTAAAGGGAGACCTGTACTATAGTGCACAGTATTTACACTGTGCAAATTGTGCTTGGTGTCACTTATATCCTGGTTTATTCCCAAAAATATTCTATGCAGATTTTGCTTTATTCGTCGATTTTACCAAATTGCATTCTTCCTGATTACATTTCAGCTAGACGTTCATTACTGTTTCATTTATTTGGATTCACATGCTCAGCACTGTTTTTCAGTGGTATAAGCAAGCCTACAAAGTGATGTAATCTATATGAAAAAGCACATGTTTAATTATATAAAGCACATAACCAGCATAAATTCACATAACTGTCATATATTCATGAAAGAATGATCATAATATGTTAAAATTCTAAATAAAGATCGATTAAGATCATCGTCGATCCATTTTAGTTTTGTGTTTCGACTTCACAAAATCGTAATTTTGCACACATTATTCATCCCACTTTTGATTTTGGTAAGCTGGTTGTTTTGGCATCTCCTTTGTGTATAATTGGCAGATTTGTCTTTTGTTTTCTGACAGCAATCCAGGCCAGTTAATTGTTTAAACCCTGAAATTGGCTTGGATAAAGAGGAAATTTTGTCTGGCGGCAATGCCGGTACTTTGATGTGTAATTGCCTCCTACAATGTAATATTAGCATGATTACCGTAGCTGAGTAAACAGATACATATTTAAGGTTGCTTACATCAAAGCAAACTACCAATGAGTTTTTATTTTAAAAGCATTATTTCTGAAACTTCTTTATCGTATTTTAGAGATATTATTTAAGTTTAGTGCAGTGGTGCCTATGATTCGAGTTCAAGGTATGTACTTCAATCAGCGCAAGTAAAATCTTCAATGTACATGTTGTGACACCATGATGTAAAATGCGCACAATAAATGCAGGAGTTGAAATAAACACTATTTTTCGTTGCTGTCTTACTGGTAACACATTTTAATGAGTTAGATATTTCCACTTTCAGGCCCCCCCCCCCCCACCCCAGTACTTACAGGTGACTTTCAACAATTGTAATGCAATAATACATAAACTGACAATAGTAAACTAGAGCACAAAAGGGAGAAGTTACTGTTGAGTGGGTGTAACATACCGCTAATGCTCAATTCTTATCATCGTCTGATCAAATTATACAAATGATACATATTTGAATTCTGTAGAAATAATAAGAAAACGGAGAAAAAATAAATATATTTATTGACTTTTCAAATAAATTATAATAATTTATAACATTTCCATGTAATAATTCATGAGAGTCCCTTAACAACCACAAAATCATGTTTATGTTAGATGAGGTTACATAGATAAAATATGCAGATCAATCAGTAGACCAAAAAAATGTTTTAGGTGTCCCAAAACTTATAGTACATGAAAAGATTGCTTTAACTTCATGTCCCAACTTTTATAGATCATAAAAAAAATTACTTTTGAAAATAATTAAGGGTGTCCTGAGACTTATAATGTCCCAAGAGTTACCGTCATTATGGTAATAAATCTAAGGACATTCTTTTAGTAAAAACACATTATCTCAAACTTGAAGTTCTAGACACATCACACAAACATAGACTAGAAGTTCTAGTCATTATGGTAATAAATCTAAGGACATTCTTTTAGTAAAAACACATTATCTCAAACTTGAAGTTCTAGACACATCACACAAACATAGACTAGAAGTTCTATACAAATACACAGTTATCATGCCCACCAGTGTTTCATGTAATAGCATAAATTCTTTTTCTAATGTATGAAATATACTATGGAACAGATAATAAACTACATCTTGATTTCGGACAACAAATTATGCTATACAGTTCCATATAAAAACTTTGTATTTTGATACATTATAATTTACTGAACTCCCACAAAAAGCTGTTGTCCAGTAGAAACTAGAAAAAATAAAAAAGATGGTATCTAGACTTGGGTTGCTTCGGCTTGTTAGCACTATTGTTGTCATATATATGAATGAATTTTGACTAAACTTTGCAAGTAAGCTTCTGTCAGCAAGAATATGACTGATACTCAGGGATTTGTTTGGGCAAGTAGTAGTTTGTATTAGCTGAGCTTGTTACATTTCTAGAGGTTATGTAAACAATTTGGACTTTGTATTTGGGCTTACATTATATTAAGAGGATCACATGTTCATTTTCAGTTTCCACTGTTTACTGCAAACCAAAGAGGCCATGCAAATTCTGTGGACATCTCTATTCAAAACTGAAGAGAAATATAATCCAGGTTCATAAAGATTGCAAGGAAGTAAAACCTATAATAGAAAATCCTGGTCAGCAAAGAGCAACTATGAGCACAATTAGAAAAGAGGGTATCTTTGCACAGAACAAGTTGCAGTGCACAAAGGAAAACCCATCATTTCAGTCTCAAAAATATTGCGAGGGGAATATAGTTTGTTGCCAAAATTGCAAGGGATTTTATTCAAAGAAATTCTTCTTCAGGCATAGAGATAAATGTCACTTGGACAAATGTGCATTTTCAAAACCCATTCCAATGGCAATGCTAGCTACTGAAGGTGATACAGTAGATACCAGCTTTCAAGACCTGTTGAACTCTTTGAGGACAGATGAAGTGGGATCTGTATGTCAAACAGATTTTACTATAAAGTTGATAGGCTCACGTTTGTGGGAAAAAAACAAAACAAAATCAGAAAAAACAATGGAAGTGAGAAAAAGTGTTCGCTCAGACATCAGAACATTGGAAAGACTTTATGTAGAATTCAAATCTTTTGAGAGGAATGAAGGCATAGAATCTGTAGAAATGTTCAACCGTGAAAAATTTAGTTCTCTGAAAAGAGCTATCTACAAAATAACAGACAAAGAAGATTCTAGCATCAAGTATGGCTTAAAGGAGAATATATACTATTTACTGCTTACAAGTGCTGAAATCCTGAAGGGAGAAGCATTGCAGGGCAAACAGGGAGAAGTAAAAGCAATGGAGTTGGACTACTTTGTCTCAGTTTTAAAGTTGAACAGACGAACAGTTTTTGGTGATGCAAGATACATGATAACCAAAAGTAGGCAAGAAAGGCTTCGATTGCCTGGCAGACTACCAGAGGATGAACCAGTGGAAAAGCTTAGAAAGTGTAATTTGGAATTGATAACAAAACACACTGAAGGCAAATATGATTTCATTGGAAAACATGACTTTGTAGAACTGCGCAATGCAGTTAGTTCCAGACTAGCTCTTTTCAATGCCCGCCGAGGTGAAGAACCCAGTAGATTGAAGATTGATCATTGGTGCAAGAGAAATCAGTGGATTACAGAGTCCCAGATGAAGAATTTGGATTGTCTCTCACCAGTTGAGAAGAAAGTGTTTTGTGACTTAGAGGTCACTTTCCAGCAGGGAAAAGGGACACGACTTGTATCATGTTTGATACCTGGCGATTGCAAGAAGGCAATGGACATCCTCTGTGACAGAAATATTCATATGGATGCAGGTATTTTATCAACAAATGAATTCATATTTCCAAATACTGAGTCTTCACCAAACCATGTCATTGGATGGGACTGCATAGATTACATGTGTAAAAAAGCTGGAATTGAAAATTCAAACATCAATGCCACAAACAACAGAGCCAGGTTAAGTACTATGTATGCAGCACTCGAAGTCAAACCAGAAGATAGAACCTATTTTTACCAGCACATGGGGCATACAAAGGAAGTGAATGAAAATGTCTACCAAAGACCATTGCCAATTATGACTATTGCCAAAGTGGGATTGCATTTGCAGAGTTTTGACAATGGTAAGTACCTCAGTGTTTTAAAAGTGTAGTAATCTGGGGTAAATTCAAGTGCCACTAATAGCTAGTCACATGCTCTTGTTTTAATATTGTAGTAATATGTTAAAGGGTGGTTCATTTATCATTGGTAGTATTGATTGTACCAGTTACTTTAAAATTACATGTCATGAGACTTTGTCAAGCAAATTTAATGGAGGGCATCTTTGTATTGTGTTTGGCTTGTAAAAGCATATATGGATAGTGGACTTTGAGATTTTAATTATGGTTTGTTTTACAGGTATGTCTGATACAGTCACCAACTCTGCTGCTTCATACACCCCTACAAATGAAGTTGACCCCTTAAGTGGCACTTCGAGCACTCCTCCAAGTGATACCGATAGCAGTCCAACAAATAGCACTACCAGTGCCCTCCCATGTGAAGAGGCCACCATTCACACAGGGATTGCAAACCAAGCTGCTTCATCTGACACCACTAGTGCCCCTCACAGTGACACAGTTAAAATGACCAATCAAGCAGGTATATGATTTAAGTTTAAATAAATTGTTTGGACTATATTTACACTTTTAAACCTGTTGCTACTAAAGTTTAAGTGTGGGTGAATCTTGAGGCAAACATTTATCACATTTCCAGAGGTATTTACTGCTATGATTTTCACATAACTGGGTCAGTGTGACAGGCAGATTGCTGTCTTGAGACAATATTAAATATTATGAAACCAAAATAACTAGAAAACTGGTCTGTCTATATCTTGCACCCCAAGAAAACAAGTCCCACATGATGACATAGTGAAATATTGACAAGAAAGGTGAACATTGAACCTAATCTAATCTGGTTTTTCTTGATATTAAGTTCAATATGAAATAAAACTATAATGATATGGACAGCTGACTAAAATATAATGATATCTTGCACTACATGATAAAGATCCATATGACTGGATTATATGTACGGGTGTATTAATGGTATGCACTTGAAAGGGAACTAAAGACAATACTAGAAAGTCATGTTTTTATATATATATAAAAAAATGAAGGTTCCCATACAAATAAAGTTAAAATTCTGCTTGAAATATTAGCTGGCAAGCTGTTAATTATTACAAGGGTTATTAGAGAGCTCAAGAACTTGCTCAATACCCCAGTTTTATAAAATATTCAAATAATGCCCTACCTAAAGTTGTAACAATTGGTATACTAAAAAGTAGGTAATAATGATCCCTTAATGGTATGCATGTAGGAGACTTGTTTACCTCAAGATATACCATCATCTTCACATTTTTTTCAAAATACGCGAAGCCAACTGTGCAAAGTAGGTCAGTGACTCACTGTTGGTGTTAAACCCATGATGACTTGAAACCACATCCCAACTTTAGAGGCTATAGATGATGAAGTATTGAAAGTATAGTCTGAACAGGATAGCTTGAAATTAATTAACTATCTTGACATGCACAAAGAGCAGTGTTCTGATTAAGAACACCATTAAAGCTGCAATATTTGTGGTTTTGATAAATTTAGAACTAGCTGAAATTAGCTGAAATCTTAACTCACTCTATTTGACTTGCATAAATGAGACTTTTCACACATTTTCAGTAACATTGATTTACAAATAAATGAGCTTCAGCCAATTTATTCTCATGGCATTTTAAGATTCTCAGTTACTTAAGTCTGTTCAGGGATTTTTGAATATGCAAATAGTTGAACAGAATTGTGGAAAACAAACAAACATAAATACATTAGCAATAACCATGGGCTAATAATGTCAATTAAAATAAGTCAATAGAGACATGATTTTCTATAGGATGATTGTTTTAAGGCAGCGGTTCCCAACTTCAGGTCGTGATCCAAATCAATGTCGTGGAGGGTCCTAAGTAGGGTCGCAAAGGGTCATCAGGTTATACATATTTAAATCATATCATAAGACTGAGGGTTGGGAGATCCTGTTGGTGGCCGATTTAGGGTCGCAGCAAAAAAAGGTTGCCAATCACTGTTTTGAGGTATGATATGCTTTCAAGATAGATTTAGTAGCGATGTGCATTTACGAAAATAGTTAACAGAAAATAGCTTCCATAAGGGACCAACCATTTAATTTTCAGAGGGAGGACTAAGATTTTTTTTAGAGTATTTTACCTCAACATACCTGTGATTCTACCGGCGGTAGGCCAAAAATACTGTTTTAAAGACCATCTACCGCACATACCGTTTAGTAGTCGAAATCTACCGGTTTTGAAAATGTCATGGAAATTTTTTTTTTATAAAAAAAACCCGGTTTTTTTACGCGTTCTATAAACACATTAGATAAACCAGCCAGAACCAGTCTACTGGGAACCAGACATGTTCGACCTATGATATGACCGGTGCGACGATGCGTGGTTGAGTAGTCGATTACAATTGTTAGCAATGTGTACACAAGAAGCGGCTAATTGATTACCTTATTGTTGTAATTTGGAGAGTTTAAGGCCAAATGCGGGATGTTGTTTGAGGTGTTATAGGTAATAAAAGGATCAAAGGTAATCCATGAGTCTTTGGTTAAAACTCGGCCGATCTGTCATGGAAGGAAGATAAAATGGAGAGACCGACCAAAAATGATCTTGGCAGAAACACTTGAGTAAGTATTTTGATTTGATGTCTTTTAATTGTTCTTGTATTGTTCACGATGGTTTAAGATGAATATTTAAGGGCAGCTTGTATATTTTTTTTCAATTCGTGTCAAAATGCCGAAACGTCCACTTTCTCCCAACGCTAAGAAGCAACCAGCTAAGAAATACTACAACAAGTTTAACAATGCTTGGCTACCAGAATTTAAGTGTGTGCAGGCGAGTAGCAAAGGTTGTGACTTTGTATTGTGTCTTTTTAGGCTGGTGAATCAGTGATTGGACATCTACATGTAGAGATGACCAGGCTGCTAAGAAAGCTTCTGGGAAAGTTTGTTTCAACCAAGGTCATCACCAGAGAACCAGATATTACTAATGTGAAGTTCAGACTTCTAGAAAGTCAGCATAAAAGCACAACAATTATGTTCAAGTCCTAGATAAAATATATCTGCGAGTTAAAAATGTATTACTTAATATTTAATTTTAAAGTTGGGATAAATTATTAAAATCATGTGTTTTTTAACTTTATTTCAAGTCTAAATCTAATTTGTTTAAAATTAATTACAGTGGTGAAACTTGCCAACAGATTTTTGGACTGAGTGTAGTTGTCCTATCATTGCCACATTCCAATGCTGACACAGAGAGGACATTTCCCATTCTTCGGAAAATCCAGAGTGATTCAAGTGGAAGTCTGGACCAGAAAACTAGTGACAGTGATCTCGTGAAGGAAACTAAAAATGACTGTGGATTTTATAAAAAAATCTTTGCAGTGAACTGTGAGATGTACAACTCTTCCTTTTTCATTTAATTAACAATATACTGGCTCATATTAACTAACTATTATTGTAACATTTTCCATCAGATTCTGAATCTGAATCATGTTCAATATTTGTGTTTTATTATAATATGAAGAGAATACATATTATGTGACAAAATGAACTTGTTTTGTTTTCAATCCCCTTAAAACACGTAAAATTTATGCCGATAAAAAATCTACCTTTTTAGAAGCCAATCTACTGATCAAAATTTGCAAATCTACTGGTTTGAAATCCTGGTTCTGTCACAGGTATACCTCAGGATTTTTTTTTTCATTAATATAATGGATATAATTAGTTCTTTTCTTCATGAAATCAGAGCAAGAATATTTTTTTCAAGCTATTTAGGGCCCAGAAATTTTTTATTAAAAAAATTCCAGGTCACCCACTTTAAAATTAAATGGTCAGTTCCTAATTGGACAGTCCCTGTCTCATTATCACTAATCTGCCATAATATCAATACAGAGTGCATGGTAATCACAGAAAATATGTAAAAAGCTGTGTTTATGGAATTCAAGGAGACTATGAATTTCAGCAAGAAATATAAGAATAAAATACATTGCAGCGTTAACAAGCCATACATTTTCAGAACATTAGTGTATTATAGTTTGTTTACATTTCTGCTAAAATGAAAAAGTGTGCCACCAGCATTATCTGATAAGCTTCCCCAGAATATTCCTATGGCAGACTCTAATTTGCTACATAATGTGAATATTTTCATGACTCGGAGAAACCATATTTAACCCTCTTGGGATATTTTGTCAAAATTCCTCCAGACTTCACCAGCCAAATGAAGTGAGATATTGCTTGTTAATGGAAATGCCCATTATTATCCTCATGCTTTTTAAAATGTCATAGATATTATATTATCCTTCTTCTGTCAATCCATCTGTTACTGCACCTTCTTCCTGATGACTGTTTGGAAATCCACACAACTTGTTAATTATCTTGCCCATGTTTAGACCTTGACCAAGAGGGGTATCATTTCTTCCTCCCTCTCAAGGGGTCCCTGGGAGGGAGGCAGGTAAAAAATACAAAAATGGCATATACAGTGACATTTTTTAAAGAAATTTGACCAAACTGAATATATTCCATCATAGGAAGAAGACACGTCATGTATGTGACAGATTTTGCATTTTGATCTCTGGGTCACTGTCTGCGTTGAGGGTGAGTATGGGGTGGGGTATGGAATATGCTTTAAAAAGCATAGGGATTTGCGATGGCAATTAGCCATCTAAGCTGCCCTGGTTTTTATGCTTCTAGTGAACCTGCATTAAAAGATAAACAAAGGAAGAAGAAGGGTAAAAATTCATTTTGCTTCATGAAGATTTAATCTCAACCATTGTGTATCAACTTTACCAGTTATGCAGGCAAGAAATATATTTAAATATTCAATTATTATTACAGATCAAAGATTTCACTGGGATGCCGCAACAACAAAAGTTTTAAAAGATTCATTCATTGACTGGATTAATATGCCTCGTGACTGCAGCCTTCCAGGTACTGCTCATACATTGTATATATTTAGTCCAGTACAAACTTGCATACATTTTTTTATACCTTTTTTCTTGGTTTTGAATAACCCTCTTAAAGCAGAGCTACTGCAGTGCTCACAACAGCTATGCCTGTGAACAGGTTGTTTTTAGTGCAATTCAGAAATAGTCTTGTATTGAGGTGTAGAATTATCTAGGTACAGTCATCTGGATTTTATTTTTTTCTACTTCAGTTTTCTTCAGGAAGAAAACGGCTGCAAATGATGTAGGGAGGATCTCATATTTGCTGGATTTGCTCACTTGGACCAAATTTAGCTCCTTTTCAGTTATGCTGATTTGATGTTTAAAGTGTTGAGGCATATTTATAGCAGCTCCTTGTTAGCCTTTCTCCCAGTAAAGCAAACTAGGAGAAATTTATGAAATACATATACACTGCTTTATTTAGTTGTTTGATTAGTTTGGGATCATACAGACCCTAGTGTATCTGCCGGTGTGTAAACGGGCTTTGCGGGATGAAATCAACACAAAGATCACTACCATGGACAGCGTCTTTTTCTCATCTCATGTTTTTATATAGATAAGGGTATTTCAGATACAAAATTATAGCAATTTATTTATGGCTGCCATGATGCTAGTTTGGTTTTTGCACAATAACTTTAATTGTCCACCATCTACAATTACCATTCTTTGTGGATGTTTTCCACTTATGGTAAGGAAGAGCTGTATTGATTTTGGGGTGAAAAGTTCAAAGGTCAAGGTGACTAACTGAAAGAAGAAAAACGGTTTCTGCACAATAACTCACAGCTACAGTTACCAAACTTCATGGATAGTTTGCACTTGGGGTGAAGAAGAACCCTATTGATTTTTTATTCAAAAGGTCAAGATGACTGAAAGAATGAAAAAAAAAAGAGTTTCTGCACAATAACATTAGTTTTACATGACATACCTCAACCAAACGTGGGTGGCTTGTACAGTGGTAAGGAATAAAGCTATTGATTTTGGGGTCATAAGGTCAATCTTTTATACATTTTTGATGATTTCTCTCTTTCAACACATTATTGGTTATTGCATGCCAAGGAAATGGGAACCAAGTGCCGTTCCCAAGAACACACTAAGGCAGCTGATCTAGATTGGCTTCAGCTGTTATCAAAACCCATGACCTTTGGATTATGAGTCTGACACTGCTAAGTGAGCTGCTGCCGTGGACTTGGACTTTTTCCATGAAAACTTTCTGAGCAAGATTAAACCAAAACCACCTAAGCTAGACTAATGAAATGTTGTTGGCATGTTTGTATGCATATGTAGATGACCTGGTTTGATTTTTACGCCCATTGGAACATTTTGTCACATTTTTATGATTTTTTTTTTAGACTTTGACTTTTTGCAGTGCATACATATTTAGCAAACAGAAATCTAGCGTTGGTTGTTAAAGAGTGACATAAACAATTGTTTTATATCACTAAAAGTGAAAAATACAGCTAGGTACACAAGCTCACTCTCCCTTTTTTTTTTCTTTCTCCTGCTTACTGTTTTGCTTATCTATACATGACTACATCACAGAATGAGCAACAAAATAAAGATCTCACCACATACAAAAATCTGCATTCATTTGAATTGGGAAAAACAAATCAAAGAGATGAATTTGTCATTACTATTTAGAAAATTTGGATAGTAAGGAGAACAAAAAGATCTGTTTAATTTACATTGAGTGCACAGAGTGTATTCACCATATATCGCATCCGTGTTGTAGTTGCTGAGTTACACTTCTCTTTGTAAAGAATATTCAGTGAATAATGCACATTATTGTCAGTGACCTGGTTGGTGAAAATAGGTGCCTATGAGTGAAAACAGTTAATCCAGAAACTAAATTAATTCCGATCTACAACAAATGTGCTGCATGAAGTACACACCTGTGTCAACAGAACTTGGCAGATGGTTACTGGGTGCAACACAGTGGTGACCATGGAAGCTCTACAGAGGGTCATCCAATCAAACAGCCACATGAACTGTATCTATTCATAAAGTGTTTGCACACGTAAAGTTGTTAGAAGGTTTTTTTTTGTTGTTCTTTTGATGCAGCTGGTTTGTTTCATTTTCAATGGATGCATTGGTTGAAGCAATGTTTTGAAAAATTGCTGATACCTGAACATAAAATGCTGTGCTGTGAGTCTACATGTTCATGTACATACTATTTGCTTATACAACTTTTTATGATGATACCCTGTTATTAATTTTTTCATCCAATCCATTTATTCATCCTTGCATTTATTGGACTCCCTGGTATTAAGGCGTATTTGATTGTGTGACATGTGCCTGTTTTGTGAATGAGTGATTGAGTATCCATATATTTCCTAACACTGAACAAAATCATGTTTTTTTATAAAGTTGTTTCAAAGAAATTATCAGAATTATTGAAGTTCAATAATATTGGGATCAAGAGTTTTGTTGCTAATCGACTGGTCTGCACAGATTTAAAATAAAGTTGTCGTAAATTATAATGGAATATAAATAATGTTCTTCTTCCCATGTAATTTATTAACACTGTGATAGAAATCATTGAAACAGGTTTCAGCATTTAGAATTTAGTATTCATTCATGCAAAGTGCAAAGAAAACTCATTAAATATGAATCCAAAATGAATCGGAGAGAGAGAGAACTTTCAAGATATATAGGCGGTTTTCAGAACAAGCTCAGCTCAGTAGAAGCACTGCAAAACATGCCCAACACCTGCAAGATTGCTGTCTAGTGCATTGCATTGGGATGCAGTATTAGTCTCTGGTCTCTCTCTTTCAGGTAAAACAGCAGTGGAACAATGGATAATGAAAAGCAAAATCAAAGCACCTTACAACAAAGTCAGAACAAAATTAATGAACATGAAGATGCTTCAGCAAGAAAAAACCAAACAACAACTACAGAAAATTGGTGTACCTTAAGCACCTCTTGGAACCCACGTGTCCATCCATCCATCCTTCCATCCATCCATCTGGCACACACTCATATTAATTCAACTAGTCCCAGTTTTGAATGAATTCCCGCAATTTTTATAGCTATTTCTTACTTGCAACTGAATTCAGTGTATGACAAAATCTTCTAAATGCAACTGTCTTAAATTTTTCAGTGGATTGCTATGAAACTTGGTAAATGTTGTAGTCATCAACTCAACATGTGCATATAAACAAATAACTTTGCTCTGCAATTATTGCCATTTTTATTAATTTAGCTGAATACACCGTATGTCAGAATATTGTAAATGCAAATAGTCTGTTTTTGATGGATCGCTGTAAAACGTGGTACATATTATGGTCATCATCTAAAGATGCACATATCGACAAATTACTTTGCTCCTGCAATATTTGCTTGAATTATTGTCTTTTACTTGCAGCTTGATGTAGTGCACGACTGAATCTTGTGAATGCAACTACTGTTTAAGTTTTCAGTTCATCACCATGAAAGATAATTTGGAGATGCACATATCGTCAAATTACTGTCCTCCTGCAATTTGTGTTGTTGAATTATTGCCCTTTTTTGTTTTACAGTGACAGATTCTTGTGCATGCAACTAGTCCTGCAGTTTTTGATACATCACTGTCAATTTTGGGAATATATAATGTGAAAATCGTGCAGATATGAAAACAATTATGTGTATACTTTTGTGAAGGAGTTTGAAAACCAGACATAATTGACCTTGGGTTCCAGTGAAGGTCATAGCTTGTATTTTCGTACTTGCCTGTAATGCAGATCTACATAAACAATATGGATCTCCACATTTTCTCCATATTTTTTCCACAAATATTTATAGAAATAAATATGATGTTAAATTCACTTATTCAAAAATACAGAAATATTATGGAGAAAAATACAGAAATTCTAGCCCAAGTTTTTAGCTCTATAGGTCGCAGACCAGGAGAGCTTATGTGGTGGTATGTCATCAGTCCATCCATTAGCATAAACTTTTTATCGCTACACCTTCTAAACTACTTGGAGGATTGCCATGAAACTTTACACATACCTTCATCCTATGTACTAGTTGGTCCTAAATGAAAATGGTGCCATTTGGACATCCAGTATGACTACCACAGTGGCCATCTTAAAAATCTTATCACTACTCCTTCTGAATGGATGAAGAGGTTTTCACTATAAGACTTCTTATGATTAGTTGGACCTAACTGAAAATGGTGCCGATCTGGAGTCCAATATGACCACCACAGCAGCCATCTTGAAAATCTTGTTATCGCTACTACTTCTGACCAAAAAGTAATATTACCATGGGGTTTTCACCAGAAGTTGTCTTATGATGTCTAGTTGGTCCTAAATTAAAATGGTGTCACTTGCATATCCAATATGGCCACTGCAGTGGCCATCTTGAAATCTTATCACTGATCTTCCTGAATGGATGGTCGTTTTAACATATTTTTTCTTTTACTAAACGACTTCTTGTGATATCTAGTTGGCCCTAAATGAAAATGATGCTGACCAGACATCCAATATGGCTGCAGTTGCCATCTTGAAAATTTTATCACTACTTCTTCTGAATGAATGGTCATATTGGCATGGGGTTTTCACTGAACGACTTCTTACCATGTCTAGTTGGCTGATCTGACTTCCAATATGGCCACCATAATGGTCATCTTGAAAATCTTGTTGCTACTTCTAGATGGCTAGTCATATTGATATTGTGTTTTCACCAAAAGAATTCTCATGATGTTTAGCTGGTCCTAAATGGAAATGGTGCCAATCTGATATGGACATCATGGCAGCCATCTTGAAAATCCTGTTATCATTACTCCAAAAAAAACAAAGTCGTGTCAACTTGAGGTTTCCACCAGAAGACTTCTTATGATGTCTTGTTGGTCCTAAATGAAAATGGTGCAAATCTGACAAACAATACGTCTACCACAAAGCTGATTTGAAAATCTTGTTATTGCTGAAGAATATCAGATATGGTTTCAATACTCAGCAGTTAAAATTATGAAATGTTCTTATCTTGAATTTCTGACAATTCTTTTCGGACAGTAGAGCATCAGTCCTTGAGGAACTCTTGTTTTTTATATGGAAAACATAACACTGAACTTGGCCATTTTCTTATGTCGGAAAATATGGAGTATATGACTTTGTTATTTTTTCACTATGGAGGAAAAATGTGGCATGTGGACATGCAATTCAGTATGAGCAGAAATCAGAATTTACACCTGCTGGAGGCTCCATTATACAGATTTTGTAAAATTGGAGCATTAAAATATAAAAGTACATATATTACCAAAAAAATGCCAGAGACAACATTTTTATTTTATATAATCTTATAGTGTCAAGCTAATTACCATATTGTGAAGTTTGAAAGCACTGGTAAATTCTGATTCTTGATAAACTCTGCTAAGTTCCTCGTGCTTCGAGTCTGATCCATAGGTTTCATTTGAGTACAGAGATTCTCAATAAATATTTTCTG
>JAQPZY010000583.1:0-249036 GCA_029931535.1 Margaritifera margaritifera
ATGGTCGTTCATAGCAGTGTTGAAACATGTCTTGTCTAAAAATCATGGCTGCTGGTCATGTTCAACAGATGGTTGCTCAAGACAGTGCATTTATGTAATAAAATCAATTTATGCCTGGTACTGTTGGTCATAAGTTACAGGTGGTTGCTCAAATCAGGTTTTAATGTGCCTCTAAACATTGTATTAAATAAAAAAAATCAATTTTTTTCCCTTTTGCAGCATTTATGGTATCAGTATACACCAACCCCTTGATAACTCATGCCCGGATAACTCGCAAACCCGCTTATAATGCGGGGTCAGGCGTTGATCCCATTTTTTTTCCTAGAAAATGCCAACAAATTAGTAAATTAAACCTTGATATATCGCTCGTTTTATCGCTCGTTTTATCATTGAAAACAGCGGTTAGTACCTGGAAATTTGAATCAACATCATGAAATTCTCAACTTTTAATAAGAAGTCATATAGTTTGTTCAATTTTCTTTCCAAACAACATTCTCAGTACACTGTAAATAACAATATGCAACGAAATTTTGATAAATGAAAATGTTACTAATGCCTACTGGTGGCAACATTTAAAAAAATAAATACCAATTAAATAAGTTTTTTCAAGTGAAATTTGTGTTTTAGTTTTATCTTTTAATTTGGTTTCAGTGTAATCATCATATATGCAATATGCCCTCTTGTATTCAAACGTGAAAAATGTCCTTCAACCATCACAGCTATGTCCGCAAGCGTTTCTTTGAGAACCTAATTATTTGCCGACCATGTTTTGATCTCCGACTTGCAGAAGTATTTGTTGTTTTGTTACACTCAGTTAAATGCAGACCTGCTTTGTATTATCACGTTAATTATGTGTTTTGTATCAAATCAAATAAAGGGGGTGGAATAAAAGAAAAGTTAAAAGGCATGCAAATCCTACCTGCGTAAGAGCTAGCTGTCACAGCTGTGTGTCAGGTCAACTCATTTCATTTGATCAATCGAACACTGATATAAATATTATTCTGTAAGTAATATTATTAAACTACCTTAAATTAACCTATTCTTTCACAAACAGGATCAAAGATTGCAAAGCAACCAAGCTAAATGAGTACTTGGTGAATAAAAAGCTTATTTTCACAGATACGGTTCATTATGGAGAAGCGAGTTTCAAAGTTTGTAGTGAACCTAAAAAATCTAAATTGGCACTCAGAGATATTTCCTTAAAGATGAGAAGAAGTTTCACTGTTACTTGCAATGAAATCATAGCATCCATATTTTGCTAAAAGAACAATAAATAAATTCAGTTTCATGTTGACGGTTGTTTCACGAAATAAATGTCCCCTAGTTTTTGAAAAAAAGGAATCTTGTTTTGTTGTTGAATCGACAACAACAATAAGCAGTGATGTAATACACAATGTTTTAGCATACACGTGTTGTTGAAACCGCATGGACTAATGTTGTTAACGATCATTCAGAGGTTGGGTATCTTGAAAATATAGTTAATTTATACAAAAAAGCGAACAACTACATTAGAAAAAGCTCTTCATTGCCAATTATTCCCAATGCAATTATAAAACGAGTATTCAGTCATTGAACAGCCCTGTTAGCCTCCCCCCACCCCGCAGTTTTCTCAATGTCCAGCGGGGATGGCATCCCCTTCTTTTTTTTTTGAGGTCCCTCAGTATCTCGTGCCCTTGATTATAGTGCGGTCTATGTTTTTGGATCCCGTTGTATGTGAGTTATCAAGGGAGAGGTGCACAAGTATTTCTTATCTATCATGCTTTGGCACAAGATTTTCATGAAATGACTGTACATTATGTCATGTGACTTTCCAACACAGGTTCAGACTGGTTCTGTATCATCAACAGCTGGAATTAAGGATTCCACATTTGTCCAGACTGGTTACCATAGTCAGTTCCTGGCAGAGATGATGCAATCTCACCTTGTCAAAGATTTCTGTATCATTGGACCTCGGGTAAGAATTAGTCACTTTTTGACAGTTGTGATCAGACGTTAATTAGTATTTCCTGGATACAAAAGCCTGCAAGATTTTTTTTTCTGGCCTGTAAAAGCAATGAAAACATAGTTGTAGTTGTTGTCATAAAGATCATCATCATCACACCAGAATAAGTTTTATGTTACAGTGTATGCCTTTAGGTGCCACTGTCCTAGACATATCTTTGCAGATGGGATGGTTTATTTTGTGGAACACTTGTTTCAGGGGATATTTCTATACAAGTCTGTGACATTGCCCCATAAGCTTGCTTTGAGTTTTTCATCACACAGATGTATTGTAGCCTGTTAAAGACATTATTTAATATTTTGATTAGAAACTTGCTTTTTTAACCAAAGGTCAGCCATAAAAACTATTAAAAATGAGAATATAATAATCTTGTAAAAGAAGTTGAGATCTCTTTGCAGTAACTGCTCATGTGAATTTTATCACATGACAACTGTGGTATTTACATTAATGTACCCATATTATAATTTTCAGTTATGTAACATGTGTAATAACACCTCATGACATCACAAATGATGTCATAACGTCATGCAAAAGGAAAGGCATAATGACCGAGGCATCTGAATGTATTTCAAAGTCATTTCACTATACTATTCTTCAGTTTACTCAAATAAATTAAGTATTTTTTGTCATGTGATAAATAGAATCTTACATTTGTGCTTATATGAAAAGAAATTTATGAAGGTCATTGAATAATTAAAATCTGTTGTTCACCTCACTGAGGCTCGCAAAAGAAATTATTCAACTTGTTTCATAAATTTTATTTGAAATTAGCACTCATGCAAGATAATCTATACATATTGAATTTAATAAAACTAAAAGACTACAAGAGAGTTACCAAGAAAATATTTGGTTAATATAAAGTTGCAGAAAGAAATGTCATCTTTTGTGTGGCTAGAAGAAAATTTGATCAAGACAAATGTTAAAAGAAGTAGGCAACATACATAATTTAGGCATCGTACAATACTTAGATAATGTTAATTGCATATAGCATACATGGATGGACACATGTATGCGAACTACTAACAGGAGTTAAATTTTAAGAATGATGTCATTAAAAAATGACATTTTAAAATATTTCATGACTATAAAAATAAAACATGTTATCAGTGAACATAAATGTTTTATAATGAACATATAGGTTAGACCTGCTAAATTCACAAATATGAATTTGGTTAGAAGAAATAATTTCCAAACATTATCCAAATTAATTCATTAGACTGTGGGTTTTTTTAATTGACCTTTGCTATAATTGATGAATATTACCTGCAACAAACTATCATGTATAAAAGAAAGTCAAGGATGTCTAATTAGGAAATAGCTTAATGAATTTATACACTCATGTTGGACTTGTTTGATGAAAATGTTTTCTGCTTCAGTTTTAGCCATAAAAGTGGATACAGATTTGACTTTTTGTAGAAATTTATTACAGACACTATTGGTAGTGACTTTGGAAAATAAACCCAGACGGGTATATAAACATGTACTTGCTTAAAAATATGTATACAGAGTGGAGACTGTGTAATCAAGTCATAAAGGGAAATTAAAATTTATTCTGGATTGAACAGTGGTCTGGAATAGTAAGTGTCATTTGTACAACAGAAACTGCTAAAAGTGACAACATTTTATGCTTGCAATGAGCAGGGGTCAACAATTCTCGGAACCTGGATTAAGCAGGTCCTGCTTAAGAAGATAATCACCTATTTCTTTGAGCAGATAAATGTCAAATATATTATGTACTTGTCATACTAATTCTGTTTGCAGGGGTGTGGGAAGTCAGCGCTGGTGCAGCAGTTTGCCAGACTCCTGGGATACCACATTGAACCTATCATGTTGTATCAGGTAATACGCCTTAACAGAGAATAAATGGCTACTATTATGTTCCTTGCTTAGTTTTTATTGTCTTACATGTAAATGATAAGATGTAGGTGTATATTTTCCAGAAGTGATGTCATCATCATTATCAACTATATTAAGGTGCTATGTTAAAGGTTTTGAAAGTTATATATGACTGTATGTCTGAAGTTTGTACCCAGGTATAACTTTTGTCAGGATAGCTGCCCAGTCATGCAAACAGCCTGTTTAGAAACTACAGACAAAACTGCCTCTGTTTCCCAGAGAGGCTGTCTCCACCACATGTGACACTTCCAACAGCTGAATAAGTCAGTCAGTGCAGACTTCTGTTTCACCTCATCAGCAAATCTAGCATTACAAACTATGTTATTGCAGGTAGATCTTGGCCAGTCAAGGGACTCATCTTACAATTATGAGACAGTACAGTTATTTATATAGTTTTCACTTTGCATTGTCATTTTCCATTACTTTGTTGTTTTCGTTGTTGTTTCAGATATGCAATAGCAACCAAATGTTCAGGGTGTAAAAAGTTATAGGTATTTAAGGCCACACATAAGACCTGACTCACCTGTACCTAGTGCATATCATTTTCACCTTACAGCATTTTGTACAGCATGGTTATTGGAGACATGGTCCATTGGATGATGTCCAAATTTACAGTAGAACTGTGTATGGTGAATGCATCCATGTTACACCTACCACCCAGTGACCATGGGGCTTCTTTTTCCTTAACTTCTATTCATTAATTTGTGTACAATTTGCACCCTTTATGGTTCATTACATAACTCAGTCCTTTTTAATTGTTATTGCAGGTAGACAATGGCAGCTACACCCACTACATAAAATATAGAAAAAAAGTTCAAGGTCTCAGAGTAGACTCATGCCTTAGTGTACTACATGTACATCACTTAAAGCTTGCAGTGCCTGCACAAGTTGGTCCTTCACACCATACTTCTAGGAATGAAGGCCATAATAGGAACAATACAAGGTCATTACCTGTGTATAAGTTTAAATTTTAGCCATTATTTTTCAAGCGTGAATGTGAATTTCTTATTAGAAACTCCCATATCTGAATTGGGCATTTTATTGTTGGTAAAAAGTCAGTCCTGTCGGACATGTATGGTATACATAAATATTTTCGAAGGCCTGGTATATCGTGTTTCATAAATTTCTGTGAGTTTATTAGCAAGGAGTTAAGTATTTGGATTCAAATGGAATTTAGCAGAGATAATTCTAGTTTTAAATTTACACAACACTAATTAGTGACCTTGACATATATACATGCACATACTGAAACATAACTGTGCTATATCTTTCCTTACAATATTCTTTGAGTAACTTTTGAATTGAATTCAGACACATCATTAATCAATGATGAGATGATTAAAACTTATGCTTCTTTGTGCATTATTTTGAGGGAATTGATTTACTGTTACAAATTTATTTTGATCGGTTTGTGGGTATATGTATTTTAACTATTCATGCTATTCATTTGCTGATTTTCTTACATGTATGTAGCAATGCATGGTTCTTTGAAGAAAAAAAATTATAAATTAATTATGCAATCAATGTGTTCAAAGTATTTCTCATTTGATATGCATCATTTTAAGTTGGTAACTGCATCATTGAAGCCCATAGTTTTGTGCCCACCAATGTCACTTGTCTTATACAACCTAGATAATTTACATGCAAGATTTTCTATACTTAGCTGACTTGTTTCTGTGTTGTGTGATGTTACATAACATGATGGACCCAGGCCATCGTCTTACACTGGGGTTTCCATGTACCTGGTTTAACAATAACCTTGGTCTGCATTTACCTATTCAGACAGTTGTAAGTGTCTTACTAGCTGGTAACAAACTGTCTGGGAAATGTGTGAACTTACTAGTAACAAGATTCATTTCAGAGGTAGCTGTATTCTAAATTGAGTTTAAGTTATAAATGGGCCATTTGCATTACCAGGCAGCTATTCTGACAACAGGTGTATTCTAGGAGTTTAAGTTATAAATGGGCCATTTGCATTATCAGACAGCTATTCTGACAACAGGTGAATGCTAGGAGTTTAAGTTATAAATGGGCCATTTGCATTATCAGACAGCTATTCTGACAACAGGTGTATGCTAGGAGTTTAAGTTATAAATGGGCCATTTGCATTACCAGGCAGCTATTCTGACAACAGGTGTATGCTAGGAGTTTAAGTTATAAATGGGCCATTTGCATTATCAGGCAGCTATTCTGACAACAGGTGTATGCTAGGAGTTTAAGTTATAAATGGGCCATTTGCATTACCAGGCAGCTATTCTGACAACAGGTGTATGCTAGGAGTTTAAGTTATAAATGGGCCATTTGCATTACCAGGCAGCTATTCTGACAACAGGTGTATGCTAGGAGTTTAAGTTATAAATGGGCCATTTGCATTACCAGGCAGCTATTCTGACAACAGGTGTATGCTAGGAGTTTAAGTTATAAATGGGCCATTTGCATTACCAGGCAGCTATTCTGACAACAGGTGTATGCTAGGAGTTTAAGTTATAAATGGGCCATTTGCATTACCAGGCAGCTATTCTGACAACAGGTGTATGCTAGGAGTTTAAGTTATAAATGAGCCATTTGCATTACCAGGCAGCTATTCTGACAACAGGTGTATGCTAGGAGTTTAAGTTATAAATGGGCCATTTGCATTACCAGGCAGCTATTCTGACAACAGGTGTATGCTAGGAGTTTCTATCTTGCCTGCATAAGCAGAAAGCTGTCTTTTTGAACACAAAAAGTTTAATTAAAATGAGTCTTCAGTATATGCCATGAAGTATATGCTGTGTTCAAACCTGCTTTAACAGTCGACTCAAAGACATCAACTGCCTATATAAACATTAATGTGGGTCAAAAAATGAATTGGATATGCTCATACATTATGGTTTTATCACCTATAGGTTTTATTACCTGTTAATAAGTCATGACCATTGGAAGAAAAAAAAATTAGGATTTAATAAATTAAGTCATCTTATTACGATAAGTTCATTTCAAATAAATTGTCAGTGTACCAAACAATTAAAACTTGTTCTGTAATTTTGCATTATAGGCCCTTTCTGACATGTCAATCAACCTTACTTTGCAGCTCATTGTATAATTATCTTAAGCCAATGGGAAGGTTATTAACTGCTGTTTGTTGTGAGTAGTTATGTAATGTTGCATAATGTGGGACAACATGTGGAAATGTTTCCCACAGAGAGGACTCAAATATAGGAAATATATAGTAACTTTGAGCTGGAATAGCTCAAAAACAGAAACTATAACTCTGTATTTGCTCAAATTTGAGAGTTATCTAACTTTCAGTTGAGGACATAAGTAAAATAAAGATTTTCTTATGTAAATGAGAGTGGACAGCAGGGGTTCAAATTTGACTCGCCCAGCTGATGACTGAAAGTTTCTGCCATTTGAGTGAATTTTACAATCACTTGCCCAGTCAGGGCTGATCAGTGTTTCTCTGTAATGAAAAGGATGTTCTGTCAAGAATATTGCCAACTGTGTTCATTTAAAGTCCATAGTTTCTACCAGAAGTTTATTTTCTATTGTCTCACAACAACTTTGCTCACTATCTTCAATGCTGATAAGCACCTACCAGAGGGAGAGTAGGTGAGTCTCAGTTTGTAATTACTTACAACTGGTGTTATAAGATGGAATAAGTGCTGGGAAACAACCTTTCATATGATCGAATTTAGGTCATTAACATCGAATTTAGGTCATTAACATTGTTAACTATTTATATTTCTATACAGTAGAACCTGTCTTGAAAGACCACCCCATCTGCCAAAAATCATGGTGTCTTAAGATGGGTGGGCAGGGCTTAGGGAAAGTTTTGGAGAGGTCTTTCTTGCCACAGGTTATCATACAAGACAAAAGACTTGTATAATTTTTTGAGTGTAGTGCTCATCATCTCCTTGTTGGAAATGGGTGGTACAGTAAAATCCTGCCTGATATTAGGTTTTGCTCTTTTTGTCCCAATTAATTGAATTCAAAGAACATTTTCTACTCTTTTGTGCTGAAATATGATTTGGGAGATGC
The DNA here is from genome assembly GCA_029931535.1 of Margaritifera margaritifera. Lineage (NCBI taxonomy): Eukaryota > Metazoa > Mollusca > Bivalvia > Unionida > Margaritiferidae > Margaritifera > Margaritifera margaritifera. The sequence continues at coordinate 7,916 of JAQPZY010000583.1, forward strand.
AGTAGCTCAATTTGCAGAGCATCAGACTGATAATCCAGGGGTCACAGGCTTGATGCCTGCCCATGCCAGCCGGAGTTGGCTGCCTCAGTGTGTCCTTATGAAAGGCTCTTAACTCCCATTTCCTTGGCATGATCTACTGTATATACTCGCGTATAAGCAAAGTCCAAATGCAAACAACATAGACTCTGATCTGCCGTCGCATAATGTGCTGGCAGATAAGGGTCTATGTTGTTTGTTCTACTGATTAGTCCTTACAAACTGCATAGACCCAGATCTGCTGGCGCATTATACAACAGCAGATTTGGGTCTTTGCAGTTTGCAGTTGGTATCAGCTTATACATGAGTTATACGGTAGTCATTAATGTGTTAAAAGTGCCATTAAAACAAATTAAAACAAAATAAACTGAATATGATTCACTTAAGTCCACATTTTTTCAAACATTTCCTTCCAGCATCCAAAGATCAAGAATCTTACACCTGATGAAAATTGCCCATTCCTCATAAATCCAAAACTCCTCCAGGGAAAAGATAAAACAGACAGTGAAATTTATTGCATATTGTCAAAGTTATAATTATTTCAGATATGTAGAATTCATCTTTTATATAAATTTTACCTGTCCTTAAAAATGTGTTGTACACTAAATTTAATTGATTGATTCCTCAGTTATATAAATCCATCTTTCTAAAAATTAATGAGTCAGACTTGTGCAAGTGTTACAATAGGCCTGTCTGTCTAATCTATGAGACATTTAACTGAAATAATTCATGAGGTGCTTTTTCAAATATCTCTTTACTTACACAGTTGGACTGAAAATGGCAGTTCATTGTATCCCCCTTTTTTAATATATACCTATAAATGATACATAACCCCAACTATCTGATTTGGAGACCTTCTAGAGATTTCTGATTCCTATCACCCTAGTCCAAAAATCTGGAACTACTGTTTTGTCATTATGATGTCACATAAATGCACCAGAATTCGCTCTGACAGGGAATTCCCTGTTCATTACCCAATTTGTCCAGATGTGTAAACAGAAGTACTGGATTGAAATCATTGTATGATATTAATTATATTCACAAATTTTGTAAATTATATTAACATAAAAATAACCTTGCTTCATTTTTCTCTAATTAATATTAATTAAATCCAGAAAATATAAAAATGATCTTCTTCTAGACTCTACATATGTCTGTTTACATTGCATCTGGATGGTTACAATTTCCATCTAAAGTTCAAGTGATTTTGTGAGAAAAGATGGTCATATGTTGTAAATTGAGTGATTTTGAAACTATTAACTTTGAAGATATGAGAACTTGTGACTTCGACTTATTAGATGATCCATTGGAAAGCAACTTTGTTGAAAGTTTCCTTGGTAACCAGAGCTCCTTTCCATCCCGTTATAACAATGTGACCATCAATGAAGTTTCTTCCTGTCCCTTTGAAGACAATGTGAGTCATCAATGGAGCCTCTCTCTCATTACATGAATGTACAAAATGTACTGAATAGGGCAACCAATATTTACCAAAGGCAACCAACATTTACCATCTACACTCGCTTATAAGTCGAGTCTAACTGCAAACTTCACCAACCCTTTTATACCTAGAGATAAATCACCATTGAAAATCTGACTCCAGCACATGGTACAAATCACAGCCACTTGGGCCAACACTCTCATGTCCATCATGAAAGTCATGGCACAAAAAGCCAATTTTCTAGGGAGGAAAACAAATCATTCTGGATGATAGACCACTTGCACAAAAGTTACTAAATGCTGGAATCTACTATTCAGCAACTTAATGGCCATAAGAATGTACACGATATTAATAATTATGCAGTTACTTCAGAAGAGATGTAGCAGCAGATGTCTAAGATTCTTTCTGGAAGTGTCCCACCACCAACAAGTTCAAGTTCAAGTTGTCATGTGGAGATTGAAGCCCCTCCTATTTCAGCACCATTTTCTTTGCATCCAGTTCAGGTGAAATCATAAAGGAAATACATTGAGGTGTTAGGTTGCTGTATTGCAACATCACCATCAACCTTGTGTATAAAGATCAGGAACAGTATCCATAACACAAGAGGATTAGACTTGTTAACACTGACAGATCCATTGCAGCATTCCACATGAATGATGTACATGTGCATTGTATATTCCAAAATAGGACATACATGTTATGCTTTGCTACAGTAGAAATATTGTCACACATTAAATGTAGTTCCAGAATTTAATTTTTCTGTATGTAGTTAATTTGAATAAATAATGAACTACAGTTGAATTTTCTATATTTCATACTTTAGTTCTTTAAAGACATATAATAAAAGCATTATCAGTACTGTATATACTCACGTATAAGTCGGGTAAAATTCAATCAACATAGACTCTGATCTGCTGTCACATAATGCGCCAGCATATCAGGGTCTATGTTGTTTGTTCTACTGATTAGTCCTTACAAACTGCATAGACCCAGATCTGACGGCGCATTATGTGATGGCAGATCTGGGTCTATGCAGTTGGTATCGGATTATGTGCTTATATGCGAGTATATATGGTTGGTTATATTTTTTTGAAGCTATTTTTAAATCATTGCTATGTAGAATTTTAAGTTAATTGAGGAATAAATTAACATTATTATTTTTATGTCGCATAAGTAATAGTAACTATGCAGCTTAGATGCTTAAATTGTACGTGCAGGACATGACCTCTCGTGACCTCCTACAACAAAGAACAATATTACCCAATGGAGACACAGCCTGGAGGCCATCACCATTGGTTACTGCAGCCCTGGAGGGAAGCCTGGCTGTGTTAGATGGAATCCATAGAATTAACCTGGGATCTTTTGCTGTATTACACAGGTGGGTTAGAATTCTTTATAAAAATAAATTTTGAATTGATAAGATGTTATATTAACAATAGTCTCCACTACTTTCAAGGATGCATTGGGAATTATCTGATCCTGTCTATTCATACAAATTGGAACTCTCTGATCCTGCCTATTCATACAAATGGGAACTCTGATCCTGCCTATTCATACAAATGGGAACTATCAGATCCTGTCTATTCATATAAATGGGAACTATCAGATCCTGTCTATTCATATAAATGGGAACTATCTGACCTTGCCTATTCATACATATTAGAACTATCTGATCCTGTCTATTCATATAAATGGGAACTATCAGATTCTGTCTATTCATATAAATGGGAACTATCTGACCTTGCCTATTCATACAAATTGGAAGTGTCGATCCTGCCTATTCATACAAATTGGAACTGTCTGATCCTGCCTATTCATACAAATTGGAACTGTCTGATCCTGCCTATTCTTACAAATTGGAACTGTCTGATCCTGCCTATTCTTATGAATTGGAACTGTCTGACCTTGCCTATTCATACAAATTGGAACTCTCTGATCCTGTCTATTCATACAAATTGGAACTCTCTGATCCTGCCTATTCTTATGAATTGGAACTGTCTGACCTTGCCTATTCATACAAATTGGAACTGTCTGATCCTGCCTATTCTTACAAATTGGAACTGTCTGATCCTGCCTATTCTTATGAATTGGAACTATCTGACCTTGCCTATTCATACAAATTGGAACTGTCTGATCCTGCCTATTCTTACAAATTGGAACTGTCTGATTCTGCCTATTCATACAAATTGGAACTCTCTGATCTTGCCTATTCATACAAATGGGAACTGTCTGATACTGCCTATTCTTATGAATTGGAACTGCCTGATCCTGCCTATTCATACAAATTGACTGCCTGATCCTGCCTATTCATACATATTGGAACTCTCTGATCTTGCCTATTCATACAAATTGGAACTGTCTAATCCTGCCTATTCATACAAATTGGAACTGTCTGATCTTGCCTATTCATACAAATTGGAACTGTCTGATCCAGCCTATTCATACAAGTGGGAACTGTCTGATCCTGCCTATTCATACAATTGTGCTTGCTATAAATGTGGTGAAATTTCTTCTCATCAAATATTGTACATATTGGCATTTAGGTGAAAATTTCAGATTGGCTTTTTGACACGTTTTTAAGTGTTAATGCCCTCTAGCGGTCAGTACTGGAGGATTACGTATGATGCATTAGATGTTTTAGATTTACTTAAACCAGTGCTGTGTACTAGATGAAATGATAATGGTTAACAATTACTCCAGTTCAGTTCAGCTTTGTTTACTATCCTGTCCCAAGTACCTGTGTTTTTATCCATAAGGACCTTCATATTTGGGACAGCTCATTTGATATTGGCAAAGATTAGGATAGGTTTGAAGACTTATTTATTGGTTTTTAGAATTTAGATATGACCGCTTTGGTGGTAGTATAAAGACTTGTAGTAATAATCAGTAACTTGGAAAAGGACATGCAGATTTGCATCTTTTGTTTAACCCATCTACTACCAAATCATAACTTAATATATTTTTTAATCCTATGGCTGCACCTTAATAGATTGTTGTATTGACAGTATTTTTTTCACTGAAATACTTCTTGCAATGTATAGTATATCCTAGATGAAAATGGTGCCAATATGACCTCCCAAGATGGCCACACAGTAGCCATCATGAAAATCTTGTGATGGCTACTCCTCCTGAAAAAATGGTTGTTTCAACATGGGATTTTCACTAAACACTTCTTGCAGTATATAGTTGGTACACACAGAATATGTAATTGGTCTTGAATGAAAATGGTGCAGATCTAACCACTAAAATATCTGTACTATTGTGAATAAGTTTGAAAACCAGACCTACTTGACCTTGGAGTCGAGTCAAAGGTCACTGCTTTAATTTTTGTATTTAACTGAGCTTATTAAACACAATGACTTGTACTTATTCAATTGAATTTGTACCAGACTTTGTATATTTAGTTGTTTTTCACTCAACAGGTTGATAGCACTCTAACATTCGATTTGAAGCTTAAAGGTTATGATCAGTTTTTATCAGTAATGGGTTGTGAGCATGATAACACAAACAAGTATGAATGGATTTTAATCAAACCCAGTTTGTGGACATATCTGATAAATACCTGGAATGATGCCAACTCAGTAGCTTGTGTTATATATATATATATTGGATTTAACCAAACTTATTATGAGGTATTGACAGTATCTGAGATGAGTTCAGCGTTCCTCTATCCATTTTATTAGGTTCAAGGTCAAAGGCCATGGCAAAGATTTGTACTCCTTTTATCTATTGTTATTACTAAATTTGATATATTGGAGTTTCTGAAGACTATCTCAGATGATTTCAGTACTCAGCAATTAAAGAGAATAAAGGAGGGAAGAAACAGACTTCTTATGGATTCCTGCACATACTTTTTGGCCAGTAGAGTTTCTTTCCCCTTCAGTAAACTCTTGTTTAATGAAAAATATTAATTTCTTATTTGCTATTTCAATAAAGGTTAGAACATCAGTTTTTTTTTACTTGGGCTCAAGTGTGGGTTAAATACTTGATTTTTGGGGTCTGTAGCACTATTGATTACACATAGGCAAATAACTCATACTATTTTTGGTTTGTTTCCAGGCACTAATATTTGAAAGATTAGTAATCACTTATTCTAGATTACTGTATATACTCACATATAAACCGATACTAACTGCAAACTTGATAGACCCAGATCTGCCATCACATAATGCGCCGTCAGATCTGAGTCTATGCATTTTGTAAGGACTAATCAGTAGAACAAACAACATAGACTCTGATCTGCCAGCACATTATGCGATGGCAGATCAAGGTCTATGTTGTTTGTGTTTGGGCTCGGATTATACGCGAGTATATATGGTAGTGTTTTTTTTTGTTAGGTTCTTGAGGAGAGTTTTAACAGAAAGGTATTTTGAGGTGAATATAGGCTGAGACAAAAACTCAGACCTTATTGTTATATCATTACACAGTCACATTCTTTTCAAACCTAAATTTGTGGTATTAGATAGCATTAATGTAATAGTATGTGGTATTATTATTAATATGATAGTATGTGGTATTAGATAGTATTAATATAATAGTATGTGGTATTATATAGTATTAATGTAATAGTATGTGGTATTATTATTAATATGATAGTATGTGGTATTAGATAGTATTAATATAATAGTATGTGGTATTAGATAGTATTAATGTAATAGTATGTGGTATTATTATTAACATAATAGTATGTGGTATTAGATAGTATTAATGTAATAGTATGTGGTATTATATAGTATTAATGTAATAGTATGTGGTATTATTATTAATATAATAGTATGTGGTATTAGATAGTATTAATGTAATAGTATGTGGTATTAGATAGTATTACAGTCCTTCAAAGGCATTATAAGAAGGTATTTTGTTAAAAGATTTGATCATCAATATATTGATTAGTGAAGTGAAATGACTTGCCCTTTTTGTTCAGAATTGTAGTTAGCACAATGGAAAGGACTGAGTCTTTCACTGTACTGAATATAGTGCTCATTACTGTAGGAAACAATAAAAGCTGGTGCTTTATGTTTTTAAAGACAGACTTATTTTTAGCTTCACCTTGAAAACTAAGTCATACCATGAATCAGATGATGACACAGCAGGATTACTCGTCAGTGATCTAAGTCATTAGAACTTGTTGCATAATGTAAGTAAATTTGTGCTAAAGTAAAAGATAGTAAATAATTTTTATGGTAAATTATGTTATTTGGAGGTTACTTTCATGATCACATTAACATTAGAAATTAACATCTTCTAGCTCCTGAATCAGGCCCTCCCAGAAAGACAAAAAAATTGTACCTTAATGTCTATTTACAATATAGGTGCTAAAAATAGTATCTGTGGGAAGTAACTCTTCCAAATTACTATTACAATACATTCCCTTGTTACCGTTAGTTGGCTACTCATATATTGGATTCTTCAGTTTAAGCTTGAGTGACACATCTGTGAGGATGTTCACATTTGTGGGGAAGGTGTCAATGGCTTAATCATAGTGTAGTTGGGTAAGTATTCTCAGAGAAACATAATTTCTAAAACAAAAATTCCTTTCTCCATCGAATGCATTTTCTGCTCATATTAACAATAGAAGAATAGGTAAGAGGATGAAGCCATGCATGAATATCCATCAGAGGACATTTTGTATGGGTTCTCATGTGAAGGATAAAACCATGCTTCTAAGGAGAGGCAGCAAAACTCGGGGATAAAATCTAGCAACATGTGATTACTATGAAGCCTTAGACAAAGTGCATTTCCTTCCCAAGAAAAAACATTGTGGGTGATTCTAGTGAAAGCCTTAAACCTATGTGGCTTGCCCATGACCAGGTTGTGCTGGCCTTAACAAGGTCCAGTGAATGTCTGAGCAACTGCCACTGTACCCACTGGGTTTATTTCTCTTCTCTGTGAGGCAAAATCATGAAGATAAAAGCTTGAAAAAGTTGACTCTGGATGCCAGAAACAACCTCAATAAGGGGCCCCGGGTGGCTGAGTTGGTCTAAGGTGCTCACCTCTGTCCACGTGGGTTTGAGTCATGGGCTCAGCCAAGGTGGGTATGTGAGAAAGCTTGCCATTAGATTCCCGTGGGTTGGTGGTTCTTCCCGGGGTTTTCTTTGGTTCTTTCTCCACCAAATATACTGGCCGCCATGTATAGCCTATCATGTGCTGAAAAATGGCGTTAAACCCATAACAACCAACCAACCTTAATAATGTCTCGGATTGAACAGTTGTGTTCAAATGCAAGGCTTTCAGAGATGGCTCTAATCTCATGAGCCTATATTTTCATGAGATGTATCTGATCCTGTGAGATCTCAGAATATGATGAGTACTTGAGCCAAGAAGCCAAAACTTGCAGACTGATATCCTGCTTTTCCACTTTCACCAGGAGGAAAAGTCTTTGTTGGCCCCAACAAATTATTTCAACATATTTCAGATAGCACTTGAGAGGATGAAGTTGGGTCCTGGAATCTCACCTCTCTTGAAAGGATCTAGCAAGGAGAGTGAGAGAATGATCACTTTCTGATTACTGGTGTATAGCAACTGGTTCTTGGCAATGAATCTCGATTGCATCATCAGAACCACTGAACCATCTGAACAGAACTGAAAAATGTTTGGATTGACTAAAGGGTGTGCCTATATCCCTTCTTTCATGGTGACTGAAGGTGTTAGAAATCATGGAGGGGTAGCATTTGTTTGTAATTGGTGCCAATTTGTTTCTCCTTAAAGAGCCAGTGAGTGAAATTGGCCTGTTATGGAATTGAAACCAGCAAGGGAGTGATGTCATTGTCCCTGGACCAACATGTAAAAACACACCACTTTCCATCATACATTTTCAAAGTGGAGGACCTTCTAGTGCTGAACTCCTTTCCATGCTGGGCTTTCCTGTTGTTGAGGTGGAGCTGAAGTGGGTGACAAAGCAACCTACTGTTTTGATGACAGTCATGGGAATGAGGTTGAGTCCAAAACAATGTGTGCCTGAAACTTCTACACAGTCCCTTGGAACATGAACTGAAGGAACATATATGAAGATGGGTGAATCAGGATATAAAAAGGCATCCATCAAGTTAAGACTGATTGCATACTCATCCCTCTATATGGAAAGCTGTACTGACCATGCCATCACCATCTTAAACCTTGGTGCATCTACAAACTTGTTGAGCAGGTTCATGTCTATCATATCCAGAGCTTTCCATTTACTTTTGGTATGAGGAAGAGTCATGAATAAAAGCCTGTAGAGTTTGTTTTGTGAACTATCATCATGATCCACTAGCTGAGTAAAGTTTGGATTTCCTGCAAAATTGATGCCTTCTCGGGAAGGGTTAGTGACCTCTCTCATAGGAGGGGAGGATGAAAGTGCAGGTGGCAGGATAAACAAAATCTGATGCACCTCTAAAACCATTTGTATGGAATGAATTGATCCAAGTTTGACAAAAGTGAAAGAGTCTGTTGCTGATAGGGTTATCACTGGTGGTGGCAAGAACAGAGAGTAATGATCATTTAGTAGAAGTTTTTGGGATGAGAAAATGAGCTTCCTCTCCCCATTATTAGAAAGCATCACATCTCCAAGTTGCACGAGTTAGTCAGGGCATTTGCCATAATGTGGTGAGCTGCCCTGTTAACAACTTTTGCGGTGTGACATTTAGATTCTCAAGCATGATTTATCCACTTTCTCTGCAAGTCAGAAGATTGCAAGTGAAGCCAAGTCCAGCTAGGTGGGTAGAAAACTCCGAGAATTAGGTAGTCTGGCTCAGGCTTGACATATAGGGGACTTAGGCCCACTGGGCTGCCAAAAAGAGAGAGGAAGATTTCCTATCAACTCCATGTAAGTAGTTGAAAGTCAGGTTGACAAGCAAGAAAGAAAATCCCCTGAAGCCAGCATCTCTGATGCAGTCTTTTGGATCAGTCTTGAAGTGTCATCTGAGCATCAAGCAACATATGAGAAGGTGGCAAAATGTTAGAATCCATAATATCTTGTTCTTATTGCTCCAGATGTCTGAAATGATGGTTGCAATCATGGGAGGGGGTGAGGCCATAGGGGAATCTCCACTATACTGGAAACTGAAACAGTGTTGGGAATAAGGCTCAGGACTTCTAAAGATTTCAGTCTCATAGTTTTTTTTCCTGCCTTTCAGTTGGTTCCTCAGAACAGTAGATCATGAAGAAACTGTATGATGGTGTACCACCAGACAAAATCTTGGACTTTTCGAGCGAATGTGGTTTATATGACAAAGTTTGATTATATGTCTTAAGGATTTTATTATTGTTACCTTTATTTTTTTTTACATAAATTTTACAGAATTTTAACATGTGCAAGCTGTACACAAATTAATGCATGTAAGTTATAGCTAAAGAAAAAGTAAAGAAATTCATATAAAAGATGTATAAGAACATTGTTGTGGAATGCAAACAGCAAAAACCCCAAAATGGCATGGTCTTTGACTAAGTGCACAATGTTGGTAAAATGTTCAAGAAATCCTGATGAAAATAACAAAGATAAAAGAGGAGTTGCATAAAATTCTAGAGATCCAGCCGATTTTGTGAGGTATACCCACATGATTTTACCTGTACAGAGCAAAAGCTTAAAGTGAGGAACATGTATGGCTACAAGGTGGTCATTAGAATAGTATCTCAGAAGAGTTATTTCCCATGATACTATTTTTAGCATCTATATTGTATATAGATTGATGAGATTAATTTTTTTGTCTTTCTGGAAGGGTTGAAATTTGGGAGGTAAAAAGAAGAATCGTTAAAACTGAAGACAGTTCTATTTTTGTCATATAATTGACAATCCTTCTTTTGGGCTAATCTTTCAATGTGTGCATGTTGCTTTGACAGACTAATACATGAGAGAGAACTGCAGCTGTTTGATGGCAGTAGGCTGATAAGCCAAGAGAAGTACGAGACCATTAAGGAAAAATACAATCTAACTTCAGAGGATCTTGAACAAAGGTAAGATCAGCATCCTTGTTATGACCAAAAATTAAATGTTGTAAAAACAGCATGAGAGTTACATTTCAGTTAAATATGGTCAACCTATTACTGATTATATGATTTCTATGGAATGCAGAATAGAAAATTTCTGAACCTTGTTTAGAGTTGAGATGTCATGTATTGCTGTTGAATATAATTTTCTGTAACTTTTTTGGTTATGAAGTAATTTATTTTAGAGGTAAACAGCTCCCAGATTACCAATAATTGCAGACAGAATGCTCAGTCTTGCTCTGTAATCTTTGTACAGCTTGAATAATTTGTTGTAATCACATGTATCACCCTTGGACTTATCTAGTATAATTTTCACTGTTATCAAAATGGAGGGAGAAATTCTGTGCATGAAATTCTGCAGGAATATTGTGAAAATTTAGTATAAAAATAACACATTGATGTTATGAAGTATCACATTTACCTTTAGAAAATGTTGCACAGCTGTTAACTCATAAACTATTTAAAAAATCAAAGTATCGGCACATAATTTATAATAGGAAATTCAGATATTGCAATATTTATATGTTGCATTATGAATCTGAATCCAAGATAGCTGTTTTAGATTGAAGAAAAATGATACATTTTTACTGAACATATACATATGTTTTATTGAGACAGGCTTGTAAGCCAAATATAATACATAGCATAGGACAAGTATTTCCTCAGAAATGAACATTATAAGTTACTGTATATACTCACCTATAAGTCAGGTCCAACTGCAAACAAAATAGACCATGATCTGCCATCACATAATGTGCTGGTAGATCAGGGTCTGTGTTGTTTGTTCTACTGATTACTCCTAACAAACTGGATAGATCCAGATCTGACATGCATTATGTGATGGCAGATCTGGTACTCAACTTTATAAGCAAATATATACTGTACACCCCCAACCCCCAAGACCCCAAGCAAGGAGGGAGACATGTTGTTTTTGTGCTGTCTGTCTAGTAATCTGTGGTCTGTTTCTTCCTCCATCACACTTTCTTATAAGCCAGATAGCTCAAAAACCAAAAAACAGGCCAAGTTTGATAAGTAGATACCTTGGGTGGATCCCAAGATCTCAGCAGGTTCTGGTGAATAAGAAGCTTAGTTTTCAATTTATTTTTACACATTTTAACTTTTGTGGACTCTTTACAAAAACTTTGCAAGCACATTTAAGGAATAATTGAGGTGGACAGATACATGTGTTACGACTCTATGGTCTAGAAAAATGTAACAGAAAGAAAGTGAAACCAACAAATCAAGTAAAAATCAACAAGCAATTTATTTCTAGATAATTAAGATGAAAAATAAAAAAAAACACTGACAGTAATGTGTATTAAAATACAAATAATCCAATAAGAATTAGTGTTCTAATCACAAGTCCTAAATATAGAATGTTCCGAATTCACGGCTGTATCCTTGAATGTTATGATGTGCCAATGGTCTTCAAAGTCCTGATGTGCTAGTAGTCTTTAATGTGCTGATGTCAAAATGAAGTACTCCAAAATATCTCTGAATAAGTTCACATAAATTCCAAAATCATCAATTAAAAATCCAAAATCCAAAAGTCTATGAGCACTGTTATAATTCAATGAATATTTAAAATAATTCCTCTCTTAGAATTTGGAATGACTTTCCACAACTGTAATAGCTCTTTACAAGACTGATAGTAATGTCGAAACTGAAAAACTGTCCACTAAACATGGTATATATAAAGATTGGTCACATGACAGAATGTTCTAGAATTTGTGTCATCTTAATGGAATTTTACTTGTATGGACATGACTTTTTACTCATAACTCTAAGGATTTTCCAGTTTTATCTGTAAACAAAATCAACCTTGACCTCAAATTCAGTAAACATTTTGTTTATCAAAACTATCCTTTAGCTCAAATCTGAAGTAAACAACCTAATTCAAGGACACTAGTTAAACATATTTTTCCTGATAAACAACATTAAGATTTAAGCAAATATTAAAGTCAAGAAACATTTATAATTTCCTAAAATATCTATAATATTATATAAACATCATACATAACAATACGTGCTTATTTGTATTATTATGTAGACAAATGAAATTTGGTAGGCTTATTTGTATTATTATGTAGACAAATGAAATTGGGTAGGCTTATTTGTATTATTATGTAGACAAATGAAATTTGGTAGGCTTTTTTTGTATTATTATGTAGATGAACAAATTAGAATTTTGGCCATTTAGAAGTTTCTTTATTTTTTTTATAGATTTGTAAACTGTTTAGACTTGGACTTTGAAAAAAAAACAACTTGTAATCATGATTAAGCAAAAATCACTTTGGCAAGACAAATTTGTTAGACTTATTTGTATTATTATTGATGAGTTGATTATATTTTCAGGCTATTACAGCACTTTTTCAAGTTTTTACTCATTTTTTTAACATTTTGGACTTTTTTGCAATAATCCTTGTTAGATAAATTAAGCAGAAACCATTTGAGATAAGCAAATGAAGATTTTCAGGCCATTACAGAAATTATTCCATTTTTTAGATAGTTTTGAACTTTTTGGATTTTTACTTGTTTCAACAAAAACCTTGTTAGCAAAATTTAGCAAAAACTGCTTAAAAAAGACATAAAATTTGATGTGCATCTTTCTAGGCACATGTTGATAATTTGATTATATTTTCATGCTGTTGTGGCAATTTTTCTACATTTTATATTTTTGTAAAAATTTATTTATTTGGTTGCCAGTGTTTTTGCAAACACAAATCTATTTCTTTTTTTATATTTCTTTTTCTAAGATATCAAACTTATCCTAATTTTTGCAAATTTGAAGCTTTCTGTATGCTACTTAAATTGACTGAACTGTTTCAATCAAATGAGAGGAAAACTAAAGGCCAAACCTTAAAAATCCAGACCTTAAAAATCTATCTCATACTCCTAAAATTGGTTATTTTATTCAATTATTGGCCCTGCTTGATTGTTCATTTACTTCTGTCAAGTATCAGTGTCACAGAATGATGTTAAATTGTCATGGTGGGGATGGGGGGGGGGGGGGGGCAGAGAAATATGTTTTTGTTTCAAAAACCAATCCTTCAGGCTTGTAAAGAACAGCTCCTTCATGTTTGAGAAAAATCTTTTAATATTAATTGTCTTTCTGTTAATTAGAAATATCTAGCAAGAACAAAAATAAGAAATTATTAATTTAAGTGCTAGTAATTTGTAATGGAATTTATTTTTTAAATTAAACACTTCACAAACTATCCAATGGTTTATTGTCCCATTCAAAAGATATGACATTCTAGATTGTTGTTCACAGGAATATTTATCCGATACATCCTGGATTCCGGATCATTGCCCTTGGGGAACCGCCAGTGGTGGGGAGCAGCACACAGCAGTGGTTGAATCCGGAAATGCTGACAATGTTCCTTTACCACAACATGAGACCCTTGGCCCAGGCAGAGGAGACCACAGTCATTAATTCTCTGGTAAGTGTTTGGTTACTGTTATGGTAATAGTTAACGTCTATACTTGCTTATAGGTAGTTTCCAACTGGAAACAACATAGAGATGATCTGCAATCACATAATGCACTGGCAGATCATGGTCTGTGTTGTTTCTTCTTCTGATTACTCCTAGCAAACTGCATAGACCCAGATCTGCCAGCACATTATGCAATGGCAGATCTGGGTCTATGCAGTTTGCAGTCAGACCCGACTTATAAGTGAGTACATACAGTTGTGTCTTTTGACTGTATAAAATGTAAGTTAATGCAAGACAGCATTTACAGTTCTGTCCATCATTCCTGTAGTAAGCCTTGACAATAGGTGTTGAATATTGCTTTCTTCTCTTTAAAGTTGACTTGTGTCAGTGGAAGATTTTTATTACTTATTGTCTAAAGGTTCTAAGGAGATGGTGCTATTCAATGTACATGCAATATTGTGTAATGGATGGAGATATAAACAAGTCATCAGAGTGGAAGGGGATATAAACAAGTCATAAGCGTGGAATATTGATATAAACAGGTCACCAGAGTCAGATGGGGATATAAACAAGTCATCAGCATGGGATTTTGATATAAATAGGTCACCAGAGTTGGATGGGGATATAAACAAGTCACCAGAGTGGCTGAACATGGATTGGGATATAAACAAGTCGTCAGAGTGGCTTTACATAGATGGGGATATAAACAAGTTATCAGAGCGGTTATACATACATCACCTTGTCAAACCAGCATCATATCGATACATGGTAAACTTCATTTACAACAAAATTGGATTTAACAAAATATTCAATATTACAAAGCAATTGCAAAGTCCCTTCCTGGGTTTTATATAGTATTTTTTCTCAGTTATGACAAAGTTTGGATATACCAATATAATTTTTTTGGTCTCTACGGCATTGCTATATCTGGAGTTACCAGTATATTGAGTTGCTCACAATCTATTCCTAAAAGCAGTGTTCTTTTCCTTCACTAGTTTTTGTTGATACTGATACATGATTTCTGTTATTTGTCAGTAGTTTAGCCATCTGTTTGATTTAGAGCAGACATAGAGTAACACTTGGCATATCTCTTTTCCATTTGGTTTCTCCAAACTGAATAAAATGTCTCCATGTCTTCATCAACTTCCGTACTCCTAAGATCTATATTCCATGTTTTTTGAAGAGATTATTGTCTTGTAGAGTTGGAATAAGGGAAGTAACTTTTTTAAATTCATTTTTGGTCACTAGATGTAAAACTAATCCTAAATCTGTAATGTAATTTTATTGTGACAAGATGCTGTTGAGTTTTGTTACCCACTTTCATTTAACTATGATCTTGTAGGAAATATGTATTGTAAAAATAACAGACTTTTTATCTCTAGTGAAGCAATTAGTTAGGCATGCAGTTTTTTGTAACTCTACTTTGTCTTCATTACAGGATGCTACAAATGATTATGGGCAGAAACAACATGCTACTGAGTCAAGTTTAATGTTTCTTTGGATTATATTTATTTCTAGGTACCAAACAGCCCAGACCTCAGCAAACTTTTCTCCATTGTTCATCAGCTCAGACTGTCTGCAGACCCAATGGTAGGTTTTATCATTGCTTTTCATCTTTGCAACATTATTGTCTGACATGTACAGTGAAATCCTGTTATAACATGATGATCAGGGTGCAAAGTGCTGTTATGTTATGTAACAAATCATACAATATCCAGACATGACAGTTAACTGAAGAAAATTTTGCATATGTATCCATGTAGCTATACAGGGTGGGGGTGGGGAACAAAAGCACAGGTTTCAGTGATATAGTTACCAATTTAAATTTGACAGAGAACCATGCATAATTACTGACCTCGTAATGTACTTGAAATGAACAATTCAACAGGTGTTAAACTGTGTCAAGCAAGTTTAGGAATACGATTTCATGAGTAAAGTGTGAGCTCCAAAAGAACAGTTGTCATTGTCTAAAAGACAGATAAAATAAGACCCATATTCATTGAAACTTCTGTTAATAACTTGCCTTGGCACTACTGCAGAGCAAAGACAGGGAGTAGTATGTTTCATTATAACAGCAAATCCCTCCACTCCTTAAACTTAAATTGTTCTGTTCTAGTCAGTTTTCAACAACAGTACATATCATTCTAGAATTACAATGACAAGTGGCCTACGTATATCTGAGTAATTTAAAGCTACTGTCTTCATTTCTGACTACATTTTTAAGATTATAAAAAGGATCAAGTCAGATTTTAAGCAAATGGATATAGCTGTATGGTGACTTCAAAACTTACATGAAAGACATAATGTGGGGATGTACTTATATTTATGGAGTTACCTGAGTTAAGATGAATGGAGGGGGTGCATGCATGTGGTAATGATCATAACTGCTCCTGATAATTCGGGTGAGAAACTTATTTCAACAATGGCATTTTTATGTGCACAAATGTGTATGATGGTTGATTGAGCAGGTATTGGTGGTCTGTTGTTTTCCCTTAATTTAAATGTAAGTGAGAAACTTTTTAGACTACCATATTGTTTGGTGCTTGGTTGTGTATGCCAGATGACAGAGAAAAGATGTGTTGACTATTGTCTACTCTGGATTGAGCAACAATGTTACACAGGATTCATTGAAGACAAGCAGAAAGAAGACTTAATGGCTTTATTGTTGATGGGTCAATAGTAATTAGATTAACAATTATCAGCTTTTTAACAAGCTAACATTTTTTCAAAATAAGCATTCATATTGATAAGATATTTTTTTATTCAAGAATACAACACATCTTGCCAAATTATGAAATCAGACTCTTGTTTATTTTTGGCACTAAAGCTTTGTAGTACCAATTATACTCGTGTATTATCCGGGTCCAAATGCAAACAACATAGACCCTGATCTGCCATTGCATAATGCGCCGGCAGCTCAGGGTCAATGTTGTTTGTTCTACTGATTAGTCCTTACAAACTGCATAGACCCAGGTCTTCCAGCGCATATGCGCCGGCAGATCTGGGTCTATGCAGTTTGCAGTTGGTATCGGATTATACGCGAGTATATACAGTACTTCAAGAAATTTGTGAAATTATTGTAAAATTTTGGGAACACACTACAACCATGCTATATATGAATTCGTGTTATAACGAAGCATGTTATAGCAGGGTTTCACTGTATAGATTTACACAATTTTGTTTTATCTTATCAAATATGAAGAAACTTTGTTTAGGTAGAGAGCCTCATTGCTGTTTGTTTTAGATTAAGGCATGGTTGTATTTGTTGCTTAAATTATACATTGCTCTATCTCTTTAGTTTATAGTAAATACATTTGTTGAAATCATAATATTTTTCAAGTTAGATGATATACATTACTTTGATAAATATTTATTGTGTATGTTTCCCATAGAATCAAAATCTTGGAGTGAAAATTTGTGAAAGTTAGATTTTATCATTCAGATTTTCATTATAAATTTCATATTCTAAAAAATGTTTATGACAAATTAGATATCACCTGAAAAGTTGTAATTTTTCACAAAGCTCAAAACTGACATTTATTTTGTTTGATAATGTAAACTATATTTGATGAAAAAAAAATGATCTGAATGTAAAAGATAATTGATTTGAAAGTTCTGCATTCAAAACTACTTATTATTCATTAGTTAATTTGTCCAACTCATGATTGAATTATTTAAGTATATTCAAGTTTACTGTTTAAATACATATATATGGAAAGTAAAAATTGAATCATTTTTATGTTTTAAAAAAAAGTTAAACTTATGGCAGTGAGTATATTCAGTTTATAAATTGGGTCTTCAATGTGAATAATTCCGTATTTTCTCAAATTTGTCTTTTTGATAAATTTATTGAATATTTTAAGTCCCTGAAATTTTTTGTATTTTCAGTATTTCATTCTTTCATTTTTGTAGCTTGGTTCAATTTCCTCTTCTCTGTCAACAAGACAGTTGATCAGGATAGCTAGAAGGCTTGCCAACTTTCCATCTGACAACTTGTACAATGTTATACAGAAGGCTTGTCTGGCAAGGTAAATTCAATGTATTGATTCCAGCATTCTTTCTAGTACTCTTACAATTTTGGAAATTTTTCCCCAGATATATTGGTACAAGACATGATCCCCTCATGCTTTATTTGATATGAAATTTATCCAGTACACAGATTTTGAACTTATTTCCACAAAAAGTACTTGATAGCTTCAACCATATATAGTAATATGGCGATGAGATGGCTATGAAGAGAATGAAATGCATATAAAAATGAAAATGAAGGTTAGGAAGTGCTTGTACAAATGAAAATGAAGGCCAGAAAGTGCTTGTACAAATTAAAATGAAGGCCAGGAATTGCTTATAAAAATGAAAATGAAGGCCAGGAAGTGCTTGTGCAAGTGAAAATGAAGGCCGGGAAGTGCTTGTACAAATGAAAATGAAAGCAGGGAAGTAGCAAAAGTAGGATGATATTTGTGTAAAACCTTTGTACATAAATTATATGAAGATGATTAAATAATAAAATTCCTGCATTTGTGGGGTTGTAAGATTTGTCATTCTCACATTCCTATATACGTATGATAATGATTTCCAGTGTGGAACACCGGTGCAGGATAGCTTGATCCTACCTCACACATGACTTTATCCTGACTTGTTTACTATTTTGACCATATACGTGAGCATAATGCACATAAAGTAGCAAACACTTCCCGATTTCCATCATCACTTGAACATTCTTTCACAATAATCAAGATAAACATTAATTGCAACACATTTATGTACTAAAACAGCAGGGGTTGAAGTTAAGTGTCCCGCAAAAAGGCTGATTCATACTGATCGACCTAGATACATGTAGGGTTTCTTTAGTGCAATTTCGAGTTGAAAAACCAATTGTTGTAACTGTTAATGTTTTAAAATTCTTATTCTCATTATTATTTCTGAAGGGTAAATCAATTCTAGATCAAAGCTGAATCGAGGATTATTTCATTAATTTTTGTATATTTCGATTAGTTTTATGGATAAGAGTGGACTTTATTTTTTGACCTGTTCACATTTAAATCATGGTGCAAACTATCTGCGGTACACATTACCATAGCTATTTCAGCAACTGTTCTTTGAAAGCTAAACTGTCTTAAAACATCATCTAAAGTTTACACTGAATTGTTCAGTGAAAACCTAACTTTATACTCTTTAAATTTTCATTGGATGTTTTGCTGTTTGAAAGTTACATCAGCATTCACAATATGACATTTTTATTTTGATCCTCATTTTTCATTCTGTAATGTGAATAAAAGAATCCTTTATTATGCTTCAGTGTAGGATAAAACAATTCCACCCTTGTGATAAAAATTTTGCATCACACACTCTGCAAAATTTGTGTCTGATGCAGAATTCTTACTCTTGGGTGGAATTTTCCTGTCCTACACCGATGCCTATGAAGGATTCTATTATTCTGTCAATATCATAGTGAGAATCTGTTTGAAAAATACCCCCCACCCCCATAATATTTCTTTAGTAAATTAAAAACCTGAACCTTAATGAACAGTTGACATATGCAGTTGTAGTCAGCTATGGATATTGAATCTTTCTAAGATCATTAACATAATATTGGGAGTTGGTTTTCAGGTTCTTGCCACGTCTTGCCAAGTCAGCACTGGACCAGACATTGGATGATCTGGAGATACAATCCATCAAGAAACCCCCACCTTCTGAAGAAGGCCTAGAAAAGGCTGTGTCATGTCAGTGTACTAAACTCTGTCTATTTAGCATTAATGCTTCCAAGGCTTTTTTTATGCTTTTAGATATAAACGGGCACTTTTACAAAAAAAACAAACATAAACAAACACAGCAAAAAAACTTAACAAAAGAAGAAGCAAACTTTATGTTGACATATTCTTGTTTAAGTTTTTTTTTTCTTAAATAGTAAAATCTTTCAAATTTGTAGTAACTTTGTTATCTATGTCTTTACATATTCTTAATGAGGCTGCTTTAAACATTCCAGTAGCACATTGAACACTTAAAATATAGAGAATATATAAAGTCATATTATTGTTAGATTCAGATGGTTTGCTGTCATCTTAAAGTGATGAAGATATGTACATTTTTGTTAATTTTGGTTGTAGTTCTGTTTAAATAATGTAGGTGTATATAAATGGAGGATAGGTAATTACAGAGGTTTAATATTTAAATTGAAGTTCTAAAATTGATTGCTTACAAACTGAGTATATGTAACTTAGTATTTTATTTTTTTCATATGTTATTTTCTTGTTTAATTTTAGGTGAGATTAAAAATGGCCGACTTAGAATAGGACATACAGAAGTACCTATATACAGTCCTGAGAATAGAACCAAAGTCCCAGATGTGCTTTTCTATGAAAATGCACAGGTAGTCATATCATAGAACTGTTAATCTTTCCAGCTTTAAATTTTCTCTTGATTCATGCTTAAAAAAGCTGCATTTCTGACTCAACAGTTTGCTGTCCTTTACTTATTATTTATAATATTTAATCAGTAAAGGTTCATGTCGTTAAAGTTAAGTCATAACAGTTACAATGTTACCATGCTATCTTACACCTTCACTCAAAAAGAAAATGTAAACTCCATTCTGGTGTCATTGTATTATTTTCAATGATGTATTTCATTTTTAGCTCTGCTGCTAGAAGACCAGAAGAGCTTACATGATAGCCTGTTGTCTGTCTGTTAACACGAGTTGTTATCACTCCTCCTAAACTACCAGAATAATTGTCATGAAACTTTATGAACACAAAAATCCCATGGTCTTTGTTGGTCCTAAATGGAAATAGTGCCCTTTGGACAGCTAGTATGGCAGCCATCTTAAAAATCTTGTTATTACTACTCTTTCTGAATAGATGGTCATAGCGACATGGGATTTTCACTAAAAGGCTTCTTATGATATCTAGTTGGTCATGAATGTAAATGGTGTTGATCTAACTTCTATCATTGCTGCCTTTGCAGCCATCTTGAAAATCTTGTCATCTCTATTCTTCCTGAATGAATGGTTGTATTATTATGGAGTTTTGATGATGAGACTTCTTATAATATCTATTTGGTCCTAAAATAAAATGGTGCTAATCATATATCCAACATGGTGGCCATATTGAAAATCTTGTTTTTCTTGAATAGATGGTTTTATTGACATGGGATTTTCTTTTTAAATATTTCTCCTGTTATCTGCTTAGTTCTAAATGAAAATGGTGCAGATGAAATGTCCAACATGGCCACTATAGTGTCCATCTTTAAGATCTTGCTATCATTACTCTACTGGATTGCATTGTCATTTCAGTATGGGGTTTTCACTAAAAGACTTCTGATGATACCTAGTTGCTCCTCATTGATCATGGTGCTGTGAAGACCATCTAGAAAATCTTTTTATTGCTATTTCTTTTGAACATATGGCTGTATCGACATGTGGTTTTTACTTGCAGACTTCTCATGATACATAGTTGGTTCGAAATAAAAATGGTGCCCTTTTGACTTCCAACATGGCCACCATGGTGGCCATCTGGAAACGCTTGCTATCACTAATGCTATTTAAATATATGGTGGTATTGACAAGAGGTTTTCACTAAAACTCTTCTTACTATATGTAGTCAGTCCTATTTGAAACAGGTGCAGATCTCATCTCATTAAGTGGCCACCATGGCCATGTTGAAAATCTTGTTATTGCTACTTCTGATCAACAGATGGTTATATTGACATGGGGTTTCCACTAAAACATTTATTAACATATGTACTTTGTTCAAAGTTGAAGTTGTGCTGAGCTGACCTATCTGACCTAAAAATGCAGCCATCTTTAAAATCTTGTTATTGCTTTTCCTAAACAGATAGTCCTATTGACTTAGAATTTTTACTCAAACACTTCTTGCAGTATATATCTTTTCCTTAATGAAAATGGTGCTGATATAATCTCCCTATATTGGCACCACAGTAGCGATCATGAAAATCTTCTTGCAGCTACTTCTTCTAAATGGATAGTCATACCAAGATTTGTTTTTTCTTTTTGTTTTTAAAAACACGTTTTGCAACATGTAGTTGGTCCTATATTAAAATGATGCTGATCTAACCTCCCGAGTGGCTGCCTTGATGGTCATCTTGAAAATCTTTTTATGGTTACTTCTTCTAAATGGATGGTTGTATTAACATTGAGTTTTCGCTAAAATACTATTATAGCAATATGTAGCTGTTCTGAATGAAAAGGGTGGTGATCTGACTTCCAGTATAGCCACCATAGTTGCCATTGCAGATATCTTGTTATCGCTACTTTGCCTGAATGAACGATGGCATTGGGGTTTTCACTAAAAAAAAAACTTTTGTGATGGAGTTTGAAAACCAGACTTGCTGGAATTTGGGTCAAAGCTCACTTTTCGCATTTTTGTACTTCATGAAGCTTATGAACACAGTGACTTGTACATATGCAAATGAACTCTGACCAGACTTTTTATTTAGTGTCATTCCACCCTCCAAAAATTACAGTCAGCACTTGGACATTGATTTCAAGATCCAAAGTCTTGACTTTGGTTTTTATTTGTAGCAGCTTATGAGCACAATAAAACAAACAGGCATGAATAGATTTCTATCAAACCCAGTTTGTAGATATATTTGAAGAATACCTTTAATAATGCCACTTCAGTATTTAAAAAAAAAAATGTATGATTGCTAATTATTGATTTAACCAAACTTAGCATGTGGGTATATTCTGACAGTATCTGAAATGAGTTCAGTGATCTTCTATCCATGATATCAGGTTCAGTGTCAAAGGCCATGACACAGGCTTTCATACTACACTTATCTTGTGAACATATTAAATCAAACTTATAAGAAGATGTTTTGGTTACCAAATTTGGTATGTTGGAGTTTTTTAAGAATATGTGAGATGGTTTCAATATCTGGCAATTAAAGTGAATAAAAGGACATGGACTTACCATGGAATCCTGGAAATTCTTTTTGGCCAAATTTGAAGGGACTCTTGTTTTTTTTTATGTTCTTGGAATTTTAAAAAGCTCTTAGTCTTGAAGCTTTAAGGACAATTTGTGACAGTGATGTCAGTTACACTACATATGCAGTGTACATGGTGAACTTGTGATGCCTGCCTTATAATTAGGTCATTGTGATCAAAATTTCATGTCATACTTTTATTTTCAAAAACTTTGGATGCTATTGTTCACAGTTGGCAGAAGGATTCACCACTGAAAATTATGCAATGAATAATTCTTGGATTAGATGACTGATTCATTATTCATTCATCAGTTACAACAGATAAAACTGTACAATTCATTTTTCTCAAGTATTTTTTTAGAGTATTGTACATGGATGGGTCTTTATGAGTAACTATAATCAGATAAGTTGACCAGTTTAAATCTTTCAGAAGTTTTGACAGGCTTGCCATTGGTAAAGGACTTTTGTTCATGTAGAGTTTCCTAAATTTTACTTATTGCCTGAAGTTATGTAATGAAAGGTGAGACCTTTAGTTGGTCCAGTTTGCTCTCTTCTACAAAAGAAGAGGACTTAGTAAAAGTGGAATTCAGTATCTAAATGTAACACCTCAGTGACCCAGATGCGGTATTAAAAGATGGCAACATCCACTACAGCAGCTTTTTGGACAGTTGTGCTGAATGTGAAAGATGGCAAAAATGACTTTCTTCATTGACAATCTTACCTTAATCTTGTCATTTTGTTTCTTCTTCAGATACATTATCTGATCATAATATGTTATGAGTACATCCACTACCATGCAAATCCAGCCCTGTGAAGCTCAAAAGATGTCACCATGTCTGGCAGCTTGTTTTAGCAACAAAAGTAGCAAAAAGTCATCTACTTGCCTAAACAGAGGTGCAACTAGAGTAGTCTCCTCTTGGATAGACAGAAGTCAGACTAGAGTGATCTCCCCTTGGATAGAGGGATTGGTGCCAAAATTCATAAATCTTCAGTTACTACTTCCACTCATGCCTTGTCAGCATGATTATTACTAGGCCTTGCAAATACCAATCAACTTTGAGCCTTTTCATCAGTTGAGTGATTCCTTGGATAGAGACATCACACTAGAGTGGTCTCCCCTCGGATAGACG
Source organism: Margaritifera margaritifera (assembly GCA_029931535.1). Classification (NCBI taxonomy): domain Eukaryota; kingdom Metazoa; phylum Mollusca; class Bivalvia; order Unionida; family Margaritiferidae; genus Margaritifera; species Margaritifera margaritifera. The sequence continues at coordinate 31,861 of JAQPZY010000583.1, forward strand.
GATTGGTGCCAAAGGTTGTCAATCATCAGTTACTTCTTCCAATCATGCCTGGTCAGCATGCTTATTATGAAGCCTTGCAAATACCAATCTACTTTGTGCCCTTTCATCAATTGAGTGATTAATTAGAGTTATCTCACCTCAAAGAAGTATACTGCATCAATATTTCTATCTAATCAAGTTTTATCTTCATCGTACATGAAGAGTTAGCACTTCATTGTGTAGCTTCATGATATATCAGCAAATGTGAAGTAAATGATCATTTATTCCATGTAATAATAATTATTTATTTCGTGTAATAAGATCATTTTTGCATCTACTTCACAATGTCTCAGGATAGATGGACTCTCAACCTTGCTCACCATTCCTGACATCCCTTCTCTGCTATCTTAGTTATCACTGCCTTCACAGGAGGTTTTGTTGCCACCCCACTCTTACAAACTCGAAGACACTCACTCACAAGCACAATCTATCTTCCTCAGTCTGACATTGCCCAGGGAAGATCCAGTCTTCCTAGCATCAAGTAAATTAGTCTTCTTTCTTTGCATCAATTAAAGTAGTCTTCCAGCCTCATTATCCTCCTGCTCCATCAGTTGCCTCTCACAGAATCCCTGCATCATTGATCTCTTGACACAAGAGAATGAAAAAGACTTCTCATAAACAGCTTCTACAGTTTGGTCAAGTTGATGTCATCTTGCATTGCTTTGAAAGGCATCTTGAAGACCCAAACATCAACAGGCCTTTCTTTTGGTAATGACAATGCCTGTCATGTTTTACCCCAGCTTTTACACACATGTTGGTTTTTTACATTGAAGTCCCAGTTGTCAATAAAGATATCACAGGTCTGGTAATGTCAAAACCTTACTGTGTGCACATGGACTGAAAACTCTTTTTCAACATGCAGCAACCACATCACAGTGTTGTAGAGATTGGCTTCTTGCTTGACTTGGTCTCGGTGGCTATATTCCAGTCATCTGAACATAGCCTAGACCCCCCCTCCATTGAGAATGCCACTGACAGACATGTCCAGTAGTCAGTCTCACATATGGCTCATGTACTCAATAGGACAGCTCAACATTCACACTTTAGTACCATAGCTGCATCCCTTAATCTCAAGATCACAAAAAGATATGCATTTTTTTAAAATCCACGCACTCCGTCACATCCTCTCGAGTAGTAACTGACAATTTGTGGAACAATCCCTCTATCCAAGGAGAAACAAATCTAGCCTGACTTGTGTTGAGGCAAACAGATGACCTTTTACCATTTTTATCGCTAAAACAAGCCAAAATAATGTGGTGAACCTTTTTTTTTGGCTTGGGAGGGCTGTATTTGCAAGGTAGAGTTACGTATTAAGTAAATATTATAGAAGTGAAGGTTTTGTCAAGTTGATGGGGTGAAAAAGTTTTCATGGCAGGCTTAGCTACCATATATACATGTTTATAAGTTGAGTCCAACTGCAAACAACATAGACCCTAATCTGCTGTCACATAATGAACTGGCAGATCATGATCTGTGTTGTTTGTTCTACTGATTACTCCTAACAGACTGCATAGATCCAGATCTGCGAGTGCATTATGCAATGGCAGATCTGGGTCTGTGCAGTTTGCAGTTGGACTCCGCTTATAAGCAAGTAATAATGGTATATTTTCATTTGTAAATGGAACCCATAATTTTAAGCTTATGGTCTCTATTTTAGAAAAATATAAGTTTCAACATTTGTAACTGTGACTTTCAGCACCTCTCTGTAATGGAGGACATGTTGAAGGATTTTCTACTTGGTGAGCACCTGCTGCTGGTTGGAAATCAGGGAGTTGGAAAGAACAAGATTGTTGACAGATTTCTCCATTTGCTGAATCGCCCCAGGGAATACATCCAGCTACACAGGTAGTGCCATTGTTGCAATCCACAGCCTGATATTTACTATGCTGTTTTTTCTTCCTGTGATAAGATTTCCTCATTTCTTATGAAATATACATCAACCTGCTAAACTGATCATTGCAAACCTGAGTAAAATGTTCTCGGAAGGTTGACCCAAAATGACCTTGCATGTTGACCGAGTGAACCAGTCAGATGTTTTCTTTCAAATACCATAACTTATCAGTCAATAAGAGGTAATTTTCATTGATGTGTAACAGCTTATTTCATTAGCTTATAGATGACATTTTTATTTGTACATATTCATGAGAAATGAGGAAATCTTGTCACAGGCAGTCGTGGGTGAAAGGAAAGTGTAGCAGATATTCACAGTGGCTTACAATGTCACATTCTTTTAAGACTCCAGTGACAAACCTAAATTGCTTGGTAATAAGCTCATTTCTCACAGTATATATTTTAACAAGTATTTAATAATGAAAAGACCACCCTTGTGGGCCTGTAATACAAGAAACCCAGTACTTTGACTATGACTACTAATGCCTGCATGAGACAGCTTGACCCAAGTACTGTACAAGGTTTGAGTTGGACTCCCATGATTTAGTTTGAAGTATTTTGATATGGTGACAAGTTATTGATTAAAGCTTGTATTATAATGCAAACAGTATAGAGTAAATGAAATTCAATATAAAATTATAAAGTTTTGAAACATGAAGAGTTTCACAAATTAGCAGTTTGCGAGAATTCATCATAGTGATATTCGTGACATATCAGATGATTTCTTTTACTGATGCCTGAACAAATAATCTGACTTGAGCATGACCTGAATTAGCCCTCTGGTTTAGACTAGTTTAGTGAGAAAAAAAAAACTAGAACTTCGAAAGATACCATAAATGAATACACTAATTGAAAGAAAAGAAAGATACAGAAAATTCTTTAAATTTGCCCGCTGATTTTGTAACTCAATAAAATACAGACTATTTCATGTCTTTTCTGTCTAAAGTCGGTGTAGAGGGTATTGCCATGATTGACAGGTCTGTGAGGTTACAGGATCATTTTAGGTTTGTTGTGTAACCGCAGTCTGCCAGTTTGCTGTGCTAAATCACTCTCATCTTTCGATATTTTTTTTTGAATTTTTTTTTAAAAGAGCACATATTTGTGTGACTGATTATGAGAACAAAATACTGTATATCCTTGCTTATAAGTCAAGTTCAAGTGAAAACAACATAGACCCGGATCTACTGGTTCATTATGCGATGGTAGATCTGGATCTGTGCAGTTTGCAGTGTGACTTATAAGTGAGTATAGATGGTACATGGATGTGAATAAATGCAGATAATTGATATATCACAATTTGTTCATTTATAGGGATACCACAGTGTGACTTATAAGTGTACATAGATGGGAATAAATGCAGATAATTGATATATCACAATTTGTTCATTTATAGGGATACCACAGTGTGACTTATAAGTGTACATAGATGGGAATAAATGCAGATAATTGATATATCACCATTTGTTCATTTATAGGGATACCACAGTGTGACTTATAAGTGTACATAGATGGGAATAAATGCAGATAATTGATATATCACAATTTGTTCATTTATAGGGATACCACAGTGTGACTTATAAGTGTACATAGATGGGAATAAATGCAGATAATTGATATATCACCATTTGTTCATTTATAGGGATACCACAGTTCAGACTCTTACCCTTCAACCTACTGTACTGGATGGTGTTATTATTTATGAAGATTCTCCATTGGTAAAATCTAACTCTCGCTCTCTTCCTTGTGACTTTATAAATACCCAATAATGTTATATGGGAGTCCAAGATATATTGAGTGTCCATCTGTCTATTTTTTCTCATTACCATAATACAGACTCTGAAATGGGTAATTTTACAAGTGAAAAGAATGTGGAATACAGAATGAAGGCAAACAGAATACAGAATCAATGCAAACAAAGTGAAGAATGAACACAAATGAAATTAAATGCAGAATGAATACATTTTGAAGAAAACAGTTCAAATGCAGAATGTTAAATCATAAATGATAAACAAAAATGGAACAAAATGAATGTATTTCATGAATAGATTTAAAAACTGATTAAATTCGAGCTGTCTTTTGCATTTTATGCATTTGCTATTCATTAAAGCATAGTTTTAGTAAGACAATATATGAAAGTTATAGTTCTCTCCCTTTAAGATTCGAAGCTGAAAAACGCAACTTTGGTAAATGCATTTTCATTTCATTCCAAAGAACTAAAAATGAAAGGAAATGATGGATGAAAGCAATATTTGCAGTATCTGATTGCTTTTCTGAGCCCATAAATGCAAATGGAACATAAATAAAATGCAAATAGAACACACATGGAATGCAGATGAAATGGAGATTTAGTAAAATTGCCTATTTCAGGGTCTGTAACTTACAGCAAGATTGTCAAACATGAAATTTACATAGTTGACTCTTCTTGGATTTTACACATGAACTTCACTGATTTACAGGAGCTGGGCCCTTATCTTTTAGTCTGTTGTTGCTTACGGTGGTACCTTACCATAAATCAGATCTCTCTCTCTCTCTCTCTTTCTGATAATCCCTTATATTATAACAAAGTAAATTTCCATGGGAGTCTTCATGAGATTTATTATGTAAGTTTGTATTTTCAACTTGTCTGTATGAATGGATGACTTTCACAATACATATACCTATGGGAAACTGATTGTGAGTTGAACAGGAATCTGTTGCTTTCTTTCTTGACTATATTATGTTTATGTTGCTTCATTGATATCAAAGAATCATAACTTCTTCTGCTGAGATCTGTTTGCTTTTATCAAATCAGAAAACAAAAAGTAGAGTTTTGAAATCTGAACTTTGTAAAGCTGTGGAGCTAGGCCATGTATTGAACTGGGAATCAAACCTGGAACAGCAGAGTTACAAAGCAAATGTCCTAACCATTGTGCTGTATCTTAAACATATCTATATAAAGAAAAGTTTACTTTCTCAGGTGAGAGCTGTGAAGCTAGGCCATATATTGGTGGTAGATGAAGCAGACAAGGCCCCTACAAATGTCACATGTATTCTGAAAACTCTGGTGGAGTCAGGAGAAATGCATCTAGCAGATGGCAGAAGAATTGTTACCAGTAAGATTGTCTTTACTTAAAGTACATACAGTATTGCAGAATACACTGCATGCCCAAAGAATTTAAGGCTTCTTCATGATGTTTATGGGCCAGAGTACTACAGGAAGCATTAATATTTTGATCAAAGTGGCTATTGGCCGACAGCTTTCCATATTATAAGAAAAATATTATGTCTGTATCTTTGTAAAATAAAATGAATAGATGAAATTCAGACATCAGTTAAACTTTGGCATTTACTGGCACATATTTTAAGATCAAGCATTATTTTATTGTGATTGTACATGCAGTTGTACACTTCTAAATTTGTATACTTTTATATTGAAAAAGCTGAATTTCAGCTTTTTAAATTCTTCTGCAAAGAAAAGCTAAATAACTTCATAAAAAGAGGTGTCTGTATTTTGTGTTAATGTTTCATTTGGACTTTAAAAATGAATGAAAGTTAAACTGTTGGCAGAGTAGATTGTTGTTTGTTGTATGGTAATTTTTAGCTCTACTGGTCATAGACCTTCTAGCTTATGAGACAGCCTGTTGTCTATCATTCGTCATCCATCGTCCATCCGTTAGCACAAGTTTGTTATCACTTCTTCTAAACTACCTGGAGGATTGTCATAAAACTTGACACTCACATTCATCCCATGGTCTTGTTGGTCCTGAATAAAACTGGTGCCACAGTGACCATCTTGAAAATCTTGTTATTACTACTCCTCCTTAACAGATGGTCATATTAACATGGGGTTTTCAGTAAGAGACTTCTTATGATGTCTAGTTGGTCTGAAATGATAATTATGCCAATCTTTGACCTCCATAGTGGCCATCTTGAAAATCTAGTTATCGCTACTCCTCCTTAGTGGAAAGACTTTTCATCAGAAGATTTCTTATGAGGTATAATTAATCCTAAATGAAAATGGTGGCCACCTTGAAAATCTTGTTATTGCTACTCCTTCTGCATGGATGGTCATATTGACATGGGGTTTTCACCAAAAGACTGTATTGATCTAGTTGGTCTAAAATAAAAATGGTGCAGATCAGACATCAAATATAGCTACCATGGCAGCCAGCTTGAAAATCTTGTTATCGCTACTCCTCCTGAATGGATGGTCATATCGACATAGGGGTTTTCACCACAAGACTTATGATGATGTGTATTTTGTCCTAAATGAAAATTGTGCCAATCTTACAGCCATCTTAAAAATCTTGTTATTGCTACAGAATATCAGAGATATTTTCAACAATTAGAAGTTAAAGAGAAGAAACGGTTTTATCGTGGATTCCTGGAAATTCTTTTCAGCCAGTAGAGTGACAGTCCCTTCAAGGGACTCTTGTTATTGATAGCTTTGATTTTCTAACAGGTAGCTCAGTAATGAAGCCATCAGACAAGATTATTGTGGCTCATCCAGATTTCCGGATGATAGTGCTGGCTAACAGACCAGGTTTTCCTTTTCTCGGCAATGATTTCTTTGGTGCTATGGGTAAGATTCATTGTATAAATATTTAGTGTAATCTAAGATATCAGCTTCTGTGAAAAAATTTAAAAGTGTAATCTAGAAAGTGACATTAAATTTGATGTTCATTATCTCTGATATAATTATAAATCCAAACAGTTCTTAAATTTGAAACATTGGTTGTCAGCTCAAGTTAGTTGTGAAAAATACATAATGATGCTGTGACAGTTTTTATCCCTTATATCATCATCCCATAACACTAGAGTGCATTAAAATATGATGTAGACAATTTTTTATTCAAATTGCTTTTTAGCTCATCTTTACGAAGTATAAGAGAGCTTATGCTATCACCTAAGTGTCATTGGCATTGGCAGATGTATATAGCAGGTCAAAGTTTGTGTTTAGGGTTTGATTCATGGAGATAGTAGGTTAAAGTTTGTGTTTAAGGTTTGATTCATGTATATAACAGGTTAAAGTTTGTGTTTAAGGTTTTGATTCATGGAGATAGCAGGTTAAAGTTTGTGTTTAAGGTTTGATTCATGGAGATAGTAGGTTAAAGTTTGTGTTTAAGGTTTTGATTCATGGAGATAGCAGGTTAAAGTTTGTGTTTAAGGTTTGATTCATGGAGATAGTAGGTTAAAGTTTGTGTTTAAGGTTTGATTCATGGAGATAGTAGGTTAAAGTTTGTGTTTAAGGTTTGATTCATGGAGATAGTAGGTTAAAGTTTGTGTTTAAGGTTTTGATTCATGGAGATAGCAGGTTAAAGTTTGTGTTTAGGGTTTGATTCATGGAGATAGCAGGTTAAAGTTTGTGTTTAAGGTTTGATTCATGGAGATAGCAGGTTAAAGTTTGTGTTTAAGGTTTGATTCATGTATATAGATGGTTAAAGTTTGTGTTTAGGGTTTGATTCATGGAGATAGCAGGTTAAAGTTTGTGTTTAAGGTTTGTTTCATGGAGATAGCAGGTCAAAGTTTGTGTTTTAGGTTTGATTCATGGAGATAGCAGGTTAAAGTTTGTGTTTAAGATTTTGATTATGACTCATATGAAGATAATATGCATTTAAATTCACTGATATGTGTTCATTTGCATATACCTGACCTTTTTCAATACTCTTTTACCCAATTTTACTGATTTTTTTCACTATTTACTGGACGAGGTTTGAGGTTAAAGTTTGTGTTTAAATTTGGCTCAGTGTAGAGAGCAGCTAAAATTTGTGTTTAAGGTTTGCTCTATGTAGAGAGCATGATAAAGTTTGTGTTTAAGGTTTGTTTTATGTAGAGAGCATGATAAAGTTTGTGTTTAAGGTTTGTTTTATGTAGAGAGCATGATAAAGTTTGTGTTTAAGGTTTGTTTTATGTAGAGAGCATGGTAAAGTTTGTGTTTAAGGTTTGTTTTATGTAGAGAGCATGGTAAAGTTTGTGTTTAAGGTTTGTTTTATGTAGAGAGCATGATAAAGTTTGTGTTTAAGGTTTGTTTTATGTAGAGAGCATGGTAAAGTTTGTGTTTAAGGTTTGTTTTATGTAGAGAGCATGATAAAGTTTGTGTTTAAGGTTTGTTTTATGTAGAGAGCATGGTAAAGTTTGTGTTTAAGGTTTGTTTTATGTAGAGAGCATGATAAAGTTTGTGTTTAAGGTTTGTTTTATGTAGAGAGCATGATAAAATTTGTGTTTAAGGTTTGCTTTATGTAGAGAGCATGGTAAAGTTTGTGTTTAAGGTTTGTTTTATGTAGAGAGCAGCTAAACATATGTGTTTAAGGTTTGCTCTATGTAGAGAGCATGATAAAGTTTGTGTTTAAGGTTTGTTTTATGTAGAGAGCAGCTAAACATATGAGTTTAAGGTTTGCTCTATGTAGAGAGCATGATAAAGTTTGTGTTTAAGGTTTGTTTTATGTAGAGAGCATAATAAAGTTTGTGTTTAAGGTTTGTTTTATGTAGAGAGCATGGTAAAGTTTGTGTTTAAGGTTTGCTCTATGTAGAGAGCATGGTAAAGTTTGTGCTTAAGGTTTGCTCTATGTAGAGAGCATGGTAAAGTTTGTGTTTAAGGTTTGTTTTATGTAGAGAGCATGGTAAAGTTTGTGTTTAAGGTTTGCTCTATGTAGAGAGCATGATAAAGTTTGTGTTTAAGGTTTGTTTTATGTAGAGAGCATGATAAAGTTTGTGTTTAAGGTTTGTTTTATGTAGAGAGCAGCTAAACATATGTGTTTAAGGTTTGCTTTATGCAGAGAGCATGGTAAAGTTTGTGTTTAAGGTTTGTTTTATGTAGAGAGCATGATAAAGTTTGTGTTTAAGGTTTGTTTTATGTAGAGAGCATGATAAAGTTTGTGTTTAAGGTTTGTTTTATGTAGAGAGCATGGTAAAGTTTGTGTTTAAGGTTTGTTTTATGTAGAGAGCATGGTAAAGTTTGTGTTTAAGGTTTGTTTTATGTAGAGAGCATGATAAAGTTTGTGTTTAAGGTTTGTTTTATGTAGAGAGCATGGTAAAGTTTGTGTTTAAGGTTTGTTTTATGTAGAGAGCATGATAAAGTTTGTGTTTAAGGTTTGTTTTATGTAGAGAGCATGATAAAATTTGTGTTTAAGGTTTGCTTTATGTAGAGAGCATGGTAAAGTTTGTGTTTAAGGTTTGTTTTATGTAGAGAGCAGCTAAACATATGTGTTTAAGGTTTGCTCTATGTAGAGAGCATGATAAAGTTTGTGTTTAAGGTTTGTTTTATGTAGAGAGCAGCTAAACATATGAGTTTAAGGTTTGCTCTATGTAGAGAGCATGATAAAGTTTGTGTTTAAGGTTTGTTTTATGTAGAGAGCATAATAAAGTTTGTGTTTAAGGTTTGTTTTATGTAGAGAGCATGGTAAAGTTTGTGTTTAAGGTTTGCTCTATGTGGAGAGCATGATAAAGTTTGTGTTTAAGGTTTGCTTTATGTAGAGAGCATGGTAAAGTTTGTGTTTAAGGTTTGTTTTATGTAGAGAGCATGGTAAAGTTTGTGTTTAAGGTTTGCTCTATGTAGAGAGCATGATAAAGTTTGTGTTTAAGGTTTGTTTTATGTAGAGAGCATGATAAAGTTTGTGTTTAAGGTTTGTTTTATGTAGAGAGCAGCTAAACATATGTGTTTAAGGTTTGCTTTATGCAGAGAGCATGGTAAAGTTTGTGTTTAAGGTTTGTTTTATGTAGAGAGCATGATAAAGTTTGTGTTTAAGGTTTGTTTTATGTAGAGAGCATGATAAAGTTTGTGTTTAAGGTTTGTTTTATGTAGAGAGCATGGTAAAATTTGTGTTTAAGGTTTGCTCTATGTAGAGAGCATGGTAAAGTTTGTGTTTAAGGTTTGCTCTATGTAGAGAGCATAATAAAGTTTGTGTTTAAGGTTTGTTTTATGTAGAGAGCATGATAAAGTTTGTGTTTAAGGTTTGTTTTATGTAGAGAGCATGATAAAGTTTGTGTTTAAGGTTTGCTCTATGTAGAGAGCATGGTAAAGTTTGTGTTTAAGGTTTGCTCTATGTAGAGAGCATGGTAAAGTTTGTGTTTAAGGTTTGTTTTATGTAGAGAGCATGGTAAAGTTTGTGTTTAAGGTTTGCTCTATGTAGAGAGCATGGTAAAGTTTGTGTTTAAGGTTTGTTTTATGTAGAGAGCATGATAAAGTTTGTGTTTAAGGTTTGTTTTATGTAGAGAGCAGCTAAACATATGTGTTTAAGGTTTGCTTTATGCAGAGAGCATGGTAAAGTTTGTGTTTAAGGTTTGTTTTATGTAGAGAGCATGATAAAGTTTGTGTTTAAGGTTTGTTTTATGTAGAGAGCATGATAAAGTTTGTGTTTAAGGTTTGCTCTATGTAGAGAGCATGGTAAAGTTTGTGTTTAAGGTTTGCTCTATGTAGAGAGCATGGTAAAGTTTGTGTTTAAGGTTTGTTTTATGTAGAGAGCATGGTAAAGTTTGTGCTTAAGGTTTGCTGTATGTATTGAGCAACTATATTTTGTGTTTAAGGTTTGTTTTATGTAGAGAGCATGGTAAAGTTTGTGTTTAAGGTTTGTTTTATGTAGAGAGCATGGTAAAGTTTGTGTTTAAGGTTTGCTTTATGTAGAGAGCATGGTAAAGTTTGTGTTTAAGGTTTGTTTTATGTAGAGAGCAGCTAAACATATGTGTTTAAGGTTTGCTCTATGTAGAGAGCATGGTAAAGTTTGTGTTTAAGGTTTGTTTTTTGTAGAGAGCATGATAAAGTTTGTGTTTAAGGTTTGTTTTATGTAGAGAGCATGGTAAAGTTTGTGTTTAAGGTTTGCTCTATGTAGAGAGCATGGTAAAGTTTGTGCTTAAGGTTTGCTGTATGTATTGAGCAACTATAGTTTGTGTTTAACGTTTGCTCTGTGTTAATATTACTCCGTTCACCTGCCTCAACTATTTTCTGAAATTCAAAACAAGCTATAGTGTCAGTGTGGTTTTATGATACTTAACCTTCATTATGAAAAAGTTGAAAAAGTAATTGCCTGACAAGCTATGATTTCCTGAAACAATTTGAACAATTTGGTCTACATCATATGTTATCTGTCGGCATTGGTGTACAGGCAAGCTGTATTTTCATCTGACAGCTCTTGCTACTTATTTCATTAGCCAATATAAATTATGAATTAGAGTTGATTATAATTTTAATTTGAAAATTATCATATATAGACTTCTTCTGCAAAAAGTCACTAGCTCTCCAGTATCATTTTGGCACAGTAGTTACTGAAGTGCACACATTTATTTCCTATATTCACCAGGGGACATATTCAGCTGTCATGCTATAGACAACCCTAACATGGAGTCTGAGATGTCCATGTTACGACAGTATGGTCCAAATGTACCAGAAGCCACACTTAGGAAGCTGGTCATGGCATTTGGAGAGTTACGGGAAATGGCAGACCAGGGATTGATAGCCTACCCTTACTCTACCAGGGAGGTTGTCAACATCATCAAACATCTACAGGTACATATTTGAATAAAAATTCAAAGCTGTATACATGTGTTATAATTAAGTTCTAATTGGCAATTTAAACAATATGAAACAAGCAAATTGTTAATTGGCAGAGTCCATTATTCCTGTTGTTATGATTTTGAAGAATTGCTTGATGATGATTTTGTACATGATATTATGAGTAAAAGAACTGTTTTATATCATATTCATTTTAGTTTTAAATTGATTGAATTTTTATCTACTAGAAGATAATAATATTTCATTCTGAATGAAATATTTGTGTTCACAACATGGTTTAAACTTTCACCCACACATTCAGGAACATTACATTTAAGATTAGAAACCTATGTAGCTTACATAAATCCTTCTCCCACAATATATGGTAGCTTTTTTACTTTTATATAAATGACAGTTTGCATCTTAACAAAATTGTAATCTTGAAAGTTATAAAAACGTTGCTTTTTTCTGCTCCAGGATGCTTTCTGTCTGGTTTTGTCAAGTTCCATTTAGTGGTCTTGGATAGAGAGCAGTTCTTTATCTCCATTTACTGTACATGTTTTTTTTGTTTGTTTCAGAAATACCCAAATGAAGGTTTGACAAATGTGGTACGGAATGTGTTTGACTTTGACTCCTACAACAGTGAGCTGAGAGAGACTCTCCTACAGACAATGCAGAAACATGGGATCCCACTCGGAGCAGACACAGCACGTGTTAACTTAGCTAAAGAGTAAGGCTGATACTCTTCTGTCCTAAAACATATAGATTTGTAAGGGACAATAACACAGTGACTTTTTTATCTCTGATATTTATTTTGATAAATTTGGAAAATATCTAAATGATACACAACCAAAACTTTAAATATACAAATTTGAATTAAAATCTGTGATATTCATAGAATTTGTTTTTGCTTTTTATTTCACCCATGAAAAATATATCTTAATTCACAAATGAATTTGCAGAGATTTTGAGAGTGTTTTCTGTGTTGATTTTCTCTGCATCTAGTTCACTATCATACAATGCGATCTGTTCAGTAATTAGCTTATGCCAGCATCATAGTTGTCATATATATATATACATATATACATGTCCGATTATGCCAGCATCACAGTTGTCATATATATAGATATCAGATTGTGCCAGCATCATAGTTGTTATAAATACAGATGTCAGCTTATGCCAGCATCACAGTTGTCATATATATAGATATCAGATTATGCCAGCATCACATGTCATATATATATAGATATCAGATTATGCCAGCATCATAGTTGACATAGATACAGATGTCAGATTATGCCAGCATCATTGTTGTCATATATATATATCAGCTAGTATTAGCTCAGTATTTAGGTACTTTACCAAGATGAAGTTGCATCTATATTGTTAACTTTCTTATGTACATGCACTCTTAGCAGCAGCACATCACATCCTGTATATACTCTCTTATAAGTCGAGTCCAACTGCAAACAACACATATCCTGATCTGCCATTGCATAATGCGCCAGCAGTTCAGGGTCTCTGTTGTTTGTTCTGCTGATTACTAAGAGCAAACTGCATAGACCCAGATCTGCAGGCACATTGTGCAACGGCAGATTTGGGTTTGTGCAGTTTGTAGTTGGACTTGACTTATAAGTGAGTATATATGGTACTTTAAGCGGTTAACTTTGATTTTCATTCCATCCTTGAAGAATATTTGTGTATTAGGTGTGTATCTCATACTAGTTAGCCTAGCATAGACATGAAATTTTCAATGTTGATACACCTCTCCCATGATAACTCAAGAGCGATGGGGTCCCAAAACATAGACCACATCATCAGCAAGGATGGGAGTTAGAGATGTAGGCTGAAATTTTTCCTATCAGTTTGTTCAAGAGGATTGATTGAGGTTTGCAGTTCCCATTGATATATGAAAATTATAGTCTCCGTTGTCCTAAATAACTAGGTCAAATGGATTTTAATATTTATGGATATGAAATCATAACCAGTCAGTTAAAGGCAACTGTTTAATGATAAACTTTTAATGTATATCAAGTTTACATGCGGTTCTCACAGATGCATGTAACAGTAAAGTTGAAGTTGCCTTCCTTCCATTTCCAAGATATGTATCCATCATAAGCAAACAAAAAAACTAAAACTTCATGACTTAAATTACACTGGTATGTTGCTGGAACTGTACCCATCAACATGTTTGCACTGGATAATTCCTCAAGATTGCAATTTTCCACAGAAATCATGTGGTAAATGAGTAAAACTAGGTGTGGAAATACTAATAAACACAAACAACATGTGGCAGTCAAATGGTCCTGGAAATATAAATCCTGATTAAAAAAAAACAAACACACAACAAACTAAAAAAAAAAAAAATATGAGCATTTTATTAGAACTTACAAGTCAGTTTTTAATATATCACTGCAGTTATCAAGAAATTTGACAAAGGCAATGACTTTGAAGGTGTCTACAGTTTGTGATTTTAACAAACAATTAGCCTGCATCTTCATCTAGATCTTACTGTAATATCGGCCCCTCTCATGTATTGTAAACAGCTGGAAATCTGTTAATTAACCTGTGTCATCATGTGAAAGTAACATAAACATCTAACTGGTTGCCAAAAATAAAACCAGCTTAGCTGCTGAGTAAATTTAATTATGATAATTGCTTTTTTTATCCTTTCAGTGTCACATTATACTTGATTCCATAGTCATTCAACATTTGACTAATGAGTCTTGTGTCATTATAAACATTATTTTTCTAATATTTTCTTATATTTCTCTTTTATTTCCCAATAATATCAAAAGATAATCAGATGTTGAAAAATTAAAACTTTTATGTGAATATTGGACATTCAATATGATTGGACATGAAAAAGATTAACTTGGTCATCATTCCATTCTTCATTTTTGTTGCCAAATTGTGAACAAAAAAAATGGATAATAAGACAACATCATACCTAATGGATCTTACAGAGTGGATTAATAAGAGAGTGGTGTATATTGGTAATAAGACATCATACCAAGCGGATCTCACAGTATGGATTAATGAGGGAGTGGTGTATATTGGTAATAAGACAACCTCATACCAAGTGGATCTTAGTGTGGATTAATGAGGGATTGGTATATATTGGTAATAAGAACCTCATACCAAGTGAATAGATTATTAAGGGAGTGGTGTATATTGGTAACAATACAACATCATACCAAGTGGATCTTACAGTGTAGATTAATGAGGGAGTGATGTATACTGGTAATAAGACAATATCATACAAACTGGATCTTACATTCTGTAGTAAAATATACCCAAGAATTAAGTTTTGTAGAAGACCCGAGTTCTTTATTCCCTCACTGCTTGCAGTCGGAACATCTTGATTTGGTCTTGTCCATTGATCCATCTGTATTCATAGGTATATGACATGATTAGATTTTCATGCAGTGGCCATTATCAAAAAAGATGGCATGACATCACACATCTGGGCACCGCTCATGGGTATGATATAATGGAAGCCTTTTGGACAATAATTCAATTTAGTGTTACTAAATGTAAAGCTGGCAAAACATGATTCTGATGAAAAAATGAAGGAAGAAACAAGAAACTGTACAAAGAGTTAGTAGAACCTGTGTAATTTACTGCTGCAGAAATAAAGCAGTTGATAAAGTCTGGAATTCTTATTTATGTCAACTATTTGTAAGTCTGAAGGTAATCATTCCATATATTAAGTTAACGATTTTAATATTATGTTAATACCAAAATATATATTTTTAGTGTCGTGAGGATATATAAAATCTTTCCCAGTGATGTGGGCCACTGTGCATCTAAGTCATTAAATGTGCATGCTGAAATTATTTTTATCATTCACTTATTTTCATTTCAAAGCAAAGTTGGTTATCTCAACATAAAAAAGTTATTCTTCTGGTTTCATATTATTTGAGAAAGGTATTTTATCTATCCCATCTGTTCAGATTAAGATTCTCAGTTCTATTTGCCCTGACTTGTTTCATTTTTGGGCTCTACCTTTAACCCTATGTTTTACAAGCAAGGTTATGATAAGTATTATTTGCAAATAACTTAAACAAAACCCTTTCTTCACACTGTGCTTGTATAAAAATGATCTAACATTTTCATCAATTTCATTTTTAACTAATACTCAATGACCACAATAAATGTGTTCTTGATCTGTTGTACCCATGGGCAGTCCATGGATGTAAAGTGTAACATCACTTCCCATATCTTCAGATACCCCACCCCCCATTATAATAATATATCACATTTTTCAACAGTTTTGAATTTGTTTTATTGCATGTCTGCAGTTGGTCTGCATGTCTTCAATGGGAGCATACACGTTTTACAAACAAATTTAGTTTATTAGCTCACCTGGTCCAGCATTTTGTCATGTGTCGACCATCATGCATCCTCCAATAACTGCTATTTTCTACTTCTCAAAAACCTCTAAAGCAATTTCAGCCAAACACAGCAGACAGAATCCAGGCATGAGTACCTTTTAAGTTTATACAAATGATGCTTATCTGCCATCAAATATGACCACCTATTCAGGACAAAAGGAAAACCTTTAAATGACTTCTCAAAAACCACTAATTTGACCAAAATTTGACAGACAACATCCTGGCATAGATGACTTGAAAATTTGTACCAATGATGCCAATCTATAATCAAATATGGCCACCATTATTAAAATTAGAAAAACCTTTAAATGGCCTCTTCTCAAAAACTACATAGTAGATTTTGAAGGCATTCTGCCATAAAAGACTTTCAATTTTGTACAAATGTTTTAGATCCACAATCAAATATGGCTGATGTAATTAAAAAATACAAAACCCTTTAAACAACTTCTCAAAATCCTCTAAACAGAATTTGACCATATTTGACAGAAAGCGTTCTGGCATGAAGGTCTTTCATGTTTTTACAGATGATGTTGATTTGACATTAATATGGCTACTGTCACTAAATAGAAAAACCTTTAAACATCTCAAAAATGCTCAGGAGAATTTGATCAAATTTGATAACATTCTGTCATAAAGGCTATTCCAATTTGCATAAATGATGCTAATCCAATATCAAAAATTGCTGCTATTATTAAAATTTTAAAACCTTTAATAACTTTTTCTCAAAATCCACTGAACATAATTCGACCAAATTTGACAGAAAGCATCATAGCTTGAAGACTTTCAAATGTATTCAAATTATATCTATCTACCATCAAATATGGCAACTATTACTAATAAAAGAAGAGCATATAAATAAGACTATCTATAAAAAAAAACATCTTAACAGAATTTGACCAACTTTGACGAAAACATCCTGGCATTGAGGCTTTTCAGTACTGGGCAAATTATGCTGATTTGCCATCAGATATGGATGAAAGATGCAATAAATAGAGAAACTTTGCAACGGTTGTTTTCATAACATATGTAATCAACAGCATTGGAAGAAATTTCACCAGAAATATTCTTACTGACTCGAAGTTTGTGGCCAACTTCTCTTGCATTTGACAAATGTCAGTCATTGAGTGATCTCAGGTTCTGAGACTTGTTTGGGCCTCTTGTTTTTCTTTACAACCAGGAATTAAGTTTTATAATTTCTCCAAGTTTAGTTTTATCACTTTTCAGAAAAAGTACTGATGCATAGTGGTTCAGTTTAGACCTGTTATCTTTAGACAGCAAGTTATCATGTAAAATAGCACATTTAATGATCTTATTAATTCGATTTGGCTTTTTTTTTGTTATGGTCCCAGAGAAATGGGCATTTAGTGTTTGGTTGGTTGGTTGGTGTTTCAAATTAGCCTTTGAAAGAAAATGTTAACTGTTATGGGGGATTTACCATAACATGAAAGGTAGAAAAGAGTGAAAATCTAATTTTTTTTACTGAGTATATCTGAAGTGATGGATAGACAAATGTATGTATATCCAGATGAAGTTACGATGCTTTGCTCAGTGGATGAAAATAAAGAGTGATTTTACCTGCACAATGGAATATGGCATAACAATTTAAACCAACAAACAATTAATCACAATGTTTTTTTAAGCCTCCAAGGAGACGAAATCTAGTGTTTAAATTATCCATGGGTATGTCGTCTGTTGAAGCTCACAATCAGTGGGTTGTATGTTTGAATTCCATTAATACAAGCATGGATCAGCTGCCATGATGTGTATCTGGTAACTAAATAGTCAATGGATCAATCAATTAATTTATCACAGTTCACTTACCCCTTGACCAGTTTAACTTCTTACTTGGCAAATAACACTGTTGCATCCTTTTCTTTTCTCTGTCTCTTTCTTCTATCAGGCTAACCTTAGTGTTATCCTCCTGGGTCATGCAGCTGAATGGGGCCATGAGGTGAAGAATTAGGACTTTGAAAAACTTGTTTAGAGGTTATTAGGATTGCTTCTTGAGTTGAAAAACTTGTTTAGAGGTTATTAGGATTGCTTATTGAGTTGAGCTTGTTAGAACACACCTCAGTATATAGTTGCTTTATTTATAACACGGGTCAGTTATATGGCTCTCATGAAGTGTGTTATATAGAGGAATGTAATCTCTTACCAGGTTCCCACTTCCCAAGTTTGAGCTACAAGGTCAATGGAAAGTGTCAAACCAAGGACCAAAGAGGAATATAGCTCTTATGAGTCTGCCTGTGGAAACCAGAAAATTGCAGATCAAGGTAAAATGTTTATCAAAGGTAGTTAAATAGCATCTGTTCAGTTAAAAAGTATAAACATTAGGCTATTGAACAGATGCTAACCATTAGCATAGAAAATGAAAATGTCAGAAATTCATTGAAATCTTCATATTTCTTTTGCTATTAACATAGTATTATTGTATGGTTTAGTGTGCTTGTATACTTGTATGATGGGAAGCTAAATGCCCAGAATGGATGCAGAAATGCACACAGACATTTTATTTTTAAGAGATAAAATTATGCATAGAATGATTGTATACAGTTTAAAATGTGCCTTTCATCAATATATATATATGTATGTTAGCATAAACTTGTTTATCTTGGTTAAAAAGTATAAATTTAAATTGATTTATTTACTATAAACTTAACCATACAGCATACAAATATTGTAGAGTAGGAAATATACAAAGTGTAAACCTGAATCCTTGAGGTTTTAGATATATTTTAATTTGCTTGATAATGAATTCATTATAAAGTTCAGTATGCATACAATATGATGACAGAGCATGGAGAAAAGAGGGTGGAAATTTTATTCATGTTTATTCATGTAAGCTTGACCATATATCCATATATATATATATATATATATACATCCTTTTAATTTACCTTTGTCAGCATCTTAGCTACATTTAAGTAATATAAAAAAGCAAAAATATATACATTCACCCTGCTTGTGATAGAAGCTATTGGTGGCGCATAGGTGAGCAACCCTATTTATACTTCAAATACATTTATCCAATTTATCCAATGATAATTCAATACAGGAGTCCTTCCACTACCTTGCAAATGCAGCCCACCCAAGCTAAAAAAAGATATTAACTATGTCTTTGGCATGTTTTAGCAATTAAAAAAAAACCCTCTGCTTGCTTAGATAGAATTCACAAAAGAGTGGTCTTTTCTTTGTCAGTACTACATTCTGCTCAAGTCTAGTCAGCATGCTCATTCAAGAGGCCTCACAGATACCTTCCATTTTGTGCCTATTCTCAAGTTTGAGTGATCCACAGAGTTTTCTCATCATGGGGGTGTGGGGTTTATACTTCTATTTTCTCGCCGAATTGGTACATGAAAATTTTGCATCTCAGTTGTCTGTTTCATCATACAAATGCATTCTGCCCCATCCTAATTCTCTGTTAATTTTTAAAAGTACTTACACTGCATCTCAGCACTGGACCATATTGCATCTTATTTCAGGTACTGTATATACCCATTTATAAGTTGAGTCCAACTGCAACCTGCACAGACCCAGATCTGCTGTTGCATAATGCACTGGCAGATTTGGATCTATGCAGTTTTTTAGGAGTAATCAGTAGAACAAACAACATAGACCCTAATCTGCCGGTGCATTATGCAATGGCAGATCAGGGTCTATGTTGTTTGCAGTTGGACTTATAAGTGAGCATATACGGTAAATGACCATTATTCTCAATAATTTGTTATTTTTGTAATTCCATCTTTGCATTAATTTCAGTTCTTAGCATCCCCTTCATGTAAACTTAGTGTGATGCTTGACTGATTTTGCCTGCATATCCCATTGTTTGTTCTTTTTAATTACAGATAACAATGGGGTAGATTAAATGTGAGACATGTAAAAGGTTTAAACTGTTTATAGATGATCACTCCACCTGTTTGACCTATATAGGGTGTCAGTCAGAACATACATGTGAATCCTGTGGTCTATGGATGGAGGACAGATGGACAATGGTTTCAGCCAAACAACCATCCCAGGCTAGTGAGAGGGCCAGAAAACGGTCCTCAGAAGATGCAGACGCAATCAGCCTTGTCGCTGACACTGCCTCACTAGCAAACTTCTTAATGTCACAGTCACTTAAGGCTGAAAAGTTGCTGATGAAGAAAAGGTCCAGCAATGTTTGCCATTGCTGGTCCCACACAACTGCAGTGTTATATACATATGCATTGCCACCACTCTCTTCTGTTCATACCTGCACTGAACAGGGTCCAGACCAATACCAACATGGTATGGAGGTCGATATGGATCAGTCCTGGAGAATCCCATGCTGCATGTACACCCCAGTACCAGCTGTTGTGATCTATCCCTTGAAAGCTGGTACTGGACCTTGGGACCTGATGTCAGTCAGCCTTGTACCTCACCCATTCCAGTCCCAGCATAGTCTTCACTTATGCCCATTGTCACTGATTCTGGGTATGGTGATCTGTCTTCACCAACATGCCCAGTCTCAGACCAAAGATATAGACAGCATCTTATATCTACCCATGCTACTTCCAGCCCCATCTTTATCATGGACACAGAGATTGAGCCTCCTACAATATTCAGTACCATACCTCCAAAGGCAGTGCAGACCAGCACTGGACTGTTCCATCAACTGTCCTGGTTCTGTCAAGACCTATGAACAGTACTGGGTATGGTGATTTCCTTTCCCATATATATGACACCCATCTCAGACTTTCGACAGTGCTCAAAGCCAACAACTGGAGTTTACCATTTCCCAGTATGGATGGACTCCAAGCCTTATTTACTGTCCTTGACAGCCGGCTTCCATTTTTCAGTCTTCAGTACTATCACAGGAAGTTTCTTTACTGCCCCATATCTCTGGCATCAGAGATGTACATTTGCAAACCCGTTCTTCAGTACTTGATCTGACAATATCTAGGGAAGACTTCCATGCATCCATTGAAGTAGTCTTTCAGCTGCTGCCATCAGAGTTCTGTCCCCTTCCTCCAGCTCTGTCAGTGGCCTCGTATAGAAATGCTGCATCTATCAAAATTTTAACTAAGAAAGACAAGGCTCGCTTCATTCATTTACCAAAGACTGGTTGAGTCACAGAAATCTTACACTGTTTTGAAATGCAATATTAGGATCGCAGAATAAACAGCCCTTCTCACAAAGATGACTACTACCATTTAACTTCAATCTAGTCATCTACAAAACTTGCATGCCAGTTTTTCACACCAAAGTCCAAGCCATCAACAGAGATATTGCAGATCTGGAAATGCCAAAACTGACCTCCTTACACATGAACCAGAAACTTTTCCAAGACATGCAGCAACTGGTTTGCAGTGTCATAGCTATTGTTTCAATGTTCGATCTGGTCTCCATGGTTGTCTTTCATCAGGCTGAGCATTGTCTAGATCACACCATTGAGACCTCCACCAACAGGCATGCCTGGGACTTAGTGTCATGCATGGCTTATATACTGAATGGGGCAGCTCAATATTCACTTTCCCATTTTATACTGCTTCTTTTAACATCAATCATGTGGAGAGAGATTCCTTCCTATCCACATTCACTGCTCAAAGATCACCACAAGGTAGGCCATAGATATCAGCCTTTTGTCTTTCAGTCTTCTATTCCTTGGCCACAGAGAGGAGATCATGAAACAGGCCACCAGGGAGAAAAGCTTCACACAGCCTTAGCAACTAAGGGCCCCACCTTAATTTCCCAAGAGGACTAGAAAAATAGGAAATAGAAAGGACCCTCTAAGATGTGCCTGATGGGGAACCCCTCTCCAAACCTTACTCTTTGGCTAGGACCCAGTTTTCCAGAGCAAGTGACAACAGGGCACAGAGATAGAAGTATTGATTTTGGCCTGGTTTTTCTGTCCTTCAGCCTCCTTCCCACAGAAAATGACACCACGCTTATGCAACCCCTGTCTAACATCTTGGGATGGGTGGGAGGAAGAATTATGCATTTCACCAAATAGTTGGACCTGTGGGCTGTACAAGTCATCTTGGACAGCATCCAGATCAAGTTCCTTGACCGTCCTCTGCAATCAAGGGTTACCTTGGTATGGACATCCACAATGACCAATACAAAACAAACATTTTGCAGCAGGAAATGGACTTTATCCTCAAGAAATAGGGCAGTAGAGATTGTTAACAACACAAACTCAACAGGATTTTACTCCAGACTTTTCCTAGTCCCCAATAGCAAGTCCAGACCAGTCATCAACCTTAGCTGTCTCAGCCAGTACAATATGGGCACCCAAATTCAGGATGGAGACCTTGAAGTCAGTGCTCAACAACATTGAGGATTTTGCATCATCTTAGACCTCCCAAGATGAGTGTCTTCATATTAATATATTATTGTAGTTCATTTTCAGGGACACCATATACCAGTTTATGGTTCTCCCTTTCAGGCTGAATCTTAGATCCTGGAGGTTCACCAAAGTCATGAACCAAGTTGTGTCATGTTTCAAAACCACCTCTTCATCCCTAACAGCTAATTACTTGGACAACATTCTGCAAAAGCACTTGTCTTTGTAAAGACATGAAATTCCATGTTTCTCTCTTGCTTTGCCACATATTACTTGTCAACATAGAAAGAGCCAATCTCATTCAATGTCAGCACTTCATTCACCTGTGCATTGAGATGAAAATCTCTCTGAATTGAGTTTGTCCCATGGTGTCTACCATCTGCTTAGAGAGTCAAATATCAGCCCAGGAATTTCTTCACCTCTTGAGGTCTTTTTAATTTGGCCACAGATGTTCTCGTTTTGAGACATTTTTTCATAAGACCGCGACAGTTGATCCTTATATCTGAGTGGGAGACAAAACTTTGCCAACTAGACCAAATGATTAAAGTTCAGTCAAGTCTGTGCCCATTGGGGTTGACCCTATTTATGCACCCCTTGGTCTTCAGTCAAGTCTGTGCCCATTGGGGTTGACCCTATTTATGCACCCCTTGGTCTTCAGTCAAGTCTGTGCCCATTGGGGTTGACCCTATTTATGTACCCCTTGGTCTTCAGTCAAGTCTATGCCCATTGGGGTTGACCCTATTTATGCACCTCTTGGTCTTCAGTCACCTCTTCTAGTGGACCTCTTTCCAACCTGTGTCTCTCAAGTCCCAGATCCAAAAGCTTAGGCAGTCAATGCCCTTCACTGAACTGGAAGTCTCAATGCATATGCCTTTCCCCCACCCCCTCTGATTCCCAAGGTCATTCAGGAAGCAAGGAAATCTAAGTGCAGACTGACCAATCCTTGTTGCTTCCCTCAAGTCGGAGAAATCATGGATGAATGATCTCCTGAATCTTGCAGTTGAGATGAAAATTATGAAAATTATCTCCATGTCTGCTGAAACAACCATACGATGCTTGTTTTTCATCCCAACCCAGAAATGCTGAACCGTCATGTCTGGCTCATATCAAACATGCCCACAGAAAGAAATATTTCTGCAGACAGATAGTAGACATAATTGCTCAGGCAATAAGGCCACCTCTTTGAAAGCAGATGAAGGGAAGTGGAGAGTCATCTCCCAGTGGTGTGAGCAGAGAAACATCACTCCTTTAGAAGCCTTGGTACCACAAAAAGCTTACTTCCTTCCTTGGCTTTTTGAGAAGAAGAAATTAGCCCCAGTGACAATCAAGGGCTATCATTACACAATTTCCAACAAATTTTACCATCATGGAAGGAATGACATAGCCCAGAATAAAGACCTATCTGGTTTTCTAGCCAATTTCAATTTGTCTTGATGTAAGCCTTGGTCCTTTGTCCAAAATGGAACCTGCCTTGGGTTTTGATGTGGTTGAACAAGTCATTCTTTGAACCATTCTCCAAAGCCTTGCTAACTCTACCCTGATATAAGACCTGCTTCCTAGTCACTCTAGCCTTAGCAGGCAGAATTACAGGAAGAATTAATGAAATTCATGCCTTATCAGTTGACCCAAACTACTTGCAGTTCGATTGTGATGGTTCAGTTTCACTCATGATGGTCCCTGGTTTCATTGTCAAGAAACATGGGAAATCAGTCTTTCATTTTGAAACTGCTGCCTTTATTGGACCCTTCTTCCTAAGGGTGTCTTCAGGACCCCATCAGGGCACTGAAGTGATGCTTTAAATATACTCAGCAAATCAGAAGAGGAGCTCTCACGTGTTTTTATAACTCAAAGAATGAAGGGATGATATTGCCGCTCTGATTCTTTCATCCTGGATTCATTGTATTATCTTCTCAGGCTACAAGGAGTTAACCCAAGACTATATAAATTTCTTACATATATCAGCTCATGAGGTTAGGGCAGTTGCTACCAGTCTAGCATTTAAGCAAAACTGTTCACTGACTGACATTATTCAAGCTGTGGAGTGAAGGTCTAATAAAACATTTTCCAGCTTCCATCTGGGAGCCATTTCATTCCAAAGAGCTGAGTTCGACCTAGTTGGGCCTATACAAGCAGCCCAATAGGCCACCTTCCCAGGTCCCTCAGCAACTTCATAATAATATGGGTTACTATGCTTCTGCTGAATTTGTTGGAGTGACATTTTTTTCTTTCAGACTGCATCCCTTCATCAGTCTGCTATCCTTTGCCCATATCTCATATGAGATTCACAGCTGCTTCTTATACTTTAGGGGACTGGAGTCAGGATTTAGGGGATGTAACTCCCTCCACATCTTAAAGGTTCTTCTAATCTATTATGCATTGATTGGGTAATGTATTTGAAGAAACTTTTTTTTGGAGTAAAATATGTTTCTTTGATAATACTTACCTGATCATTGCAAGGGCAATCCCACCCAAATCCTCCACACAGTTACATCCCAGGAAAAGCTTGCATTTCTGCTCCAGCTGTAACTGATGCATGATGGAATTTGCAACAATCCCCCTATCCACATTTATAAGCAGACACCAATCCCCCCTATCTACACTGGTAAACAGACAGCAATCCCCTATCCACTTTGATAAGCAGATGATGTTTTAGCTCTTTTATTGCTAAAACAAGCCAAAAGACATGGTTAGTGTCTTATTTTTGCTTGAGAAGGCTGGATTTGACTTATGATCAAGTATACTGTAAGTATTAGTAAAGAAACTCAGTTTGCTCCAAAAATTGATTTCCAGTAGAGTCCGTGCTTGGTGTGTTAACACTGTGCCATCATATCATGCATTGTAGAACATGAGATAAGTAAACACATATTTTCAGGGACCTGTGACAGTTAGAATGGAGGCTCTTAAATTGGATAGGACAGAGGCCCGTTCAGACTCCTTCACAGAACAAACAGCATACTGGACCCTGCCCATGCATGAAACCAACATCCTCAGTGATATTGCTGTAACTAAAGGTTAGTAACATACATTGACCATTTATAAAATGGTCAAGTGTCTGGTCTTATTTTTTTTTTTATTTAAATTGATTCATATGCATTTATTTGTGTTTCATGGTGGACAGAGGGTCAGCCATGTTAATTCCCTAGTTGTCAATGTACATGTCTTACAAACATGATAAACTTTGCTTTTACTTATGGAGATACCAGTATTATTAACTTCTGTTCTGCTGAGGAGAAACTTGAAATATTTTGCCAATTAAGACATAACTTGTCATCTTTCCCGCAAAATGCAAAAGAATTAGCTTTCAGGGGTTTAGTTAGACCTATTTTAGAATATCCTTGTACAGTTTGTAATTAAATCTTCAAATTGAATCGTTAGGGGCAGCCACAAGTATTTACGGAACTTTTCTTATTATCTCTACTGAGTGAATTTGCATTTGAACCTTTAGCAGACTGTTTGGATTAGGATATAATCCCTGTACATTGGAATTCTTGTTTTGAAAATATAGCCCTGTTTATTCTCTGCAAAATTAATTCCTCAAGCTTTTAGTACAGAGTATATCCACCAGCATTCTGTGCTAAATGTTTACCAGTAACTTAATCCAAGAAAAATGCTGTTTCATAACAGCCTATTTACATTTTTCATGGCAATCTTATTGATTCTGACTGCTAGACATACTTATTGGATACTGTGTTTATCAGCTTGTTCTAAGCATGCCACTTCTGAAGTAGGAATAAAAAATTTATACCAAGAATGGTTTGTGGGACTTACGTTCTTGCTCTTTGAAGTGAGAATAAAGGAGATTGTTTGGAGAATAGAAGAATATCAGGGGAATACCTGCTTTAAATACATTACAGGGAAACCCTACTGTAACATGATGGTCACGGTCCACTGAGTGCATCATGTTATGTAACATATTGTGCAATATCAAGACAAGTCAGTTAACTAAAGATAAAATTGCGTGTATATCATCAAGACTGTATAAAACGATGGATGGGGGTGGGCACAAAACTAGCGGCTTTAATGATAAATTTTACCAGCTTAAATTTGTGTATATTATGCATATTAAATGAGAAATACTTAAAACATAGTGTTTGCAATATTGATATTTAATTTTTTTCAGAGAATCATACATTAGTACATACATGTATAAGAAAATCAGCAAATAAATAGAATGATTAAAGTACATGTGTACTCACCAACTGATCTTGGTGCATTCCTAACAGTGAATCCATAATAATTCCCTCAAACATGTGCTTATTTTTAATTGTCCCAGCATATATCATGATATGTCTGAATTCAATGCACAATATTTTTTTATGAACAATGCAAGGTAAGATGTAGCACAATTACATTTCAGTATGCACATGTATATGTGTCAAGTAGGGGTGAAACAATTCAGCGATATATCGATTCAAGTACATGTGTACTCACCAACCGATCTTGGTGCATTCCTAACAGTGAATCCATAATAATTCCCTCAAACATGTGCTTATTTTTAATTGTCCCAGCATATATCATGATATGTCTGAATTCAATGCACAATATTTTTTCAAGAACAACACAAGGTAAGATGTAGCACAATTACATTTCAGTATGCACATGTATATGTGTCAAGTAGAGGGGAAACAATTCATCGATATATCGATGCATTGATACTTTTGCCATTTTGATACATGTATCTATACAAGAGGTGAAGAATTGATACAAAATGATACTTACCCTATAGAAGTTACTTTAATCTTCAGCAGTCATGAATAATTATTAGTTGTTTGCCTTTTTATTCTTTAAACTGAGAATTTATCAGAGATGGCCATCGCAGGCACAGGCACTAATGTTTGTCAGTAAAAAAGAAACAAAAACCTGTTGAAAACACCCGCTCACCTTTTGCAAATTAACACAAGGTTATGTGGTTTGAAATGTGTCTCCCCCCCCTTTCCCTGATTACATGCCAATTATTTTATCCTATCAGCATGTTCAGCCACTGATAATATATATCAACATAAAGGAGACTTTCCAAATTTGTTCCCCATGTATGATTTAAGTACTTTACTGATCATTTAATAACTACTTTTACGCGAAGTTTCTCTGTTGCTTCGTATCTTGTCTATATGATTGAATTTAAAGGCTACGCTTCAGGTGTGTCACTCAATGAAATATGTTACATTAAATTCTAATTGGTGGTTATTGTTTGTTGCAGTTCAAGGTAAACAATAACCACCAATCAGAATTGACTGCAGCTTATTCACTGCATGACACACTGGAAGTATTGGCATCCAAACTCGATCCAGGTAGAATCAAAGCAACAGAGAAACTTAATTCAAAATGGTTATTAAATGATCTGTAAATTACTAAAGTCGTACATGGAGAACAAGTTTGGAATGTTTCCTTTTACATTGATACTGGTAATCAGTGCCTAAACTTGTCAACAAAATAAATAAAATTAGCACAGAATCAGCAAGGAAGCATATTTCAAACCGTGCAGGTTTGTCACCTTGTGTTAATTTGTTAATTTTGTATAGAAGGGGAGTGGGCATTGTCAGTAGTTTTCCTTTTCACTAACAGAAACGAGTGCCTGCAGTGTGATAGATTTTGGTTGTTAGTCATCTTCACTCCCACACCTGGACTTGCTCTAGATAAGATTTTCCTTGCAGGTGGATATTGCACTACTTCTTCTGTGTTGAAGATAACACTGTCATGTCTTTCAAATTTAATTGAAGACATGAAATTGATAATAAGATGTTTTAGTAGCATTCATGCAGTGCAAACAAGGGTGTGGTTACCAAGATGAGTTCTGGATCCGATCAAATGGAGTAGCCTCAAATGGCCTAAATGATTGAATTAAAATCACTAACAACTAATATGAAGTCTGTTTGGATGTACTTTTTTTTTATCTTGTCAAGGATGAAAATGGCATATGAACAGATGCTAAATCTATGTCAGTCTGTAATCTGCATACTAAAAATACAACCAATATGTCAACACATATAAAACAGCACAACCCTACCAATGACAGACCTTCTAAAGATGAAAAGACCATCAAGTTGATATGTGTATCGATAATATATTGTATCATAGGCTGTGTATCGTGAATCGTATCAATACGTGGCACAGGTGTATTGTTTCACACCTAGTGTCAAGGTCACTAATTAGTGTTGTATACATTCAAATCTCTAGAATTTTCTCTGTCGATTCCATTTGAATCCAGGTGCTTTATTCCTTGCAAATAAACCCACACAAACTTATGAAATACTATATACCAGGCCATCAAAATATTTATATTTGCCATACATGCCTGAGGGGACTAATCTTTTAATAACGATAAACATATCTGCCAGAACATGATATGTCACACAAAAAAACAAGATTTTTTACTCAAACCCCTATGTTTAAAAAAACACAATTTTCAGTAATCTTAGAGAGAGAGAGAGAGAGAGAGAGAGAGAGAGAGAGAGAGAGAGAGAGAGAGAGAGAGAGATAGGCCTTTCTTGATACCACAATATATGTTCAGTATGCCCATAACCAGCATAAACAGTAAAAGGTCATGCTTAATGTTTGTGGAAAACTATCACCTTGGGGCAGTTATACAGTTGATTGTCAAAAAGATGATTAAAAGCTAAGACAGTCAGAGATAAACAACCACCATTCCACCATTGCACAGATTACTTAATTGACTGACAACAGCTTGGGCGGTGTTGTGTAAAGATTTCTTTGTGGGAGAGCCCATTAGGTTAATTTGCATAGGTAAATCCATGAAGTGGAACAACCCAATTCATTTGAAGTTAGGTAAATCAAAGAGATGCATGTGGAAGAAACAAAAATTATTACCCTTCTTTGCCTCAAATGATAATGTTTAAATAGTCTTTATTAAAGATTATTGGCTTGTTCATTATCAGCAACATTTCTTTGAAGTCAGATTTTATTTCATATATAACATGCAAAACATGATTATTTCAGTAGTTGGAATAGTGTGGAAGTGTGATTCATTTTTGGAGGCAAAATTTTGAAATGCAGCTGTGATTCAGGGAAGGATTTACATTGTAACAGGTGTGAAATTGCCTTTAGTTAGGGATTTTCTGCAAATAGTACATATAACCTTTATACCCAGTAATAAGTAACCATTACATTTCATAGGTAAAGAGGGACCTCCAACAGACAGTTGAGTTTTTGTGTAAAAGAGAGAGGAAAGAATAAATTAAATGAGCCCAATTGAAAAATATGTACATAATATGGCTTGGCACTACTGCAACAGTGAAAACACGGAGTAGCCTCTTTGATTATAGCAACAAACCCTTCACTCCTCCAACTTAAATGGTTCTATTCCAAACTAAAGTGTCCCATGACAGTAATTAGAAAGTGTCCTATCCATTGTAAGGATGAAAGACAAAAAATATCATGTCTGTAACTTTGTAACTTAGACTAACACCACAATGAAAATTAGATTGTGTATATCATAGTGATATGAAGATGGTGTTTGCATTTTTGACTACATTTAGGGGAAATTAAAAGGATCAAGTCAGATTTTAAGCATATTGTTGTAGGTATATAATGACTTAAAAATATACATGAAAGACATAATGCAGAGATATATTTATGGAGTTAACTTGAATGGGTAAGATGAAGGCGGGCATGGTGCGGATACATGTAGGTAGCAATTAACAAAACTGTTCCTGATGAATGTCCAACAACAGTCGAAAACATTTCTGGACTTCTGCTTTATACATTCATAAAATATCTCATTCCACTTATTTAGAGATAGACATTGGGGGTGGAATTTACCAAAGAACTGAGATACTTTCAGCTGCCAGTCGATTGATCACAAGATGATTGATAACATGGTAAAGCACATGTGCAGGAAAGCAGCTTTCTTTTTAAAAGTTTTATATTTGTTTATAAATAAAGCAACACTGGGGACTAATTTTGATGATTTGCAATTACTTACTTAGGTAATTAATTAATTAACTTATCCATTTAAGTCATAAACTTTTTTCAACAATTGCATTGTTTGGTGCACAGGTATGCTGGCTGTTGAGCAAGCTTTGGTGGTGTATTTGCCCTGGAGTGAACAACAATTGTGTACAATGCATTGAAGACAGACAAAGAAGAATTATTAGCTTCATTGTTGATGGTTCAGTGACAATTAGATTAACAGCTATCAAGTTTTTAAAAGAGCTGGCATCTTTAAAATATGAAAAACTAACAACAAAGTCCAGTGGTGTTCTATTGACAGATTTGCAACAAACATTCACAAATAGTAACTTCTAACATCTTTATTAATTTAAAGAAAGACAATCTTATTTAGTAATTCAAAAATCAGTTGGGAGAAATTATTGAAAAGGTTTTACAACTGTGCCACAACCATGTAATATCTGAATTCATGTTATAATGAAGCTTGTTATAGCAGGGTTCCCTGTCTTGTTTCAATTTTTCAGCTTCACACCGTAGACCAGGACAAACAAGCACTGACATCATTCACATTGGCTCTGTTAACCCTGTGGGTCTGTTCTCCATGAACCCCAAAACAATGACGGGCAACTATATTGACCTCTATGATGTTTTCCCCTCTACAAGTGGTTCCTATAAACCTATTGTAAAGTTATCTCCCTTGTCTTCTCCGCTGGATGACACCATTATGTTGCATGAAGAGGTGGTGAGTAAGACAAAGGAAGAAGTACCCGAATGCTTACAATGTTGTTTTGTTCAGTTCTTCATTTTTCCATTTGCAAACCATTACTTACAATTGAGTACACGATGCTTAAGTGAAAAATAGTGAACATGTAACTTTTCTCAATAATGTTGAAAAATATTAGTGGCTTCTGTTTTTGAATTGTCACATTGATGTTTAGCTACTAGAAGCCTCATCTGTACTGAATTTGTGCAAAAATTGAAATTTCTTTAATTATAATATCAGTACAAGATGTGCATGGCTACCATCATGGTATTAGATACCTTGTTTGAGGGGTTCTATTCATTATTAATGTAGTTGCTGACTTGTAGTTTTAGAACTTGTAACTGAAGAAGACTGAAAGTTCTAAAACTGGCTTGGCAGCTAAATAGAGTTCTGATTTTTATTTAAATGAATAAACCACAACCAAATAGTTTAAATCACAAATCAACAAAAAAAAAAGGAAATTTCAAACCATACCACTGGAATCGTGACCTCTGGCATCTGTGATGAAGTAACAGTGAAGATGCCTGATTACGCCAAAGCAAACAAAACTAGTAAATGAATTGAAAACTGAACATTTTAAGCCATTTTCAGAAATCATTTATCATGTTTCTGTTTTCACATAAGTAGATATATATAGTATGTTCTAGGTCCCCAACATGTGATTCCCCCACCATTTTCAAAACATTTAAAATGTGTATTGTAGACTCTTTGTGAATTCATTTTTTTTAAATGACAGGTACATGTGTATTGTACAAGGACTATATCATATACACAATAGACCACAAAAGGTGACGCTCCATCATTTTTCATTTTTCACAAAACCATGGACCACTTAAGACCCTCCAACCCTAGTCCACCATATTCAGAATTTTCAAAATTTAAACAAAAAACCTAGGACACCATTTTTTTTAAATGTAAAAAAAAAAAAAACTTTGGCCACCATTTTAATTTTTTTCCCCAAAACCTGTAACCACCATGTTTAAATATTAAGATAAAAGTTAGAGAGCAAAGTGAACAAGTTCTTTTACAATTTAAGATTAGTGATTACTTGGTTGTATTGAAAATGACAAGCCCTGGAGCCACCTATCCATTATTCCAAACAAAACCATAAAAGTCACTTAAATATTGAAACCTAAATATCCAGGATGGTTATGGAGATACCAGTAGTAGAGCAGTGGTCGCAGAGAATATGTAATGTACAAAATGAAAGAAATTAAAAATTACTAAGTCATGATTCATGGAAATAATGAATTTAGCATTGCTTATAAATTCTTTTGTTTCTGAAGATATTTAATACAAACTTCCAAAATTGTAGAATCTACCTAAAGTTTCTCTAAATTATATTTCTGTTTCAGGTGAATCATTATTAAAAGATTTAGAAAAAGTTATATCATTTAGAATTAGATTAAAAACATCTGTAGAAGACTTAAAATTTGTATTTGTCAATTCAAAATTATTACCGTTTTCATACTTAAAGTTTTGAAAATATTTACTTTCTTCTTTAGTGAGATAATTGCTATGTGAATTTCATAAAATCTTAATTGTAACTCTTCAGATTTTTTAAAACATGTAATTATGTTTTTTTTAAATTTCTTTATTTGAAATATTTATATTCATTCTAATATTTTGTTTGGAATTATTATTCTATACCATACTTTTGCACCATTTAAGACATTGTATAAGCAACTATAGTCTCTGATATTACCATAGTTGCCTTCTCACAGAAGTAAAAGAATATGTAACAAGTTCATCATATAGAACATTTTGCATGCCTCCCCCTCCATCGAACATCTTTTGATTAACCCATTTTTAGCACCTTTTTCAAACTTTTAAAACCAATTTATGCAAATACTTACCCTATTTTTAGGCATAGCAGCATTTGAAAACTATATACTTCATGCCCAAGATTAACTTTACAAACACATATTTTTGTCAACATTTTCTTGTCAGTTCTTCATTTAACTAATTTTTTCCATATTAAATGGACTGCAATAAAATAGTGACTTCTGTCATAAGGAAAGCAACTAAGCAAATTTAGATCCACTGCAACAAGCTTTAGTGTATGGTTCTTACCAGAGAATGCATATAAAAATAACTTACTAACGTATATAGCAGATATAAACTATACAGAAAGATTTGAGTTCTAATTGCCGAAACATTCTGTGAGAATATAATGCTATTTAAACTATTTACAAGAAAAAAATGAATAATCGATAAAAATACAGGTACTGTATTAGTTAAAACGGAGGATTGTGATGAATAATCTATACAATCTGATATTTTTCCAAATTTCAATTACAGAGACATGGTGTTAAAATTGAAAAAAACCAATACTTTATCTTGGAGATGAATGCTATACAAGAAAGACGGTTAATTAAAGAATAGGCAATAGTGTTATAAATCTAGAAGTTATTGTTATAGTGTTACGACTCTATGGTAAGAAAAAACGTAACAAAAAGAAAGTGAAACCAACAATGTTTGTAAAATCAACAAACAGTTTATTTCTAAATAATTAATGTGAAAATCAAAATACACTTACAGTAATGTGTATTAAAATCCAAATAATCCAATTATTATTAGTGTCCTAATCACAAGTCCTGTATATATAGAAACTATAAAATGTTCCGAATAAATGAATGTTCTGAACAAATGAATCTTCGTAATGAACGAATGTTCCATATGAAAGATTGTTCTGAATGAATGGGTCTTGAATGTCCTGATGTACCAATGATAATGTAATCCAGATCATCTTTAAGAATGTTCACAGGCATCCGAAAGTCCTAAATATAAATCCAAAGGTTGATGAATACTTCAGGTAACTCCATTGGATGTTCCAATAAATAATTCTAGTAGAATTATTTATACAGCATTACAGCATTACAACATTACAGCATGACTATGATTCCAAACATCTGATGATTCCAAAGGCTGATCATAAAAAACATGTTTTTAAAACAGGATTTAAATTTAAAATGAATATAATGCGTATATCCAGGTCTTATATACTCTTTGCAAATGGCATATTTTACAACAGGAAATGTGTCATATTATGACCCAGAATGCAAACACTAAATGTGTTGATTTAGTGGAAAAATTCTCAAAGAACAGTAAACAGCTCTGAGCTTGAACTCAAATGTAGTCATCATGTTGCTTATAAAATAACTAAAGTACAACTTAACCTAACTTAAATGTGACTCACTATTTGATACATTTTAATACAGTCATGGACCAGATGAAAACTATATTATAATTTTAAAATGATACATAATTCCATAACAATAGCACCATACAAGGTAGAATTGGCAGAGATATAATTTTCCAGATTAATGGAGAGACTACCAAATATTTTAGGAGAAGTGGAAAAAAGTTATATTTAGTTTAACAAATGAGAAATGGAAAATTATTCGTAGGAAAGAAAATGTTACTACCAATAAAAGCAAAATCAAAGATTCTATCGGCAATATGAATAATAACAATAATAGTGTTGGAATAAACTGTCTATTCTGGTGGATAAGAGGTTGTAAATTTAAACTATACAACAAGTTTATCTGCCAGTTAACATCTCCATTAATAAATAAGCAGATTGGCACATATATTTAAGATCTAATAGATTGTCCAGATAAAAGACTAACATCCACATTTGCAAATATCAAAGTTAGAGAATATGGCATTACAAGATTAGATGGAACATTTACAAATTTTAAAAGAGCATTAGAATCTTAAAAATTACATAAAGAAATATCAGAGGATGGAATATGTTATAAAGCTAGTTTTTAAAAAGAACTCTTGTATGGTATACTATAACAGTTGAAAAATTATACATTTTGGATTTGGGCTAATACACCAACAAATAAAATTACAGGACTGAAATATAAGCTTCCAGAGGTCTGCAACAAAAAGAAGTAATAAAAAATTTTCTCTCAGATTTTTTTAAAAATTTAGTTTACTAGCAATGCATTAAAAGAGAAGGCAGAGAGACAAAAATGTATTTTTTTCTTTTTTTGCAAATCTCTGGAAGCTTCTATTCCAGTCCTGTAGTTTTATTTATTTGTTTATTAGCCCAAATCCAAAATGCATAATTGTTTTTGTGTTATTGTACACCATATACAACTTGGTTATTGGTTTTCTAAGTTGTCTCCATTGTTCTTAAAAACTAGCTTGATAAAATATTCCATCCTCCATTATTTCTCCATGTAAAATGGTATAATTTGTCAGTGATAATTTGTAAGTGTTCCCTATTTTTGTAAATTAATGACATATTCTTTAGCTGTGGGATTTGCATATTTATTCCTGGAGATGGAATCTTTTATTTTGCTTTTATCGGTAGTAAATTTTTCTTTGTCTGCTAAATAATTTTCCATTTCTTATTTGTTCTTTATATTCCAGCAAAATTCCTGTGTAACATAGAAGTCAAGAAAGTATATATTATGTATTTCCGTTTCCCCTAAAATATTTGTAAGTCTCTCCATTAATCTGGAAAATTCTATCTCTGCCAATTCTACCTTGTATGGTGCTATAACAATAACTTCTGGATTTATAACTCTATTGTCTAATCTTTCATTAACTGTCTTCCTTATATAGCATTGATCTCCGAGATAAAGTATTGTTTTTCTAGTTCTATATTGGGAAAAATATCTTCGGATTATAGAGTTCTTCCACCATAATGCTCTGTTTTAACTAATACTGTATTTTTATCGATTATGCATTTGTTTCTGGTAAATAGTATAAAAAGCATTATGTTGTCACTAAATGGTTTGGTAATTTGAAATGGTCTACATAACTCTTATCTTTCTGTATAGTTTATACTGTTAATAGTTATTTTTATATGCATTCACTAGTAAGAACCACACCAAAACTTCTTGCTTTGGATTTAAATTTGTTTAGTTTTTTCTCTTTGACAGAAACCACTATTTTATCAGACTCCATTTATTAAGGGAAAAATTCTTTAAATTATTAACAGACAAAATAATTTCAATTAAAATATGTTGTTAAGATTAATTTTGTCCACAAAGTATATAGTTTTCTAATGTTTCAGTATCTAAACATTTGGTTTTTATTTACATAAATTGGGTAAAAGAAAGTTTTTAAAAAATGTGCTAAAAAATGGGTTTGCCAAAAGGGTGCTTGATGGAGGAGGACTGGATGGGGAGGGGGGCAGGTAAAATATTCTATGTGAAACATTTCGAAAGTAGTGGCCTAGTGTTGTTTGAAAATTTAGAAAATTATGGCCTAGGTCTTTTAGAAACATTTTGAAAATGTTGGCTTAGGTTGTTTTTTTTCACTTTTGAAAAATGGTAACCTTGGGTTTTTGGGATGTGGCATAGGATTTTTTGAAAAATAAAAAATTATGAAGGGTCACCTTATGATGGCCTAAATTTTTTTTTTAAATTGCACATGGCAGTACTTGTACCCATATACCAGTCTTTTAAAAAAAAGTGTAATTGACAAAGTCTACTATATACACAGGACAGCAGTTCCCAACTGACCAATTAAATCAATTGTTTCATTTCATTTACCGTATATACTCGCATATAAGTTGGGTCCAAATGCAAACAACATAGACCCTGATCTGCCATCGCATAATGCGCCGGCAGATCAGGGTCTATGTTGTTTGTTCTTCTGATTAGTCCTTACAAACTGCATAGATCCAGATCTGCTGGCACATTATGCGATGGCAGATCTGGGTCTATGCAGTTTGCAGTAGATATCGGGTTATACGTGAGTATATACAGTAGTATTGCTAGGTGACATAGCCCAGTGATGGTGACATAGTAGATAAGTTAAACAGGTATTCTTTGTAACTTGGGTTTTTGAGCACTGGATGAAGGTTTTACATATATAAAGTATACCATAATAGAGTTGGATGGAAAGCCTGTGTATAGATAAAACAATTCATTTAGAGGAAGAGGTGTTAATCTACTAAATAATGCTATTATAGCAACTTATGATTATTATGTAAATACTACTATTATAAACAAATAGATATGGTCCATGCATGAACTGTTCTCATTTAAAAACTAACCTATTAGCATGTATTCCATCAGACCTTGTCAATCCAGCAACTTTTATTTTTTCATGAAAAAAACTATAAGAGGTAACTTAAATGAATGGGAGAATTTTTTAAATATATCATTAATTAGGTCATTGTTTGGTAAATCAAACTAATAATTGTAATTAGATATACAGTAGTTATATGATTGCAAAGTGTAGGGTGA
Organism: Margaritifera margaritifera; assembly: GCA_029931535.1. NCBI lineage: Eukaryota > Metazoa > Mollusca > Bivalvia > Unionida > Margaritiferidae > Margaritifera > Margaritifera margaritifera. The sequence continues at coordinate 68,837 of JAQPZY010000583.1, forward strand.
TTTTGTGAATGTAACCATTTTAATGTTGTATATAGATGAAAACTTCATATCATTTTCCACTCAAAGAATAATTGGTCTTGATATTTATTGCTGTTGATTAACTGTCCGATGTAAGTTATATGATTTATGTGGCATCATATAGTTGTTGTATACCCACCTTGTATTTCAGTTCAGGCTTTCATACATACATTTTTATCATATAGGACATGCTTGTAGAAGTTATCTTTTGAACTGGTTTTTCCAACTTTGCTTAATGATTGAATTATTCATGACTTTTGTCTAGTGCTGGTGTGTATTTTCATAATTAATGACTTTTGTCTAGTTTTGTGTGTATTTTAATAATTCATGACTTTTCTCTGGTGCTGATGTGTATTTTAATAATTCATGACTTTTGTCTAGTGCTGATGTGTATTTTAATAATTCATGACTTTTGTCTAGTGCTGATGTGTATTTTAATGATTCATGACTTTTGTCTAGTGCTGATGTGTATTTTAATGATTCATGACTTTTGTCTAGTGCTGATGTTTATTTTAATAATTCATGACTTTTGTCTAGTGATGGTGTTTATTTTAATAATTCATAACTTTTGTCTAGTGCTGATGTGTATTTTAATTATTCATGACTTTTGTCTAGTGCTGATGTGTATTTTAATGATTCATGACTTTTGTCTAGTGCTGATGTTTATTTTAATAATTCATGACTTTTGTCTAGTGCTGATGTGTATTTTAATGATTCATGACTTTTGTCTAGTGCTGGTGTTTATTTTAATAATTCATGACTTTTGTGTATTTTAATAATTCATGACTTTTGTCTAGTGCTGGTGTGTATTTTAATGATTCATGACTTTTGTCTAGTGCTGGTGTTTATTTTAATAATTCATAACTTTTGTCTAGTGCTGATGTGTATTTTAATGATTCATGACTTTTGTCTAGTGCTGGTGTTTATTTAATAATTCATGACTTTTGTCTAGTGCTGATGTGTATTTTAATAATTCATGACTTTTGTCTAGTGCTGATGTGTATTTTAATGATTCATGCCTTTTGTCTAGTGCTGGTGTTTATTTTAATAATTCATGACTTTTGTGTATTTTAAAAATTCATGACTTTTGTCTAGTGCTGGTGTGTATTTTAATGATTCATGCCTTTTGTCTAGTGCTGGTGTGTATTTTAATAATTCATGACTTTTGTGCATTTTAATGATTCATGACTTTTGTCTAGTGCTAGTGTGTATTTTCATTTTCCAGACAAATGTTGTCCTGAGTGTAAACTTTGAGAGTGGACAAGTATCACGCCTTGTCAGTCCAGCTCTTCCAGAGGTAGCTGTTGCCAAACGCAGGTTTCCATCAACCAACATTAAATCTGTAAGTGTGTCTAAGAAACAATAAGACTGTATTAATTTGTTTTCTATGAATTTCTGTTTCAGTTTATATGTTGTTGACAAAATAGGTCAATCCCATATGTATATAGAATAGTGTCTTCATATGTATATAGAATAGTGTCTTCATATGTATATAGAATAGTGTCTTCAATTGTATATATAATAGTGTCTTCATATGTATATAGAATAGTGTCTTCATATATATATAGAATAGTGTCTTCATATGTATATAGAATAGTGTCTTCATATGTATGTAGAATAGTATCTTATGTATATAGAATAGTGTCTTCATATGTATATAGAATAGTGTCTTCGTATGTACATAGAATAGTATCTTCATATGTATATAGAATAGTGTCTTCATATGTATATAGAATAGTGTCTTCAGTATATCTTTTCATGTGATTACCTGTGATTAAGGCTGTTTAGGTCATTGTTATTTGTTGTTTGTCAGTATCATATCACCACCCCCACCCCATATCATTCACTTAAAGGTTTAACTTGGAAAATAATTGTAAAGTGGTTTGCAGAGTGGAGATAAACAGTTTGTTGAATACAGAATTTTGTTTGTTGTGAAATCTCTGACATTTATTCAGATCTATACACTGTAATATTGACCAAATGAATGTTTCTGATTAAATGTCTGTTTTTGACCTAATGTATATTTTCTAAAGGCAGGCAATGTTCATTTCTAATGTAATTGTTGAAGAAAACAATTTAAAAATCAGCTAAAATCACTGTACAAAAAAATGCCATAAAAGTCCTTACTCTTGCCCATTGTGCTAAAAATTCTGTACAAATTAAGAGAACCTTTGAAGTGTAATTTGCTCAGATACCGTCTATAATTGATTATAAGTTGAGTCCAACTGCAAACAACATAGACGTGATCTGCCATCGCAAAAATGTGCCAGCAGATCAGGGACTATGTTGTTTGTTCTGCTCATTACTCCTAACAAACTGCATAGACCCAGATCTGCCAGCACATTATGTGAAAGCAGATTTGGGTTTGTGCAGTTTGCAATTGGACTCAACATATAAGCGAGTACTATGGTAATATGCAAATATTATTCTCATTGGATGCAGTCATAGGTCATGACAGGAAAACTGGACAAATACAGAATGACTAAGCTGGTTGTGTCCGGTATAATGTCATCGTTATGAAATTAGTTATGACCAGGTTATGTTGGAATATTTTTAAAAAAATATTCAACCTCCTGGATGTACCATATGTACTCACTTATAAGTCAAGTCCAACAGCAAACTGCACATATCCAGATCTGCCATCACATAATGCACTGGCAGATCTGGGTCTGTGTGGTTTGTTAGGAGTAGTCACTAAAACAAACACATAGACCCAGATTTGCTATCACATTCTGTGATGGCAGATCAGGGTCTATTTTGTATGCAGTCTGACTCAACTTATAAGCGAGTATATATGGTATATTTATACATTCAACAACATGGCCTCAGATCAGTATTAAGGACCACTGACCTGTGTAAAGCTCAGGCTTTTAGGAAATCAATATATTAGTGTGTGATACCTTCAGTATTCATGTCATTCTTCAACCTGTGTCCTTTCAGTTCTATCAAAACCACTCATCTACATTTCTTTTTTCCTTTTACTTTCCCTATCAGTTCTTACCTCCATGAAACCAAAATGAAGGGTATATTAACATGACAGTCCTTTTACAACATATTATTTTTTCTCTCTCTCTCTCTTTAAATCTCCAGAGTCAGTACAAGCTGTGCCAAGCAACCTTACCTAACATGTATGGAACTGCAGTTTTTTACAAACAAGAGGGGTAATAATGTCTTTTTTTGTCAGTAATATTCTACATTTGCATGGCTTCATGTACTAATATGCAAAAAAAACCAGAGTAACAAAAATGCACTCACTTGGATTTTGATATAAGTGGGTATTTGGGAAATTTTTATTGATAGATACAAACTAGTCATTTTTATATCCATACTCAAATATCTTTGCCATAAATACCATTTCTATTAAAGGTACATATACAAATTTATGAACTAATAAAATTGTAATGTCCCTTGTAAATAAAAGTGATTATAAAGTAGATGTAAACACCACACAGTTGTTTTGCTCACAAGTTTTAATTTACATCACAATGCTTCTTTAATCCTTTTTATCACATAGTTGGTACACTTTACATACAGTAGTTGTGGTTTATTATCTTTCATATGTCAGCACATTAACATCATTTTTCTGTGAATCTGATTTTATCCAAATATGCCCATGAAATCCTTGCTCAGAATTCTCATATATTGATTGGCTGTGACTGTGTGAATTTTCCTTGCCCCACCTTCTGGAGTCAATTTATTTTACTATTGCTATCAACAAAATGGTGGCTGACTTTCCAATTGGTAGCTGAATGGACATTGTAAAAACACAGGCAACTATCACAAAAAATGCACAGTAGTAGTTACATAGGTTGTCCATTTATCCTACACAGAGTTCTCCAAATGCCAAACAAAAACTAAAGAATATGTACAGTTGTGAATTTAATTCATGTATTCATCCTGGAAGGTACGACTACCCACAAGGAAATGTAGGTCACAGTAACCTACTTTTATTGCTCTAGCAACTTTACAGGGATTTGGAATATGTCACGGCAGAGCAGGCAAGACATAGCATTCTGAAGAATTCTTGTAATTGTTATGCACCAGCTCCTACAAAATTGAAATTTAGCGAAAGTGAAATTGAAACAGTTTTAAGCAGATTTGAATCTTTCACATTTGTAGAGACTTTCTAGATGTGATGAGTGTCTTGGAAGGAATCTCCCACACTGTGTCCCTCCCAATCCTGACTGATGCTGTGCTTCAGGTTGGAGAGAACAGATGGATTATAACAGAAACAAAAACAAATAAGTGAGTCTTTGTTGGAAATTAAGGATTAACAATAACAAACAAGTTCTTAGAATATGATCTTTTGTATATTAAAGTGGAGTCTTTTTAAAAAAAATTCAAATAAACAGTGATCATTGTTAAATTCAAACAAACGGTGATAATTGTTAAATTAAAAAAATAGTGATCATTGTAAAATTCAGACAAACAGTGATCATTATAAAAGAAATCAAGGTAGACTATAACTGAAAATAGTCATTTGTGACAGTGATCCTTGTAAAATAAATTAAGGTAGACTAGAACTGTAAATGGTCATTTGTGACAGTGATCCTTGTAAAATAAATTAAGGTAGACTAGAACTGTAAATAGTCATTTGTGACAGTGATCCTTGTAAAATAAATTAAGGTAGACTAGAACTCTAAATAGTCAGTGAGGACAACTGTTAACTGACTGTCAATTGCAGTCGTGCAGAAACAGACACATACTAGGAAGAACCCAGTTCTTACCCAGGTAGAAGAAGAATATGTTGAACTGAGCAACATGTATTAAAAAGGGACACTCAATTTTTGAAATTATAATGAATACTTTCTATCCCTCATTGTAATAAAAATATCAAGAAGTGAGAAAATCTCAGATAATGTAAGATTTAAAGAGAAAATTGTTCATTATAATGTTACTTTAAAAATAAATATTGTTTTCCTACATCTGTGGTAGTGCATATTCTTCCAGTCTTCATTACCTAACCATTTTTTTAACTTATTGTTCTTTCTTTCTCATTTAAAGATCCTGTGTTTACATCTTCATTCTTGTGTTTCTACAGAGAAGTTTCTTTTTCCCTTTCTTTCTCTTGACTTTCTCACCCACTTGGGTCCAGGAATATGATTACTTGTTTGAAGGTTATTATCCTCATAACAGAATATTGTGATACTGTCTGTTTGTCTGTCTGTCCATTCTCCCATCTGTTAGTAACAACTTCTCCAAAACCACTGGATGGAAATTCAACAAACTTGATATGTTGTTTGCCAATATGCTGACCATCTGTAAGAGGGGTATGATATTTAGGCCTCTTCCTTTGTGTTTTTTGGAAGGGGTTACAAGGGCAAAAATATTAAAAAATTGCAATTACAGTAACATTTTCGACTTCTTTTTTTTTTACCAAATGAGGAGGATACATATGAAAAGTAATGCATTTGGTGTTAAGACCCTTGGGTCATGGTCCAGATGGGGTCGGTCAGGGGTGAGAGTGAGGGATATGAAAAGTATGGGAACTTGTCTAATATTGATCTGTTGTCATAAACTATGATTGTAGAAATCATAATATGTCGTAATATTTAGAACAGAAAAAATACTGTCCATCCAGCATTCCTTCAGAGACTGGCAAGTTTATGAAAGAAATTATGTCAGTATTATGACATTGTCCATAGTCATGGTAATTTACGAATGATACAATTCTTTGCTTTCAGAAAATTTTTAATACAAAGACAAGGCATTGATGAGTTTACTCTTCAGTCGATAGAAGAAGACGGTAAACATTTATATCTTTTTAATCTTTCACATCTGTTATTCTTCTGTATAAGTTGGTGCTTTCAGTTAAGACCATCTCCAGTTTTTATTTAGTATAAAAAAATATACTTTTATTTATGGAAGCTTTTTTTGTAAAAATCAGAAGCACATTCCTAAAATATTTAAAAACATTGACAAGATGGCACCCTTGGCTAATCATGGAAGAAATATCATAATTAAAATATACTAGTAAACTGTGTTTACTAGCTTAGTAATATTGTTTGACATGTATTACAAGATGCAGTTTGGTATCTTGACATATTCTCTACATGACCCATTTATTATTAGGTCAAGTGAACTTACGGTATGTCCATGCATCTATTATGTGTCTTGCATCCATCAACAATTGGTTTTTTCTACTTCTCAAAGAGCACTAAACCAATTTCAATGAAACTTGGCATATAGCATCCCTGCATGAAAGCCTTTAAAGTTTGTGCAAATGATGTTGATCTGCTATGAACTAATGGCTGACATTGCTGAAAATAGAAAAACCAATAAACGACTTCTTCTCAAAAACTGCTCAGAACAGAACTTGACCAAATTTGACAGAAAGCATCCTGACATGAAGGGCTTTCAAATTTATACAAATGATGCTGATCCACCATCAAATATGATCACCATTATTGACAAATAAAAACATTTAAACAATTTATATAAAAAAAATAATTCAAAAGAATGTGACCAACTGTGACAGAAAGCATCCTGGCATAAAGGCATTTCAGTATTGGACAAATGATGCTGATGTTCATTCAGATATGGCAGAAAATAAAAAAAATATAAAAGCCATAAAACACTGGTTTTGAGACATAATCAATCAACAGCATTGGAAATTTTTTTGACAGGAAGCATCCAACTGATCCAGATTTATTTGACAACTGGTCTTGCATTTGGCTATGAGGCAGATATCTTGGCTATGAGGCAGATATCTTGGCCATATTTACCTCCCCTTGGCCACTACATGCTACGACACATGTCTGTCATTTAGGTACTGATTATGGTTAGTACTTGTTATGTATATATACCTGACACAAGAAACACAGAATAAAAGTGGTGACACCACAAACACTCCCATGTTTCTTTATTATTATGAATGAACTTAATTTTCGCAGAATCTTCAAATTAGTACTCACAAACTGGAGAGTAAATAGTTACATCAGATAATAAGTAAATGAAAAAATGACACATCATTCGTGTGACTTACATTCATTAAATTTCATTGTATTTTTGTAAATAGTCACCATGCAGAAAATTGTAGCAATAATCAAATTGTCCCTTTCATTAAAATGAAAGTTGGAATTTATTTAAAAGAAACTTTCAAATTTGAACTTACTGAGGAATTCTGAAATTCAACAATTATCAGTCAAAATTGTGACCAAAATACCTAAGTCATTGAAAAGTCATCCAGTTGAACACTTGATGGTTTTATTATTTACCTCTTTGATATATGATCATAAAGCAGATACAAAAAATATGCTTATGGGGATTATGATTACTATCCCCCCTCACCCTTTCTTTAAAATAAAAAACATTCATTTATTGGAATACAGTATTATTAAAAAATTGTTATAAAGATTATTTTTTTGGGAAGAAATAGCATTATTGTTTTCATGCTGTTTATCATCAGCAAATCAGGGTCTTGATTAGTCACTAGTTACATCTATATTAATTGGATGCAAAATGAGAGAAAGGATCATATATATGTTGGAGTCACAAATGTTTTCATCATCAGGAGTTTTTTTTTCTTCTTTTTAATTTTATTGTAATTAACACATATATTATGAAAATAGCATCATTTATATTGAAAATGTCAAATTATACTGAAATTTGGTTATGATGAAAGTAACTATTTGCTTATTTATTTATTTATTTATTTCCTTGTACAGTAAAAAATTATTGTGATATTACAAATAAATATTGTGAATCAACTGAAGTTTTTGACAGGCAAAATGATTTATAACGTTTAGGTCTTCATTTCATAGCAAAATCTGACATTCATCTGTGTATGAAACTGAATTTTATTTATTGATTGATTGATTAATGTAATTATTTGTTTTATTATTTATTTAATTGATTCATTGGTGTGTTTATTTATATATTCATTTATGTACCTACTTACATGATATTTTCACAAAAACTTTAAAGAATTAGTGAATGAAAGCATATGTGTACAAAAGTGAAGGTATGAAAATTATAACCTATTCTAGCTGGCATGTCATTATACAAGTTTTCTTTTGTAAATAATTGGATGAAATTGGTGAAATTATTAAGAATTTAGAATTTTGATATTGATAATTTTGGAAAAGAAAAATCTTATAAATTATTGTCTTGGGATTAACAAAAATCAGGTGAAATTATATGGGAAAAGAGGAAAATTATAACAACAGTGAAACTGAAGGGTACACATTTTACCAAATATTGTTTCACAGTGATGTACAGTTAACTGAAATACTTGTGCAAATAAATAACATTTACTGTAATTGTGGATGAATACAGTTTCCATGGTATGAAGCGCTGGTTGATATCAGTACTGTACTTATGTGGGTCAGGGGCAACAAACATGGCCACGCCCTGCAAAACCATTACGGAAATGTCTATGGGGATCAGTTTTTTTTCATTGCTATGAAATTAAATGAAACTGCATTTCCCAAATACTAATATACAATGTGACACAAACTTTGATAAGAATACAAATGTTAAATAACTATCATTTCATGTGAGATATTGCACTGAAATTTAACAAAAACTATCTGTGAGAAAAGCTGGATCTCTGGTATGTTTATTCTCTCTGGCAGTATGTACAATTATGTGTAGCTTCTGATATGGAGATGTGATCCCATGTAGGACATACTCATGTAAAGAAAGTCACAGTCATGTTTGTTGTTTTCATGCTTTTCGCAGAAAAGGGGAGACATAAAATTCGGCCTGTCTCCCCATCCATCCATCCATCTTCCTTTCATCCATCCATCCCACTTTCATTTCTACCCAGTAACACCCTTAGATATAATTGGATTTGAACCAAATTTGGTATTCAGCTTGATATTGATGAGACATTGATTGAGTTCATTTGTCAGTGTTCTACATCATCATTTAGCAGAGTTATAGCCCCTGATTTTCAGATGTACCCACTTTTATTTTTCAACAATAACTCCCTTAATTATTATTAGATTTGAACCCAAGTTGGTATTGAGCTTGATATTGATCAGACCATGACAGAGTTAAATTGTAAGCATTATGTATCATCATTTTGCAGAATTATAGCCCCTGATTGTCAGACCCAACCTCTTTTGTGTCTGTGTGTACACAGTAATTCCCCTAGTTTAGGGGATTTTAATGAAATTTGGTATGCAGCTAGATATTGCTGAAACCTCGGCCGAGTTCGATTATCAGCATTCTGTCATTGTTTGGCAGTGTTATAGCTACTGATTGTCAGACCCACCCATTTTTCTCAACACAATAAATCCCTTGATTATTATTATTATTGGTTTTCAACAAAATTTGGTATGCTACTTGATATAGATGAAACCTTGGCTGAGTCAGCAAACCTGGGCTGGTCTAGGCAGGTGTTGAACCTATAACCCTTGGATTATGAATCTGATGCTCTACCAACTGTGCTACCCTGTCACCCCACCCCCATATCTCATGGATCTAACTGTAAATATTGTACAGCCAGATTATCTGCCATGGCATGATGCACCAGCATATCTAAGTCTACACTCTTTATTTGAAATTATAGAACAGTTATGTGACAGCAGATCTGGTTCCATTTTATACATGAGGAAATAAAGAATTTTTGCATAGATGTTTGCATATTCTCACATTTGTTATTTTTAGCTCACATGGCCATAAGGCCGATGGAACTTATAGAATTGGGCCTTACATCTTCTTTATAAAAACCACTGACCAATCTCAAGCAAACTTGGCAGAGAGCATCCTGGGCTGAAGGCATTTTAAAATTTTAGAAATGATGCTGATCCATTTTCAATATAGCTGCCATTACTAAAAAAAGTGAAAACTTTAAATGACTCAAAGACTGCTCAACAAGTGAAGTTGACCCATCATTAAATATCACAGTGACTGCATTTACAAAAAATATTAAAACATTTAAATGACTTATTCTTTAACCTGCTGAGCAGAATTTAACCATATTTGATAAACAGCACCCTAACATTAAGGGCTTTCAGTTTCATAGAAATGATACAGATCTGCCATCCAATATGGCTGCTTGTACTAAAAATACAAAAGCCTTTAAATGACTTCTTCTCGTAAACCACAAATGATGTTGATCCATCATCAAATATTGTTGCCTTTACTAAAAATAGAAAAACCTTAAATGACGTATTCTCAAAAACCACTGAATGGATTTGACTATATTTGACAAACAAGACTCTAACAGAAAGGGTTTTTAATTGTATAGAAATTATGCTTATCTGCCATCAAATATGGCCACAATTACTAAAAATACAAAAACCAGTCCATGACTTCTTTTCAAAGCTACTAAACAAAATGTTACTAACTGTTACTGACAGTATCTTGGTATGAAGGAATTTCAAGTTTATATAAATTATGCTAATCCACCATCAAACATGACCACCATTAACAAAATAAATGAAGAAAACAAATCATTAGAATGACTTCTTAAAAACTACTGAACAGAATTTGACCAAATTTGACAGAGAGCATTAAGGGTGATGCTGATTCACCATTAAATATGGCAGCCTTTGCTAAAAATAGAAAACCCTTTAAACAACTTCACAAAATCCACTGAACAGAATTTGACCAAATTACAGAACTGAATCCCATATTAACAGAAAACATCCGAGCTAAAAGGTCTTTCAGTATTGGACAAACAAGTCTGATTAACCAGCAAATATAGATGAAGATATGAAAATAGTGAAACCGTGAAAGAATTATTTTCATAACATATGCAATTAACACAATTGAAAGATATTTCTACAGAAAGCATCTTGCATACCCAGATTTCTTGGCAAACCGCTCTTGCATTTAGCTATTAGGCAGATGTCAGCCATGTGAGTGATCTCAAACCCACTTGGGCCTTTTTTATTATTCTTGACTGTTTTTTTTTACCATGATAAAAATTGTGATAGATAATTGGAATTTAATTTTAGTAGTATTGTGCCAACTTTCGTATTTTCTATTTATGTTATCTTTTCAGTGCAAGCTGGTGATATTTTTGTTATTATAGCCATAGAAAAACTGTAATATGGTGTTAAATGCTCGTAATTAGAATCTTACAACAGTTTAACAAAGTTCACATAATGCACTGGCAGATCAGGGTCTATGTGTTGTTTATTCTACTGATTATTCCTAACAAACTGCATAGACCCAGATCTGCCAGCCCATTATGCGATGGCAGATCTGTGTCTGTGCAGTTTGCAGTTGACTCGACTTGTAAGCAAGTATACATGGTAATTGTATATTGATACATTAGGACAGGATATTCCTGACACTGTCTGATTGCAGCAGAGATTTTCCTTACCATGATTGATTTCAATTTTTACTTCACAAACAAAAGATACACCACTGAAACTGCTGAATTCTGGGACGAATCCCCTGAGTGACTCCCTAGTATCCAAGTCTCTGAAACAGAAGATCAGCACACCCAACAGGGTTGTGGTTACCCCAGAGACATATGCCACCTTGCTTATTGGGTTTCCAGAACTGGTGAGGGTTTTGTTTTTTAAAACTAAAAATAAATTGTTTATCTTTGGAAGAAGGATGCATTAAAATTCGAATAAATACTAGCAACTTTGCAGATTTCTTCTCAGTGGGTGAAACCTGATCAACTTATTAAATTCTAATACTTTTTTGCAGGTATAGATTTGTTTGGTTCTTGAGTCAAACCATGTCATAGCTGTTTTGTTTGTAATTCATGCAATTCTAATATTTTTGATTCCTTAGAATATATTTTGGAAACCAATTGCAGCAGAATTATAAATGTGTCTTTACAGCAGTGTGTATAAGAGAACATGTGTTTATAAGAGAACATGTGTGTATAAGAGTACATGTGTGTAAAAGAGAACATATGTATATAAGAGTACATGTGTGTATGAGAGTACATGTGTGTATAAATAGTACATGTGTGTACATACAGTATAAACCATTGGTCAGGTTTTTTTATCAAGTTATTGAGATTTGTTATTACTTGTCTTACAACAATAAACCTTATGAGGAAATCTACCAGAATAAGCAAAGGATGCTTACATGTGACTCCAATTGGTCACAGTAACCCTTATAATAAAGTTACTTATAATAAAGTTATTGAGATTTATTTTCACTAGTCTTACCTCTATCACAATTATAATCAAGTCTGAAAATGATGAAGAAATCAGGCACTGATTAGTGTTGCTTGCAAACCGAAATTAAGTGACAGTCGAAATTTGGGTGCAGCATCTGTTACCAAAATACACTGCAAGCTTGCTAACACACAAAAATTCATGTGTCTGAATGCAGAAATAAACAAAAATTGAAAATAAAATCCTTACAAGTGAAATTACAATCTTTAAGATCTGTTGTTTAATGATGTTATGCTCAGAAGTCTGTTGGACCATTCTGTCATGTTTCTACAGTACCCCCACCCCAGCAATGATAACTATCAATCTGCAAACAAAAATACAAATCTCTTCATTGTAGTATGAAAACATTCATTACTTTGACAAAATACACAATTTGAAGCACTATATGTACAATCTAAATTTATAAAAAGTCACTGTCCTAATATGTTAGTAAAATCTCGGAACTTCTTTTTATCAATGTAGTAATGTAGCCATTATTATTGTATTGACACAGAATGGAGAAATGAATCCATGCAAATCAATGGATTTTGCCTTAAAAAAATATATAATTTAAAGAAAATATATGTTTTTTGAGTAGATACAAGGAAATGTTTGACGAGTGAAGTGGAAACATTTTGTATTGACATGAGTGGCTTTCCGACTAGTAACAATACAAATGTTTCCACTTCACTCATGGAATATTTCCTTATATCTACTCAAAAAACAATGATATAATCTATATATAAGTAGATAACTTATTCTCAATTGTATGTTGTACATTTTTTGGGTTATGCAGACTCCCCCCCACCCCCCAACCTTGCAAGGCCAAAACACACCCTTTGAGTCTAAAAAAAATCCAGACCAGACTGGAAGGTTGGCATGTATGCTTATAATCCCTTCATAAGTGATGAATATAAATGACTTGCAAGCCATGTATAAGCTATTTTCATAAGGGTGTTGTTGAACATTTTGTGCCAGTACATAGTATTTCTGCCTTGCCTGTAGAATGTTCATACACTTGGGAAACATTTCAACATTTATTATTGCAAGTATCTTAATCACAACAACAATAAATTTCTGTCCATTCAGTACCATAATATCCAAGACACTTAATACAACAACAATAAATTTCAGTCCATTCAATACCATAATATCCAAGACACTTAATACGACAACAATAAATGTCAATCCATTCAGTACCATAATATCCAAGACACTTAATACAACAACAATAAATGTTAGTCCATTCAATACCATAATATCCAAGACACTTTAATACAACAACAATAAATGTAAGTCCATTCATTACCATAATGTCCAAGACACTTAATACAACAACAATAAATGTCAGTCCATTCAGTACCATAATATCCAAGACACTTTAATACAACAACAATAAGTGTCGGTCCATTCAGTACCATAATATGCAAGACACTTTAACACAACAATAAATGTAAGTCCATTCAATACCATAATATCCAAGACACTTAATACAACAAAATAAATGTCAGTCCATTCAGTACCATAATATGCAAGACACTTTAATACAACAACAATAAATGTAAGTCCATTCAATACCATAATATCCAAGACACTTAATACAACAACAATAAATGTCAGTCCATTCAATACTTTAATATTCAAGACACTTAATACAACAACAATAAATGTAAGTCCATTCAATACCATAATATCCAAGACACTTTAATACAACAACAATAAATGTAAGTCTATTCAGTACCATAATATCCAAGACACTTTAATACAACAACAATAAATGTAAGTCCATTCAGTACAATAATATCCAAGACACTTTAATACAACAACAATAAGTGTCAGTCCATTCAATACCATAATATCCAAGACACTTTAATACAACAATAAATTTCAGTCAATTCAGTACCATAATATCCAAGACACTTAATACAACAACAATAAATGTAACTCCATTCAATACCATAATATCCAAGACACTTTAATACAACAACAATAAATGTCAGTCCATTCAGTACCATAATATCCAAGACACTTTAATACAACAACAATAAATGTAAGTCAATTCAGTACCATAATATCCAAGACACTTTAATACAACAACAATAAATGTAAGTCCATTCAGTATCATAATATCCAAGACACTTAATACAACAACAATAAATGTCAGTCCATTCAGTACCATAATATCCAAGACACTTAATACAACAACAATAAATGTAAGTCTATTCAGTACCATAATATCCAAGACACTTTAATACAACAACAATAAATGTCAGTCCATTCAGTACCATAATATCCAAGACACTTTAATACAACAACAATAAATGTCAGTCCATTCAGTATCATAATATCCAAGACACTTAATACAACAACAATAAATGTCAGTCCATTCAGTACCATAATATGCAAGACACTTTAATACAACAGCAATAAATTTCAGTCCATTCAGTACCATAATATCCAAGACACTTTAACACAACAACAATAAATGTCAGTCCATTCAGTACCATAATATGCAAGACACTTTAACACAACAACGATAAATGTCAGTCCATTCAGTACCATAATATGCGAGACACTTTAACACAACAATAATAAATTTCAGTCCATTCAGTACCATAATATGTAAGACACTTTAACACAACAACAATAAATGTCAGTCCATTCAATACCATAATATCCAAGACACTTTAACACAACAACAATAAATTTCAGTCAATTCAGTACCATAATATCCAAGACACTTTAACACAACAATAAATTTCAGTCCATTCAGTACCATAATATCCAAGACACTTAATACAACAACAATAAATGTCAGTCCATTCAGTACCATAATATCCAAGACACTTAATACAACAACAATAAATGTAAGTCCATTCAGTACCATAATATCCAAGACACTTTAACACAACAACAATAAATGTCAGTCCATTCAGTACCATAATATCCAAGACACTTAATACAACAACAATAAATGTCAATCCATTCAGTACCATAATATCCAAGACACTTTAATACAACAACAATAAATGTCAGTACATTCAGTACTATAATATCCAAGACACTTTAACACAACAACAATAAATGTCAGTCCATTCAGTACCATAATATCCAAGACACTTTAACACAACAACAATAAATTTCAGTCCATTCAGTACCATAATATCCAAGACACTTTAACACAACAACAATAAATTTCAGTCCATTCAGTACCATAATATCCAAGACACTTAATACAACAACAATAAGTGTCAGTCCATTCAATACTATAATATCCAAGACACTTAATACAACAACAATAAATGTCAGTCCATTCAATACCTTAATATCCAAGACACTTTAATACTTGTTGCATATCAGTTGCATTACCACATTCATTTATGCTAATTTCAATCTTCAATAGATGTGTATGGCATACCAAGAGAATTACCACATTTATTTGTACTAATTTCAGTCCTTAGTACATGTGTGTATGGCATACCAAGAGAATTATCACATTAATTTCAGTCTTCAATAGATGTGTATGCATACCAAGAGAATTACCACATTCATTTATACTAATTTCAGTCTTCAGTAGATGTGTATGGCATACCAAGAGAGTTACCACATTCATTTATACCAATTTCAGTCTTCAGTAGATGTGTATGGCATACCAAGAGAACCACTGAAGAGTGACAGTCCAATTATCCGTAGTGATCCATTTCTAGGTCTGCCGAGTAAACCGAGCTCTATGAGTGCTGTATCGTCAATAGTTCTCCTCCCCAATTCAGGACAGGTTGTCAGAACCATACCCACTTGGAAGTCCCCAGAAGGGGTTGTGCCTAAAGGTAAATTACAGAGTTCGCATGCTCCTAGGAAAACAGGAAAATGTAAGGAATAAGAATAGGATTGTTGTTGACCAGGAAAAGTCCTGTAGTATTTTTTCAAAACTTGGTCAAAGTCAGAGCAGAGCTGGAATTTTTAGAAGCCACTTTTGATAGATCAGTTGCAGAAAAAAATATGTTGGAAATCAAAATTTAACTGACCGCAAATTTAGTGTGTTGAGTGAAATTACCAGAATGTTTGGAAGATGTGGAACTTTTTATCAATCAATGTATAAAGTTGTGTATGCAATCAGCATCCTGTCCAGTGAATTAAATTATATATATTTTGGAAACTGCACAAATGACCTCTGCGACACATGTTCAAATAATTCTCACTTAGCACTTAGCAACCAGTAACAGCAACAACACATGTGATGTCAGTCATGTCAAAAAAAAGTGGCAAAAATGTATGCAAAAACAAGAGATTTCTGGCAAGGCTAATAAGATCAGTATATGGGGACATTTTAAAACCATTTTATGAAGTGGTTACCCTTTCATGTAAGGTTCCATGGAAAGTGAGTTATAATTTCCAAAAATGCTAAGTCACTATTTCCATGCGTGTTTCTATGTATGAAAGTCAAGTGAAAATAAAACTTAACTATAAAAAGTTTTATAACATTTGTCTTCCATGTTCAACTTTTTATTTGGGTCATTTGGTTTTTTATAACATTTTGAGATGTTCCCAGTGTGAAGCACTGTGTTCTTATTGTTACTATTTTTGGAATAGGCTTTGTATATGTCTCAAGAGACAGTCAGGATTGGATTTGTCAGAAAAGCACTGGGCTGAGTGTACAAAGGCAATTAGATCATTCAGAAAAGCACTGAGCCGAGTGTACAAAGGCAGTTAGATTTGTCAGAAAAGCACCAAGCTGAGTGTACAAGGCAATTGGATTTGTCAGAAAAGCACTGAGCTGAGTGTACAAAGGCAATTAGATTTGTCAAAAAAGCACTGAGCTGAGTGTACAAAGGCAGTTAGATTTGTCAGAAAAGCACCAAGCTGAGTGTACAAGGCAATTGGATTTGTCAGAAAAGCACTGGGCTGAGTGTACAAAGGCAATTAGATTTGTCAAAAAAGCACTGAGCTGAGTGTACAAAGGCAGTTAGATTTGTCAGAAAAGCACCAAGCTGAGTGTACAAGGCAATTGGATTTGTCAGAAAAGCACTGGGCTGAGTGTACAAAGGCAATTAGATTTGTCAAAAAAGCACTGAGCTGAGTGTACAAAGGCAGTTAGATTTGTCAGAAAAGCACCAAGCTGAGTGTACAAGGCAATTGGATTTGTCAGAAAAGCACTGGGCTAAGTGTACAAAGGCAATTAGATCATTCAGAAAAGCAATGAGCCGAGTGTACAAAGGCAATTGATTAATCAGAAAAGCTCTGAGCTGAGTGTACAAAGGACATTAGATTTGTCAGAAAAGCACTGAGCTGAGTGTACAAAGGCAATTAGATTTGTCAGAAAAGCACTGAGCTGAGTGTACAAAGGCAATTGATTAATCAGAAAAGCTCTGAGCTGAGTGTACAAAGGCAATTGATTTGTCAGAAAGGCACTGAGCTTAGTGTACAAAGGCAATTAGATCATTCAGAAAAGCACTGAGCTGAGTCTTCAAAGGCAATTTGCTTGGTGTCACTAAAATATCCTATATTGAATTGGGCAGCAAAAGCTTGTTAAAATTGTTCATAATAAAAGAAACCAAGAGCAATACTGCATGTGTGATGGCTGACTGATGTCAGTTAATCTATTCCTGATGACCGTTCAACTTGTGGGTAGCTTGCTGTGACATTGTATTCTCTCTTGCTCTCTGAACCTCCAGCTCAAATAAACATCTTGTTAATTAAATAAGATGAGAAATACATTATCTGATAACAACTGTTAGTGCATATGAAATCCTCCTCTTGCTAAATTGGTATGAGTACAACTGCAAACTGCATAGATCCAGATCTGCTGGCACATAATGCACACTTGCATCACCTTCAGACTCCAACTGAACTATTGAGAGCAACAAAGACTGCATCTGGTTAAGACTGTATTCCACTGTCCAATGGATTTTAAAGACAGAAACTTGGTGTATTTTGTTATTTAGTGTGTGTGTGTGTGTGTGTGTGTGTGTGTGTGTGTGTGTGTGTGGTGATGATACTTGACAATATAAGTCTACCAACTATT
This sequence comes from Margaritifera margaritifera, assembly GCA_029931535.1. NCBI lineage: Eukaryota > Metazoa > Mollusca > Bivalvia > Unionida > Margaritiferidae > Margaritifera > Margaritifera margaritifera. Next base: position 86,954 of record JAQPZY010000583.1, read on the forward strand.
TTTTGTTTAAAAGTGTATTCAGTGCTTCAAAGAAACATTTTTTTTGTTCCTTTTTATTCAGATTTGAAATTCCAGTGATTTTTTGTATAGGCTTATATGAGTAGATAACTTATTCTCAATTGTATGACGTCGCTTTTTGTTGTTGCATACACTTAGACCCCTTGGAACCTCAGAACACACCTTTTGAGTCTCAGAAACCCTCCAACACTGTAAGGTTGACATATATGAATACAATGCCCAAATCAGACATTGGGAGTGTCTGATAAGAAACTCATATTCAGACTTGTAAAGTCTTAGACCACCGCTTGTAGTATGTGTTTTTAAGGTTAAAATCACATCTCTGGAAAGGAAGATTTAATTTATTCCAAGGCTGAATTACTGATAAAAGAAACTAATTTATGCAAATATACAATTTGTCATTTAATTAATGATTTATTAATTTGAAAAGAAAAGTAATTCAGAAAACATGGGTTTTTATTATAATAAATGCTGGTAGAAAATGAGTGTACACTAAAGTTAAGTGAGAAATCCAGAATGGAAAATTCGATGGTGCAGCTCATTTCAGGTTAACCAGATATTCACATATTAATGTTTTCATGAGTTACGTGAGCACAAGATAAAACATTTATTGCAATAATGTAAGTGTCCAAGGAAAATATGACAAGGATAAGGTGGCAAAACTGTCAAAGCAAATAAGATTATCTAAATTTTTAGCACTTCTAGTACATTATGTCATATTTGCCATATTCCCAGACAGTGTTGGGTTTTTTTTGAGACTCAAAAAGTGTGTTTTGAGGTCCCAAGGGGGGTCAGTGCACGTGACCCCCCAAAGCGACGTCATCCAAATAACTATTGTAACGTATTTTTGAGGTTAAAGTCCATGGTGCAGTTCATTTCATGTTAACCAGATATTCAAACATGTTAATATTTTTGCAAGTTACTTGATCGCATGATAAAACGTTTATTGCAATAATGTAAATGTCGAAGGAAAATATGAGAAAGTTAAGGTGGCAAAACTGTAGAAGCAAATAAGATTATCTCATTTTTTAGCACTTCTAGTGCAGTATGTACTACAATTTTCCTTTGTCCTTTTAAAATGTTGTGTCCCCCAAATCTGGAGGGTGAGGGACACAGTGTCCTCTGACCTTTGGATCCTAGGCGCAACACTGCACTAGAGGTTGATGGTGGTGTTGTTCAACCTGCCGAAATAACTTCAGACAAATTGGGTTGTTCCACTGAGTGTACTTTACCTATGCAAATTAGCTGAATGGACTCTCCCTCAGCAGTGCTCAAAGGATTTGACAAACTCATCACCCTAGCTATTGTGAGCCAATTCAGTAAGTCTCTGAAAGGTGTCTGTTTATATCTGAACACCTTACCTTTTAATTGTCTCTAATACAGCTGTATAAACTGCCCCAATGATAGTTTTATATGAGCTCTGAGTAAGACTGTTTACTGTTGATACGTTCCACAGATTACGGGCATATATCACTGTGGTCAAGAAATGTACTTTTTTTTTCTTCTTTTTTTTTGGGGGGGGGGAATTTTTTTGTTGTTGCTAAGATGCTGAAAATCGTGTTTTCTGAAACACAACCGTGATGGGGGGTTTGGGAGTCCAAAATCGTGTTTTTTGTGTGACACGTCGTGTTATGGCTTGTATGTTATGTACTACAATTTTCCTTTGTCCCTTTAAAATATTGTGTCCCCCAAATTTGGAGGGTGGTTGACACAGTGTCCCCTACCCATGGGATCATAGGTGCAACACAGCACTTTGTCATTTAATTAATGATTTATTAAGTTGAAAAGAAAAGTAATCAAGAAAACATCAGTATTTATTATAATAAATGCTGGTAGTAATGAGTGAACACTAAAGTTAATGAGAGCAAAATCCAGAATGGAAGTTCTTTGGGTGCAGCTCATTTCAGGTTAACCAGATCTTCAGACATGTTAATGTTTTCATGAGTTATGTGAGCACATGATACAATGTTTATTGCATTAATGTAAGTGTCCAAGGAAAATATGATAGTACAGTGCAGACGACAAAGTTAAGTTGGCAAAACTGTCAAAGCTAATAAGATATTCTCATTTTTTTTACAGTAATAGTGTATTATGAACTACAATTTTCCTTTGCCCCTTTAAAATGTTGTGTGTTCCCCAAATTTGGAGGGTGGGGGACACATTGTCCCCTGCCCCTGGGATCCTATTTGCAAAACTGAGTATAGAGTAAAAACATGTCAAATCTTTACTCATTTTGACTAATAGCACAAATAGCATGTAAAAACTGTCAAGATTTGTGTATTTATATCCATTAATTGACAACAAATGTACAGTTTTATATTCATTAATTGACAACAAATATACAGTTTTATATCCATTAATTGACAAATATACAGTTTTATATCCATTAATTGACAACATGTATACAGTTTTATATTCATTAATTGACAACAAATACAGTTTTATATCCATTAATTGACAACAAATATACAGTTTTATATCCTTTAATTGACAACAAATATACAGTTTTATATCTATTAGTTGACAACAAATATACAGTTTTATATCTATTAATTGACAACATATATACAGTTTTATATCCTTTAATTGACAACATATATACAGTTTTATATCCATTAATTGACAATTGTTTATATCAAATCATTTTAAACTTAGAAAAATGCTTTTGCAGCTACATATTGTATTTTCAGATTCCTACTATATGGGTTGGGGTAGGGTGGGGCAATCCCTTGCCAAAAAGGGAAGTAACTTCTGAAATGCACAAATAGCATATTCCTGAAATTCATAACATCAGATGTTAGATGAGTGTAATAGGTACCATTCATCATACTCTTCTTCTAATATGTTATGTCCCTTATATTAGAACAGATTATAGTCCCTGTAGTACAGAGCACAACAACCTATATATACCATTAATACTTGCTTATAAGTTGAGTCCAATCGCAAATTGCATAGACCCAGATCTGCCGTCGCATAATGTGCTGGTGGATCTGGGTCTATGGAGTTTGTTAGGAGTAATCAGTAGAACAAACAACGTAGACCATTATCTGCTGGCACATTATGCGATGGCAGACCAGGGTCTGTGTTGTTTGCAGTTGGACTCGACTTATAAGTGAGTATATATGGTAGTCTATGAATTTGTTAGTGTTATGGAATTGCTTTTAACGTCAGTTATGCCAAATCATCCATTTTTTTTAAAGTTAAATTTTCTGTCATATCAACTGTGATCACCCTGAAGGAAATGACTAAAATTCAGCTGAGAGATTGAAACCTGTGCACCATTGCATGTCAGATACTTGTGACAACATGGCAGCAGTTTTGTGGTAAGAGCACTGTGAACCTTTGAATGTGAACATACTATTTGCATGAATGGAGGAAAGAATGGTATGAAATTGCCAAGCCACAAATGGAAGAAACTCTTTTTTGCCATTTTTGATGCAGGTTGCATAAATACATTTTGAGATGCAGCATGGTGAAGCTGCTGTTGAAAATAGAATGGTGAAACTAACGTTGAAAATAGCATGATGAAACTGCTGTTGAAAACAGCATGGTTAAAATGCTGTTGAAAATAGCATGGTGAAAATGATGTTGAATGAAAATAGCATGGTGAAAATGCTGTTGAAAATAGCATGGTGAAACTGTTGTTGAAAATAGAATGGTGAAACTGGTGTTGAAAAAAGCATGATGAAACTGCTGTTGTGAAACAGCATGGTGAAAGTGCTGTTGAAAATAGCATGTTGAAAGCATAGTAAAACTGCTGTTGAAAATAGAATGGTGAAACTGCTGTTTAAAATAGAATGGTAAAACTGCTGTTGAAATAGAATGGTGAAACTGTTGTTGAAAATAGAACGTTGAAACTGATGTTGAAAATATCATGATGAAATTGCTGTTGCACACTTTCATATTGTCATGTTATTACATGATAAAATTCAATTTTCATTTAATATACATACCTTGTCACATTTTCATAAATTGGTATCAAGGGACAATTTACTTGTTTTTCAAGGGTTTAATACTTCTCTTGTGTCTTTCAGATCAAAAGCTTCACCTGAGTGGCTATATGGAGGTATCAGATCTGGCCAATCACAAGCTTCGATACATCCCTGTCCCAGGGTAAATATTCAGAAACATTATGTATGAATTTGAATGATTTGATGGAATATATCTCAATAAATACTTTAATGTGCATTTTTAAATGCTGAGCACTAGATGTCTTTTGCAGTTATGTTGACGGTTAGTTTAATGACATTTTGCTACCATATTTAACTGAAATATTTTTTTCAAAGCTATTTGAAGGTCAAACAATTTTTTTCCAACAAAGCCCAGCCGTAGCCTTGTCAGATATCATCACCACACAAAGATATATGCACACACTCACATAATCACAACCACACAGACATTAAATAAATTTTAAAAAAGGACCAAGTTTCTGTCTTTAAAATCCATTGAACTGTGGAATACCATCTTAACTAAATGCAGTCTCTACTGCTGTTAGTAGTTGGGGGGGGGGGGGGGGTAAGATGATGCAAGTGTCGTTTATAGTTCAACTTTGTGTTGACCAGTGACTGGATGGTTCTGTTCAAACTTGCGTGAAGATCTTAATGATTTTTTCTCAGCATAGAATGTTACCTTTCTGCATATGCATTGCTGTGAGGGAGTGTCAAACATGCAATGGCCACACAAGTTATAATGTTTAAACATATTTGTTACTTTTGAGATTGAGCACTGCATTCGTGCATTGTCCCCATGCTGGGTGGTGTTACTTACTTTGTGAACATATGTCATATACTACAGAATGACTATCTCTATATGGTGTTTGCAGTATGTGCAAAAAATAAAATGCTCCCTCTTGTTGCTGTGGTTCATAAAATCAAACTCCATCAACCAGGAGTTCTAAAATTTAGTTTTGCTGAGATTTGCTCTCTTTGCTGATGGCTCATCCTTCCCAGAATCACAGCTGCATTTCAGCATTTTGCCTTCAAAAATGAATGACACCTTCACACTGGTCCATCTAACATAAAATCTGACGTCAAAGAAACATTGATGCTGATCATGAACTACCCAGTAATCTTTAATAAAGATGGCTTAAACATTATTATTCAAGGCAACAAAGAATAAAAACATTTTGTTTCTTCAACATGCATCTTTTACTTAACTTCAGATGAATTCATTTGTTCCACTTTGTATACTTTACCTAAGCAAATTAACCTAACGGTTTCTTCCACAAAGGATTCATAACACAACATCCACCCTAGCTGTTGTCACTGACTTAAGTAATCTGTGCATGGGTGGTTGTTTATCTCTGATTGACTTACATTTTAATCACCTTAATGACAGTTAACTGTAAAACAACTACCCCAAGGTGATAGTTTTCCATGAGCATTAAGCACAAATGTTCACTGTTTATACAGGCTACAGGCATATATCATGAGGTCAAGAAGGTCTCTCTCTCTCTTTTTTTTTGTTGTTGTTGTTGATAAGATGACTGAAAATTGTATTTTTCGAAACATGACTGTGTCTGGGGGCTTGGGAGTAAAAATCGTATTTTTCATGTGACATATCATGTTTTGGCAGGTATGTAATTGTTATTTGTTGGGCGTTAATCAGTTTATTATCTTAGTACTTTACTCAAGCAGATTAAACAAAATTATATCTTCGACATTTCCTGAACTTGTCAAGAGTTTGCAGAAATTAAAGTACAGTAATTATATCATTTAGGGCCAGATCACTCTTATCACCAGCTGCAGTACATATACATGATGAACAAATTGACATAGTTTTACAAACAAAAATAAATACCAGAATTGCAACTTGATGTTGTTATTTGTAAAAGAAAACAATGAAACATCATGAAAGTTTTCTTTATTGGCAAGCAATGATATAATGCAACCTAATTTACCTAGACCACTTCTGACCAGCATTGAACTTGCCAGGTACATCAATACACAATCCTGACAATAAAGAAATTAATTTTCTGGACAAAATATTTGGGAAAAATAATAATTTTCGTTAGTACACAAATTATATGGGCAGAGAGAAAAGTAATTGTTTTTTTAATGTTGGTAAATTTAGGTCATTGTATTATATTGTAGTGATAAAATCACTCATATTTAATACAAATTAGTCTTTTTTGAGAAGAAGTAAAATATTTTTCATAAAGGAGTCAGAGAAATCCATAAGTGTCTGTTGGTTTAAAACTGTAAGTCAGGGATTTGCTCTTTGCATATATGAAAAAATCCCATGATTTGAATTATAAAGTTCTGATAACTGGCTTGAAGATAGATAGATTGATCTCATTTGAATTATAAAGTTCTGATAACTGGCTTGAAGATAGATAGATTGATCTCATTTGAATTAGAAAGTTCTGATAACTGGCTTGAAGATAGATTGATCTCATTTTAATTAGAAAGTTCTGATAACTGGCTTGAAGATAGATTGATCTCATTTGAATTATAAAGTTCTGATAACTGGCTTGAAGATAGATAGATTGATCTCATTTGAATTATAAAGTTCTGATAACTGGCTTGAAGATAGATAGATTGATCTCATTGAATCTACCTACCATCTATACTCGCATATAAGCCGTTAGCAACTGCAAACTGCATAGATCCAGATCTGCCATTGCATAATGTGCTGCAGATCTGGGTCTATGCAGTTTGTAAGGACTAATCAGTAGAACAAACAACATAGACCCTGATCTGCTGGCACATTATGCGATGACAGATCAGGGTCTATGCTGTTTGCATTTGGACCCAGATTATACGTGAGTATAGACAGTATCTCAATGATCCTGCACAATGTTTAGTAAAAATATTTAAAAAATGAAGGTTTGAAAAAAGAAATTTAATAATTAAATGCCCAAGACTATGATTGAGGTTATACCATCAGTGCAATTTGAAATTTAATTTCAGCTCCTACATTATCTTCTATCTGCTTTTGACCAGCAGATGTTGTGCTCAGTGCCAATCGCTCTCATATGATCTTTACTACAGTTTGTACTAAAATGTTTAGACAGATGTTTTATTTGTCTTTGCAGTCTTATGTCAGAAAAATGACCCTCCATCCTAATGCATAAATTTCTTTCAGTTCCACCTACATACTTCTTTTTACAGTTTAAACAATACACCACATAAATCATTTTTTTTGTGTATGACATGAAATATATTATTTAATTTAAAATTTCAACCTGTTTTCAAGATTTGTACTATATCTGAATTAATTTGAAAGAGCACACAGCTTACAACCATTAAATTCACACTTAAAACAACCAGATTTGTCAATACTCTGTTGTTTGGATTTCACTTAAATGTAGCATATGTTCTTATTTCATTTGTAAGCTATAAACAAAGTGCATATTCCAAATGCATTAGGAAACTTTTGTTGCAAATCACACACATTTTATCTAGCAAAATTAGAAGCAGTTGCAGAATGTCTATTCAAATCAACCATGAATGTAATTATTTTGTGTGAATATTTGTAATGCATTAGATTTAACTTTCCTAAGTTCCCTGATTTTGTAATCTCTTTCTTGTAGTCCTGCAAAAAGCAATGAACAAGCATCATGAAAGTCTTGTTCATTGTTGCATATCTGACAGAACCTCAGTAAAACAAAGCTCTTGAATGTGTGCCATGGATAAAAACTATTTTATGTAGCATTAAAGAGTATCAGATAAATAGATAGAGAGATATAAAAATACTGTATGGACGTTTTTTTTGTGTGTGGTGCACAGTTTTAGCATATTAGGTGGATCTGGGAAAAATTGCCAGGACAAATTCTGTGTAAAATTCCACCTCCCAATATGGAAAAGCCAACCTTTAATCTTCAAAAATGGACTTGTTATTCAAAACTGTGTAGTTTATTCCAATTACATAATTGTAAATTTTTGTGTCCAAAACCAGTCAACTACATTTGGTTTTGACTTACATTTTCAGAGCCACCAAAATGTCACCTTATGCCTCCTGGATGTTCAATGTGTCAGACACCAGCATCCTCCTTGCTGGCATGAGTAATGATGGGTTGGTAACAGTTGATGTGGGTGGGTGTGTCCGCCTGTGGGAAACTGCACTTCTGCATCTGGAGCAGTCTCTACAAGAATGGAGGAATATGATTGGTTGGGAGGATTCGAAACCAATCCAGGTTTGAACTCTGAAATATAATCTTTGCACTCATTTGAATTCTGATCCTTGATACTTAAACTTGAATGAGCTAGGTATCATCATTATCATGCCAATCCTTTGTATTAAATATAGGGTAATGAAAACTGAATGATATTCACTACAGTCAAACCTGTAAATAGTGGCCACCCATGGGAAAAGGCTATACTGGCCTTTGTACACAGGTAACCTCTGTATGCAGGTTCACCATTCAAACTTGGTTTTTGAACAAATACCATGCACTGAATACCATTATCATTACTATAATTATTACTATTATTAATAGTAGTAGTATTACATATATTAATATTATTATTATTATTATTATTATTTTTATTATTATTATTAACAAATTTAGTTTAGTCCACTATTCAACATAATCATAAAATACATGTATATCTTGTTACCTCTCAAACTTCTGTTCCACACAAGATCACTGTATCCTGCTCACTTTAATCCATCCTATAAACTAATCATCACTGACTCTTTCAAAAAATATCACTGATCTGGCTTTTTTTTTGTGCACCATGACAAAACACCAATGTCACTAGTAATTGACAGCTTAGATATGACAGTGAAACACAGGAAGGACTCTTTGTTTGGACAACTTGTATAATTAGACTTTGAAACAGCTGTCCACACTTCAAAATGTATCTGGATTAACCTGTTTCTCAACTCGCCATGATCAAAAGACAGTCATCCTATGTGAGAGGCCTGTAATGAATATTGAATGAACCAAAGTTGGCTGTTGTTAGTAACACATGAATCTTAACTTTGCGTGCCTTTTATAAACTGACAAGTTTTTTAAATATTGAATGACCCCTGACCCTAATGACAAGGGATGTAACTTGTATCTCTCCTCAAAGATTAACTTTTATCATCAGAGATAGCTTTATTTCACAGGAAAATCAATGAAATTCGATGTCATTCCGCTATCAAACTCGACATGATACAAGTACCCAGATCAAGTTACTGTACTGATAACCTGTATATATCATATACAGTGGTTATCTTCTTATAAGGCCACCCCTTCTGCAGCAGAAAAGTGGCCTTTTAAGAGAGGTTGTCTTTCTACAAGGGATCACACATATGTAAGTAATAATTACATATGAAGAAAGTAGCAACTAATTCTGAAACGTTTAATATTTTCATTTTAAAATCACATACATATTATGGATTCAGATCTGTGGTAGCCTCTGTTACTTGTGGTAAAGTTCTCATATCCCATTTTTACTGATAAAATCATTGCCTTTTCTTTATTTATTTGACCTGTAATTGTAATGTTCTTGGCATGCACAGTGCAAAACCATTTAAAAACCTTGTTATTCATATCAGGGTGCAAGCATCTCCTTGCTGTAACTATTTTTCTCCATCCATTCTATTTTCCCACTTCTGCAAAATACTTTCTTTGTCTTTAATAGTGTTATGTATTTTAGCCTTTCCAGCATCAAATTTCATAGCAATGACCCCAGAACTCTCCTCCTTTTTGTTGATTCGATTTACTTTCACTTTTTTCTTCTAAATTGAGATTTTTTCCTTCCTTGTCAACATTTTGCACTTTTAGCAAAAACTTATTCCTTCATTGGCAACTGTACCCCTGTCAAACTAATTTGCAACTTTTAAACAAAATACTGTGTTTAGAAAGGAAGCTATCTTGTCATGTGATTGCTAATCATAGTCTAGTAACCTGTCCTATATGGTTTTTTTTCTCCTTGTGTGTGAAGCCCTAAAAGCCTATCATACCATTTTTACTTCATGCTAACTTGTACTGAACAATATGGGGGGGGGGGGGGATCATATATGGTGTTTCAGTAGGATAAGTAGATTACATTGAAGGTTTTGGATCCTGGATGCAGCTTCCAGGAGTGGAGGGGGTGGGGATCAGAAGTCATATTTTCATAAATAATATGGGCTCTTTTAATAGGAAGTCTATCTACACTGTTTGAGTGAGGGTAAGTATATTTCGTGTGATGTTGTATAAGGATGAGTAGATGGCAACAATAGTTTCAAAATTCTGAATGCACCCTTGGGGATCATGGTGAGGGTATTGAGGGGAATGGTGGGAGGGAACTAAAATGAAAAGTGCAGATATTTGTGATGGAATTCATCTCTAGTAATATATTTGTACTGGATCAATCAAGAAATCTGGATTCACTTATTTAGTATGTTTGATAAGCTATTGTCTCAAAATACTGGTCAGCATAGCTTCCTCTCTGATGGAAAAAATATTGTGCAGTTCCACATAACTGTAAATGTAATGACTGTTCCAGGAATTTTTGAATGCACAAAAGTGTGAGTTATTGGTATATTCTCTATGATACTGGTGTATGATCTGTCAAATGATGAATCAGTTGTTATGGAAGCCAGCTTAAGCCATGTTAGTAGTTTATATAGGTTAGCAGGTTACAGAGTTTCTGTTATAGATTATTTTCTTTCTTGTATATTCAGATAACACAAGAGAGAGAAAGTGACAGGAAAGCAGATGATCCTAAACATGGAAAGGTTGATCCAGACAACCAGCCTCATGTAGGAGGGAACACCTGGGCAGGTGGAACAGGTGAGCTAATTAACTTACAGGTAATTCGTGCTCAGGATATCTAACATGCATTTTAAAATATTAAAGAATAAACATTTTAGGCACCTAAAAATGCTGTATGCACTTCATGTATTTTGGATTGCCCACTTAATACTGTAACAGATTGGGGTGGGTGGGTGTATATGTGTAAGTTTATATAATTGTAATAATAAGTTTTTAAAATTCGTCAATTCAGAACCTTTTTATTTTTTACTGTGTGCAATTACGATAAAATGCTTAATAAAAGGAAAAGACAACTATAACATGAATATATAAGTATGTGTAATATATAGAGACTATTATATGCTGGCCTTCATAACCCCAATCTAATCATTTAGCAAGAAATGGATGGCCTACAGTGTAAGTATATTGTAAGTAAACCTTAAATTCTTAGTGTGGCTGGAGATAGCTGCTTATTTTTAGTATGGCACAATATTAGTTTTGCATTAAGCTGGAATCAGTAGCAGTGAATTGAATTGATTCAGATTATTGTACTACAGATGTAATTTCAGTCTCTATTTGACAATAAAGAAATAAAATTTCATTGACTTGTCTTATTTTTATAACTATCTATTAGCTTCTTAATGTGGTTTAGTATATGCATCATTATAAATACCTCAAGACAGTAATGTTTTTATTTGGTGGAGATCTGTAACTATGGACTCTATAACAGTTGACAGCTATCTGCCAACCTTCGAATTTTGCTCCTATTTATACACTTCAGAAAATAGTCATGTGATGTAATTCTGACCAATCATTGCTTGTCTGGCACGCCAAACAGGTCGGAGGTCGGGTTGTGCCAAACAGATACTCTACAACCAGTGACACAAAACTGGTTATCATACAATTTAATTAGCATTACTTGTCCGTTTACACTCAGTCAGTAGCAAATATATAAACATTTTGTATTATCTCTTGTCTGTCAAACATTAAATCCTTTTAAGTTGTAACCAAGGTTTCTAGGCATGGTTGAAGAGTAAACAAGTACTAGTGAATGCTGACAACTTTGAAAATACACTGACTAGCAAATAAAATGAAGAATACGATTTTAAAAGTTCAAAACATACTCATACTTGTATAAAGAAGGCCAGCATTTACAATGAACAAATGAAATTAAATAGAAATGTGAAATAGGATAAATTTAGTGTGTGGAACCGGTCATGTGATCTAGTGTCGGCCATCTTGGCTGCAGACGTATTTTGTAGTGTAAGCTGATGAAGTCATCAAGCTAAGTGCTATTCAAATGTTGATTTGGAAAGGAAATTAGGGGTGATAAACATATTTCTGGGTGTGATAAATTCATATGAAGTAAGATTCTACAAGATTTTATGAGTATTTAATGATGTGCAAGATCAAACTTGATGACAGTGCAGTTGCTACCCACATGACTGACGATCACACTTGACACAACATGAACAAGTGCATACAAATATAAGGGTAAGTCACGATCTCTACTCGATTTCCAGTCACATCACAATGTTCAATTCAGTCTTTCAACAGAGTATAATCATTGACATTAACAACATATTTAATTTGCGACATGGAAAAACCACCCTCCCTACCCATCATATTCGAGCTTTAGAGCCCCCAGGTCTATTGGATTTGCAAAAGGTGACATTTTTGTTGTTACTATTTGTGAATCAGGGAAGGGATTATATTGTTTCCACAGAAGGATCACTGTTCACTGGGTCTTTAGTTTTGTGGTTTGTTGAAATAAAAAAAATCCACAAAAATTGGAACCCCATGAAAAATGGTGACTTCAGAGTACCTTTATATCCCAGAAAATTTCAGTAACTTAAGTTTCCATGGTGATATCTGCATGTAAAATTATCAGTAGCAATAGACAGTTGGTATCCACCATTGCACCATTTTCATTAAATTCAACTTGTATGAATCCATTATTGATGGCATATACTGGTTATTTGCATATTATTACAACTGCTTGCTGAAAAGATTACAGCAACAGTGAAGTGACATTTGTTTGGAGTACAAACTTTAATATGTCTACCTTTTTTCTTTTGGGAACAGGTGGTAGCAATACAGCTGGTCTGGGAGGGTTTGGTGGTCCATACAGACTGGATGCTGGTCATAATGTTACTCAGGTCCCACAGTGGCAAAAAGATAATGTCCCAGAGGAGGTTTGTATTCATTATTAGATTTTCCACATCAAGATGCAGGAGTCCTACAGTAATCACCTTTTCAATCCATCCATCTGTCTGTTAGTCCATTCAAACTTCTGGTAACTATAATAGCTCTGCAACCCTTACACATAATTGGATGCCATTTGATAGTTGAATTGCCTGTTACATGTAGATGTGCCATTAAAGGTTTTCGCTCCAATTTTGACTGAGTTATTGCCCTTTTTCAATCAGTTTTAAATCTCCACTACAGCAGATCCTTGTAACCAGCACAGCTCAGGAACCATTCCTCATATTCTGATCTAATTTGGTGTGTACATTATCTCATAGACCTAGATGTACCTTTTATGGGTTTTGTCTTGTCAACTCCATTTTGGATCAAGTTATGGCCCTTTACAATCAACTTAATATCTTCACATGGGATGTTGCTTTTAACTGACATAGCTCAAGAACCATTCAACATATTCTGCTGTAATTTGGTATGAACATTGTCTCATACACTTACATGTGTCAGTTATGGGTTTGGTATGAACATTGTCTCATACACTTACATGTGTCAGTTATGGGTTTGATATGAACATTGTCTCATACACTTACATGTGTCAATTATGGGTTTAGTCTCATTTAGAAGAGTCATAGCCTCTTGATTGCGCATCTGCCTGACTTTGGTTTCTGCATGATATCTTCACCAAAATTTGTCAGATTTCAACCACATTTGGTTTGTGACTTTAGATTGGTCAGACCTTGAATGAAGTCATTTTCTAGTGTTCCACAATGTCATTTACAGAAGTTATGGCCCCTGATTGCTTGTTGTTCTGACTTTGGTTTAATTGCAGTTATTCCATGTTATCATTTAGAAGAGTTATGTACCCTGATTGCTGGTCCTCCTCATTTTGGTTTCTGCTGCATAACTTTACAAAGGAATGTTGGTTTTCAACCAAAGGTACAGCTCTCACTTGTTATAACACAATTCCGGATATAACATGGTACCACTATGGACACCATGACCAAAATCATGTCAGTGTCAAACAATATGGGTTGAAAGAAGATAGGGTGAAGCTTACTGTTATATCTTTATTTCCTTTTCAAAACAATTATTTAACCAATTTTGTAGGTATATTTCTCCCTTGAATACATTGCCTGATCACATTAATATTAGGAAATAAACTTGGCTACCTTCAAATCCAGCTCTCCCTGTAAAATGAAAAACATCTTTCCATGTCTCTCTCCCTCTCTCTCTCTCTCTCTCTCTCTCTCTCTCTCTCTCTCTCTCTCTCTCTCATATAGACAAAGGGAAGTAACTCTTACAGATTCCCTTACCTTCTTCAGCTAGATGGCCATCTGTATCCAGGATGCATACCAGTTGAAGCTTTTGCTCAAGACTGTTAACAGTGCCTCTGAAATCCTATGTAATTTTTTCATACTTTTTATACCATTTAGCAAAAACTTGTGTTACATTTGTGTATTTTTTTCGGTGAATTTATTCATATTTCTGACATTATTGTCCATTTTATATCGATTGGTAAGACTCACATGTCAGCTTTCACCTTCGTATTTTGAATTTGCACTGTTAAACTTAGTTTATTATGCATTTTTTTATAGCTGCTTTTGGTAATGCGAAGTTTTACCTAATTGAATATAATTTGTATATTTCTTGTGTGCACTTGTTTTTTCTGTCAAAGAAAGGAAAGTTTTTCAAAGTCACAAAGGATAATCATGAGACATGCCTTGCATGTACTAAATGTTCATCGTCACACTCGTGGAGTGTGTGTGTGTTTTGTGGGCCAAAGATAAAAGGTCCAACATATTAATGAAGCAGTTGAGCACATTTAAATCATCTAACCATGATGTGTTGAGTATTCATCCAAACTCGGAATCACTAGTGAGTATTATGGGGCTGTAGTTGTGACCCCCCTCCGGCAAAGATTTCCAGAACTGCACTAATGGTAACAATCACTTCTGACCCCTCAGAAGCTGTAAGTAATTCTGCAAATGTTCTGTTGAGTTGCGTGTGCCACATCTCATTCAAGAAGCTCTGTCCTCAAAGATGTCAGCAAGCGAATTGGAGGAAATGGATGAATTTTCTCCCATTTTGGTAGCCCACTAGATATAAGTTCCCACTCACTCCTGTGCATGGAATTAGTTCCATTGACTCCAGGCATGCAGGATTACACTTTGCCAGCTTGCCAAGCCTGCAAATCATATCCCATATGCTGTATGCCTTCCCATTTGCTGACCAACTGGTCCAACCATCTGGCCGACCTATGTACAGGTTTAGTGGGCATGACTCTCTCATTTCAGAATGCATCAGTCAACAGTTCTTACAGTGATGGTGGCGATGGTCAGCTGACTGCCCCATACATTTGGCTGGACCAACCAGATATATTACAGCCATCACTCACTTCACTGGTACAAGTCACATATCAACATGTACCACTTGGATGCACCTAGTCTAGATAAAGACATACTGCCTTTAACATGTCTGCCCCCTTGCGTTATAAGGTGGACATACAGGTGTTTCACACCACATCAAAGTTGGTGATGAATTTTGTGTCGAATCAGTGTGCCTTTTGCCAAGGTAGTCAACAGGGCAGCTCACTACATGATGACAAATGCCCTAATGGCTTCCTGCAATTATTATTTGATAAAAAGTGATGCTCTTTTGTAATCTTTGCTCAAACCTTGCTATGCAGCAACAGTGTTCTCTCCCTTTCGGTTTCCCCATTTATTCAGAGACCGTATTGAGGAGGTTAGAAAGCAGGCAGCACAGGAGTTGGCACTTCAGCTTTCCTTGCTAGCCCCTGCCTTGTCTTGGACTCATCAGGGGCTGTACCAGAGAAGGGGTGATTGTAGGCAAAACAACCACCAGGGTATGTCTCAGCAGCAACCTTTTCATGGATAGGTGAACTGTTGGCAGCCATATGCCTTACCTTTTTCAGGCAAGCCAGGAGGGGGAAAAGAAAACAGACTTTATCCTCCTCAAGCCTCCCACCAACTGACAGTGACTTACTGCCTCTGCTGCCAGTCAGTGACCCTCCTGTGGGCACTAGACTCCTTCTGTTTTACCAGACTAGGATCTTTCTGACAAATGATTGTGTGATCAAAGTCATTTTGGAGGGGCTCTGGATCTCATTCATCCAGCCTCCCCCATTTTCATCATACCCTTTCATGAGAGAGATCCCAAGTGATCCCACAAAGGCAAAAATGTTACGGGGTTTTTATTTGAGACTTTTTCTGGTGTGGCATGATGAATATGTGATCAGTCTTGATCTGTCTGATGCATATTTCCATATACCTATTCACATGGTATCTTGCAAGTTCCTTCACTTTGGCTCCGCAGGGCAGTGTGTCAATTCTGCACTGTTCCATTCGGTTTTAACCTCAGCCCTAGGGCCTTCACCATGACATTGGACTGCACCATATCCCACTTCAGGACATCCTCCTCCACAGCAATGGTGGTGTACCTGGACGATATTCTGCAAAACACTCTAAGTTTGGTTTTACTTCAGGATATGAACAAACGTCTCTCTCTCCTTCACATTTTGGGATGGATATTCAATGTGGAAAAGTCGGACCTTGTCCCTTCTCAGCATTTCATTCATCTGGGTTCCAATATTCTAACTCATCTCGACCTGCTTCATCTTATTCCCAAATGGATTGACTGTATCATTTATGCATCAGTGACATTGTCCACCAGAACATATATTATGGTGAGGGAGTTTCTTCACTTCTTGGCCTGCTCAACACAGCAGCGACTTACTATGTTTATGATGTCTTTACATGTGCCCTCTGCAGATGGCCCTACTAGCACAAAGGTGCTTGACCTCAGGTCATTTAGATCACCAGATTAAGATCTCAACTCAAATCCACCACTTCCTGCTTCATTGGCCAGACAGGGAGTGGCTTGTGGTGGGAATACATTTGGAAGCCCTCCAAGTAGAAGTCACAATCTGTACAGACACCAGTTTGTCAGAAGTTGTGCACACTTGGCTACCATGCTTTTCAGTGGTCAGCAGCAAGTGGAAATGAAGGCTGTTCTCCATGCCTCCTGCACTTGGAGGAAGCATATTCAAGGGAAGACAGTTTTGATAATACATAACTTGGGCATGGTGAACTACCACTTGAAATAATGGGGTACAAAATCACCAGTGCTCTACATAATGGTGCAATAGTTCCTATGTAGTTGTGTCCAATACCATATACACATACAAGTCTGACACAGCCTGGGCAGGTTCAACGTCCAGGTCAATTCGTTATCGAGGAGGGGCCAACTGTTTAATACAGAGTTGTATCCCTTTTAATCAGTCTCTCATTGAGTTTGCGCTCTATGGGGCTGACAGATGCTAGACCTATTTGTGACAAAGTGGAATAACAAACTGCCCACATTTGTCTTTCCATTTCTAAACACAGAGGCCTGGGCCATCGACACCCTGGGAGGGACATGGACCTATGCCTTTCCCCTATTGTTTTTAATATTAAAATTTATCCAGTAGGTGATGGGTAAGGCTTGCAAAATAGTTCTGATTGCCCCTCTCCGATGGGACAGATCCTGGGTCAACTATATGCTTGATCTCATGACAGACATATCAAGAAAAATCGTAGTGAGCTCCATGCTGCTCAAGGCATATGAGGGGAAGTTGCACATTTTCACCGACTGGTGTCACTTTAACATTGTCACACCACTCTTAGCTTCCATCCCCCAGTTTACTAACTTCTTATTTTTCCCTTGATGGCAAAATGTTAGTCCCTGTCACAATCAGACATCATGAAAGGCATATGAGGGGAAGTTACACATTTATAGTGACTGGTGTCACTTAAACATCGTCACACCACTCTTAGCTTCCATCCCCTAGTTTACTAACTTCTTATTTTTCCTTTGATGACAAAATGTTAGCCCCTATCACAATCAGACATCATGAAAGGGATGATATTGGTTGCAACAAGGATCTTTCCAACTTATTGCCCGATTTGACTCTTCCAGGTCCTGTTCGCTTACCTTGTCCCAAATGTAACCTCACCTGGGTCTCGATGTGGCTCCACTGACCTTGTTTGAGCCCTTGTTTTCAACCTCGCTGAAGCTGTTATCATACAAGACTTGCTTCCTGATAGCACTAGCTTCTGCGTGCAGGGTGAGTGAGCTGTATGCGATGTTCACGGATCTGAACTACATGCAGTTTCATTCTGATATTTCAGTTGTACAAATGATGCAACCTGGTTTTGTCTCTAAGAACAGGTTACCATCTACAGGCAATAAAAAAATAACTATTTGCTTGCTTTCCTTGATTAAGCCATCAAGAGAGGTGAAGCTGCAGGAGCTGGTACATGCTTTCATAGTTTTTGCTGGATTTGCCTGTGAAACTTTTGCAGCTGGGTGCAGGACCCCACAGGGATCTCTTTCACATGAGTATATACACATAATCTTCAGTTCTGCTACATTC
Source organism: Margaritifera margaritifera (assembly GCA_029931535.1). Classification (NCBI taxonomy): domain Eukaryota; kingdom Metazoa; phylum Mollusca; class Bivalvia; order Unionida; family Margaritiferidae; genus Margaritifera; species Margaritifera margaritifera. The sequence goes on from JAQPZY010000583.1 coordinate 105,277, forward strand.
ACGTTAGAAGTTCATCCTTTAAGTAGAGTTGTTATTGTGCTTCTACACAGTGACATGGGTAGAGGTTAGATGCATGGGCATTTCCTCCTCCTCTTACCTGTTCTCCTAATGTTAATGTGATTGTTTTCCCAGAATCAAAGAAGAAAATAATTGTGTTAGCAGTAACAAGCTTACATCTGTTCTCTTCATAAATACAAATATTTGCAATCTTGCTTGGATGGTACAATGAAATATAGAAATTTACTCATTTTTGTAATTGATAAGTAATATTTAGAGCTGGTACTACTAAATTCTGGTTTCAATTTTTTTCATAGCATGAATTAATAGATTGCACAGTTTTGATTCTGAAAGGGTGTTTTCCCTGACCTATACACAGAAACTTGGCCAAGGTTGAAAGGAGAAAGGATGCACAAACAGAGGATACACTGCATGTTCCTTCCACATTGATAGTCGGGTATATAAAATAGTAGTTTAAAATCTGATGCATTTTACGAAGCTATATCTTGCAATAATTGTTACAACATTTCACATATTTAAGGTTGTTGTTTTTTTTCAAGGTGAAAAGAGCAGCAAGAGAAATGGCAGAGAAAGCATTCAAAGAAAGGTTAGTTTCACACACAAAATTTCATGCATGTATGCCTCAGTGTATGTATATACAGACACTTAACCTCAATGTTAAAGTTTTTTATTTTCCTTTTATTTCAATACCATTTTATTCTGTCCTCTTCAGATTTGATATAGCTTTAGTATGCACTTATCTTTATCTTATGTCATCCTGGTTCAGAGTTATCCCATTAGATGAGAATTTTTCCCTTTTTGGCTCACCTGACCAAAGGGTAAGTGAGCTTAAGGTATGGCTTTTTCTCTGTTATGCATCATGCATCGTCTCTCATCCATCCGTCCATCAACACTTGTTAGTGAAAACTCTAGAGGCTACATTTCTGATCAGATTTCACTCAGATTCAGTATGTAAGCCCATATCATCAAGAGCTTGGATAAGTCTGATTATGAACAACATCCATGCATATTAATGAGATGATCTTGCATTTGATAGGCTGATCTTGTGAACACTGTAGAGGCCATATTTCTGATCAGATTTGAATCATATTTAGTGTGTAAGCTTATATCATCAAGATCTCAGATGAGTTCATTTATGAGCGAGATGCATACATATTTTTAATGAGATTATCTTGCATCTGATTGGCTAAGGTTGTGAACATTGTAAAGAGGCCATATTTCCGATCAGATTTTGATCAGATTTGGCATGTAAGATTATATTATCAAGATCTCAGATCAGTTGTATTATGAGTTATCCATGCATATTAATGAGGTGATCTTGCTTCTGATTGGCTGAGCTTGTGAACACTGTAGAGGCCATATTTTTCATCAGATATTGATCAGATTTGGTATCTAAGCTTATATCATCAAGATCTTGGATTAGTTTGATTATGAGTGACATCCATGAAATATTAATGAGGTGATTTTGCATCAGATTAGTTGAGCTTGTGAATGCTCTTGAGATCACATTTCTTGACAGATTTTGATCAGACTTGCTATGTAAGCTTTTATCGTCAATATCTCAGAGGAGTTTGATTATGAGTGAGATCCATGCATATTAATGATGATTCAGGCTGATCAGATGATGGAAATCGAACCCAGAAACTTCTTGTCATGAGTCCAATGCCTTAACCACTGATTTGTTGCAGTTCTCTTGTGTTAGGAACTCAGTTGTTTTTAAGTTATGACTCCAGGGGTGGAGCCCCAGGAGTGTAAGGAGAGATCCAGGAATTCATACTGACTGCATAGATTAACTCCCCTTTTAATGCAGAGTAGGTGTATGTACTTTAACGGTGGGGTTATGATCAGTTTCCAAGTTATGAATCGGGGCCTAGTGCCCAGATGCATGGAAAGTGATCCTATATACATATGGTCTTGAAAAGAAGATAGATGACACAAACATTAATAGACAATGTAGGAACAATGTGTAACAAGCTCTTGTTTCCTCTCTAAAGTTTCAATACGTGTGTGAATTTGTATTCACAAACAGACATATGTCAACTATTTAGGTGAGCAGTATGGGGCCCATCTGGGCCTCTTGTTTTAAGTGATAACACATTAAGCTTGAAATTAACCTTGACTACAGTTACAAATTGTTACTTTGCTTTATACTTAAGTAAATGTGATCAGTTTCTCAAGTACAGTTAGCCACAGAGCCATGTTACTTGGAATGTTGTCAGATCTTGATGTGTACTACACAAATTTATGTACCATCATTAATCTAAATATATGGACCATCCAATTTTCTAGACACCATATTTTCAAAGTGTGTAATAATTTTCAATAATATGTAACATTTATCGACACCAGATACATTTTTAAAGCTGATGAAATATGAAAAATTCAAGTTGGAATGAAAACTAAGGAATGTTTACCTGTACTCAAAAATGGGTGATTGAATGAACGACTGTCAGACCATGAAACTACTTTGATTACTCTAATTATTGCATGAATTACTGAAAGTGTTGTCAGTAGGCAGCAATAAAAACTGCTGACATGCCCAAGAGCTTATGATCACCCAGTTCCCAAAACAAAGTGATTTTTGCAAGCTTGCTAAAAGTGATGATAAAAGAAAAACAACCGTTAACATTAAGACAGTGGGCAGAATTAATAATGAAGCACTTTGATAACTGTAAAATCAATGGTCATCAGCATAACACTGAACTGACATGTAATTTCAGGCTGCTTTTTTTATACTGCTGGAGAGCATACTAAGGGAGACAAAGCAGTCATGCACATCAAAATGTGAGTTCCTGAACCAGTCTAAGTGATTTGGCTCATTTACATATTTAGCACAATCATTGTCATATTTGGAGTTGTAATTTTGAGATCAATTCAAACATTTTGGTCGGGAAGTATGGATTATTGTTCAGATTTTCAGCGGTATGTTAATATGAATAGATGTATATCATTTTGGCAAAATATTCTGTTGTCAAAGACAGTATTTACATCATGAAACAATATCAGTATTGGAATTCACTCCAATCAGCAGTTTGCATACATTATTATAATCTGGGTCATGGTCATAGATAAATTTCTAGCAATGATTGAGACTTGTTGAACTTCAGTCAGTTGTTTTTGTTAATACTTTGTCCTTTCAAACAGATTAAGCAACTTGATATTTGCCATGGTTCTTGAACATGCCCATTTTGCATTTTATTCAGTTTCTTGGGTACTGTTAGCCACAGAATCATAAAATTTGATTTGTTGATGTGTCTTAGTGGGTACAACATTTTTCCACTAAAAGCAGGTAACTATGATTTATATTTATTGCTTTTCTTACTTGTGCCAGTTTCAAGTACACTTTTAGTCACTGTCATGTAATTTAGTGTGAACATGCACTTGTGTGAGTTGAATACTGTTCTGCCCAAAGTAGGTCACTTTGACCTATTGTTAAACCCTCCTTGGCAGAAGCTCAACATAGCAATCACTTTGGAATCTATGTGTACATCTATACATCCATCCATATGACTTTGTCCATCCAGACTCTTAACCTCAGATTTTGAATACAGCTCAGGGGTATTCTCAACATGCAGGTCATTTGGAATACAGCTCAGGGGCATTCTCAACATGCAGGTCATTTGGAATACAGCTTAGGGGCATTCTAAACATGCAGGTCATTTGGAATACAGCTCAGGGGCATTCTCAACATGCAGGTCATTTGGAATACAGCTCAGGGGCATTCTCAACATGCAGCTCATTTGGAATACAGCTCAGGGGCATTCTCAACATGCAGGTCATTTGGAATACAGCTCAGGGGCATTCTCAACATGCAGCTCATTTGGAATACAGCTCAGGGGCATTCTCAACATGCATGTTATGGCCATTTTCTTGTTCATATTAGTACTGTACATGCATACTATGATGGATTGATTCAATGGTTCATTAATTAATTAATTAATTGATTCATTGATTCATTCATTCATTCATTCATTCATTCATTCATTCATTAATTCATTCAACAATATCCCAAGATGCTATAATATTTATCCATGTTGTACCAGTAGTGTGTTATTTGATGTCATGAACCTTAAAAATATGTGCTCTCATTAGTTCTTTTTTCCCACATTTGCTTGAATGGTTTGCAGGTTAAGAGAGATTCATATGAGTGAATATGATGGAGAAACCTACGAGACTTTCTCAAAAAGTGTCCGCAAGCAAGTCAAGTCTTTAAGGGTCATTCTTGATAGTCTGCAGGTAATACCCACCAGCTTGTTTCTCCCTTCCTTTCTTGATAGTTTTTCGTCTTTCCATATAAAGAAGTACTGTACATCTCGTATTTAATCACAGTCTTCTGTAATTTTAGTTATAATAACTAGAGATACTAGAAGCAAACCTTCCAAAACAAATTAGAAACATGGATTGTTTTGTACATCCTGGTGACCTGGCAGTCAGGAATGCTACTGCTAATCCACAAAATGAGTACCGTATATACTCATGTACAAGCCGGGTCCAAATGCAAACAACATAGACCCTGATCTGCCGGTGCATAATGCACTGGCAGATCATGATCTATGTTGTTTGTTCTACTGATTAGTACTTACAAACTGCATAGACCCAGATCTGCTGGTACATTATGCAATGGCAGATCTGGGTCTATGCACTTTGTAGTTGGAATCGCCTTATATGCGAGTATATACAGTATTTGTGCAGTATGTGGTCCTTGATATCAGGGTTCCCATAATTCCCCAAAAAACAAGAAAAAAAGTCCTGGGAATTCCAGGTCTTGTTGGTCATAAATATTTTGTAAAATGTGAGCTTGTCATAAAAAAAAAACAATGGAATTTTATAATATAAAGAATAATTATGATATGATGCTATGCTAGTTTGAAATTCCTTTGATTTCATCAACTAAACTCAATAATTAGTCTTGCATCACTTAGTTGTTAAATTTTCAAACACCTTGTTACTCCTAGTGAAAAATCCATTAATATTGCTATGGAAAAATTAGATTTATCACAGGAATGTTGTGTGCAATTTAATTTTTAATTGTAGCTCATTCTCTCGTTTCTTTGTATTTGTTATTCAGGCAAAAGGAAAGGAGAGGCAGTGGTTGAAGAATAAGACATATGGTGATCTAGACGATGCCAAACTTATTGATGGACTTACAGGAGAAAAATCTGTTTACAGGCGTAGAGGAGAGAAGGAACCAGAGGTAAAACTCAAAGTTTAGAAAATGATATGCCAAAGAAAATAATTAGATGAATGTTTTTAAGCTAAATTTCACATTAAATACAATATTAAACTTATTGAGTCATCGTAGTGATTTGAAATTTAGTCTAATTAAAAGTCTTTATGTTATTCAGAGGTTTCATAAACATTACTCAGTACTAGAGTAGACTACACTTAATAGTGCAAGCATCAGCTCAATGTTCGCTTGGGAATAGAGTAGACTACACATATAATGCAAGCATCCGCTCAGTGTTCACTCAGTACTAGAGTAGACTACACTTAATAGTGCAAGCATCAGCTCAGTGTTCGCTTGGGAATAGAGTAGACTACACATATAATGCAAGCATCCGCTCAGTGTTCACTCAGGACTAGAGTAGACTACACTTAATAGTGCAAGCATCAGCTCAGTGTTCGCTTGGGAATAGAGTAGACTACACATATAATGCAAGCATCCGCTCAGTGTTCACTCAGGACTAGAGTAGACTACAGTTAATAATACAAGCATCAGCTCAATGTTCGCTTGGGAATAGAGTAGACTACACATATAATGCAAGCATCCGCTCAGTGTTCACTCAGTACTAGAGTAGACTACACTTAATAGTGCAAGCATCAGCTCAGTGTTCGCTTGGGAATAGAGTAGACTACACATATAATGCAAGCATCCGCTCAGTGTTCACTCAGTACTAGAGTAGACTACACTTAATAGTGCAAGCATCAGCTCAGTGTTCGCTTGGGAATAGAGTAGACTACACATATAATGCAAGCATCCGCTCAGTGTTCACTCAGGATTAGAGTAGACTACAGTTAATAATACAAGCATCAGCTCAGTGTTTATTTACCCCACCAATCATTGTCTGCATGTAGATTTGGTGACTCCGGCTCTGAGCTCAGATTAAGTAACTTCACTCTTAGTCAAACGTTAATGGGGATATAAATATGTTACATTCAGTGGGCCATGTGGATTGTAGTAAATGCACTATACATATATATGACAAAATTGATTTAATTTACGATAAAAATTGACTTGTTCAAAACATTCGAACATTTTATTTTGCTTTATCATGACATCACCAGTATTCTTCAAACATAATTTTAGTCCAATGACTGCTCACCTTTGGAGCTCTTTCATGTTGGAAAAACATTAATATTAATATGATGTTAAAAGTGTTGATTCCCATATGACAGTATGCTGTCTTTCCTAAATCGCTGCACCAGCTCAGTTGGTATAGCATTGGACTCCCAAGGGTTGTGGGTTAGATACCCAATCAGACCAGCCCAGGTTGGCTGCCTCAGTGTGCTCTTATGAAAGGCACTTAGTGCACATTTCCTCTGCATAATATAGCCAATACTGTAATGATGGTAAGTCTTGGGACACCCTTGATTATTTTCAAAAGTAATTTATTTATGACCTATAAAAGTTGGGACACGAAATTATAGCAATTTTTTCATGTACTATAAGTCTTAGGACACCTTAGACATTTTTTTCTACTGATCAATCGGTGTATTTTATTGATCATAATGTCATTTTTTAAAAAAATGACTTTGTTAAGGGATTATCATTATTAATTATGAGGTGGAAATGTTATAAAGTAATATAATTTGTTTGAAATGTCAATAAATATATTTAATTTTCCTCTGTTTTCTGATCATATCTACCTAATTCAAATATATATAATTTGATCGGATGATGACAAGAATAGAGCATTAGCAGGATGTTGTAACCATATTAACAGTAACTTATCCCATTTGTGCTCTAGGTTAGTATTGTCAGTTTTTGCATTATTGTATTAAAATTGTAGAAAGTCACCAGTACTTACATTTTTTTGCCTTGAAAATGTAAATACCTAACTCCTTAAAATGTGATATTAGTATGACAACAACGAAAATAGTGCTTGGTTCAATGTTCACATTTAGTGAGCTTGTTTACATCATGCTGTCAATCCATGAACATTGAAGTATATCCCTTGGTTTCAAATCATAGGCACCTCTGCACTAAACTTCAATAATATCTCTCAAATACGATAAAAAAGTTTCAGAAATATTGCTTTGAAAAAAATTGTAATACAGTAAAAACTCAGTGGTAGTTTGCTTTGATGTAAGTGTTCACTCAGCTATGGTAATCATGCTAATATTTTGGAGTAAAATGCAATTACACATTGAAGAACTACGCTAGTGATGGCTACAAATTCAGTACAAAATGATTAATTTAGTACCGCTATTATGCATGGCATCTTGTCCTTCTCAATCCATTTTAGATTTTAAAACAGTTAATTTGTGTTGAGTAATCTTGTAGAACAAACAGGTACCAGCATTGCTGCTGGACAAAATTCCCTCTTTACCCAAGCCAGTTTCAGGGTTTAAACAATTAACTAGCCTGGAATGCTGTCGAAAAACAAAAGACAAATCTGCTAATTATAAACAAAAGGAGACGCCGAAACAATCAGCTTGCCAAAACCAAAAGTGGAATGAATAATGTGTGAAAATTACAATTTTATGTTAAGCCGAACCACAAAACTAAAATGGATTGATGATGATCTTTATTGATCCATATTCAGAATTTTAACCTATATTATGAACATTCTTTAATTAATATATGACAGTTATGTGAATATATGCTGGTTATTTGCCTTATATAATTAAATGTGTGTTTTTTCATATAGATTACATCACTTTGTAGGATCACTTATTTCACTGAAAAACTGTATCTCTTGGGCACGTGGATCAAAGTAAATAAAACAGCAATGGACATCTAGCTAAAATGTGATCTGAAAGAATGTGATTTGGTAAAAATGATGTATAAAGCAAAATCTGCATCTAATATTTGTGGGAATAAACAAGGATATAAGTGATGCTAAGCACGATTTGCACTGTGTAAGTACTGTTCACTCTAGGATGGGTCTTCCAGTAAACTCTAAGCGGCCTGTGAATTATGAGGTCATTATTTACCTGTATGTTATTTCATGTTGGAGAAATCGGAAAATATGCACATGCAAAATTATAACATAAAAACAATCATAGTAGAGCTGGTCACTGCTGTGTGATGTATGGTGATCTTGCCAATTTAGTCTTTACATTTTTTGTGTCTTTAAGTGTTGGGACACTGAAATGCTATATTTTTTATGTGCATATAAGTCTTGGGACATGAAAAAAAATTATTATTTTTTCATGTCTCAAGACTTACCGAGAGTATGGAAATGTGTTAAAGGTGCCGTTAAAACCAACAAAAATAAACGAACAAACTTCCCCAAATTTATACACTCTGTCCTACTATGTGTATTAGATTCAGTGTAATAGTTGTTGTATCTGTCAACATATGGCTGACACACTACATTACAGTAGTGTTGGCTATGGACCTAAGAATTCACCTTCAGACACAAAATTCCTGACCTGTACTGAATAGTCCCGCAACTGTAAAGGTGATTGGAGAAAGGTGAGTCTCTTTGGCCAACAGTTTTCATCAATATTGATCAATAGGCCAAGAATAAATGCCATATGAAGTACAGTAAAACCTGTCATGAGAGACCGCCCCTTCTGCCAGCAAAAAGCGGTCTCTCAAGACAGGTGGTCTCTCATAACAGGTTTGTACAAAAAGACCAGTTTCCAAGGTTGAAATTCAGCACTGTTTAAGAGGGAAAGATAAGCACAATCATGTACATTTATTGTATTCTTTGTTCATAGTTCTTGTTAAAATATTGCATGCATTAATCTGAAAATAATTTTAAATAGTAATAAAGATATACATCTATCATTAAACATGAATCACATTTATATTTGAAGATCACGCGTACATGTACTAGTATTAGCATACGAGTTCATTTCTAATTGACTCCTTGTCTTTTATAACACCCTAAATTTGAGTTTTACCGACGTTTCAAGTGGCTGCTATGTTGCAAACGGTTTCCCGTTTTTCACTTCTTTCAATTACATTAATTCTTTCCTCCAATGTTAGAATTTGTCTCTTTTTCATTGGAAGTTCTGCCATTGTTATTAAAGTGCTTGGTGTTAATGTTATAAGGGATCAGTTGTAATAACGACTGTAGCGGTTTTGATCAGGCTTTGGGGAAATATGGAATACATATACAATGTATATGTACCAATGAATGAAATAAAAAGACAATTAATTTATCCAGAAACAGAATAAATTTATTTAGAGACAAAAGACAAAGGCTTAATTCACCGACGATACAAAGGGATTAATTCTATAAACAGAGGGTGTAACCAGCTGCACTATGGTGAACAGATGACGGTTTGGTGTGTGGGTTGTAATCATTGTAACATCAAAAACACCCCAACAAACAACACAAGCCTTTCACAATGACAATTCTCACCTACGATTCTCACCTACTGGTATTAAAGACAAAGACCTCATTCACCCCAGGCATTACGGATTAACTCCAAAGACAAATGATGTATGCGACCGCTATATTGACTTTGTCACTACAATGGCAGTTAGTGACATGTACTTTAGTCTGGTGTACAGTCTAGAACAAAGGAAACTACATGCATGACCTGCAAAAGTTAAGAAACCGGTAGCCAGTCTAATTTGTTTTATAATAATTTTTTTTAGAAAAGTCTTTACTTTGGAAGCGGTCATTGTTACAAAGGATAAAATAAATGTCAGTGGTGTTTGTCTCAGTTCTCGCGATAGGGTCGTTCATTGCAGTATTATTTTAGAACAAGCTCAAATACGCAACTTCGCGGGAAATCCTATGGATCATACTTTAGTCTCGCAGAAATAGCCGAGGTATTTCCAAATGAGCAATCGGCATGAACTCTAGTCTGGTTTACAATCTATAACATATGACACTACATGCATGACCTGTACAATTCAAGAAACCGGTAGCCAGCCTAATTTGTTTTTAAGTTTTTGATTTTGTTTTTAACGTCTTTGCTTCTTAAGCGGTCGTGGTTACAAAGGGTTAAATAAAGGTCAGTTGTGTTTATCTCTGTTTTTGTGATGCGGTCGTTCATAGCAGTGTCGAAATGCATATTTTGCCAAGAAATCGCGGTCGCTGGTCGCGTTCTGCAGGTGGTCGCTCACGACAGTGCGTTTATACAATAAAATCGATCCGTGCATTACGATTGTGGTCGCTCATGACAGGTGGTCGCTCATACCAGAGGTCGCTCATGACAGGTTTTACTGTATCAGTAATGTTTGTCTATGCCGGCTTAATAAGAAAGCATTACTGTCCTGTGAAATTTATTGTCTCAGAATATCAGTATGCAAATTACTAATATTGGATGTAGATATGATATCAAAAATAGAAACAATTATCATAAAAATGTTATATTCCTCAGTTTTAACAATAGGGATAAATAATAGATGGGTTCTACTTACAACATGTTTAATATTCATTGAAGCTTATAACCAGTCTATCATTATCCCTGTGAGCAAAATCCAAGGTGTCTGAATGAAACATGGTTTCTTTCATTCCATAGACACTAGAGAGAGGGTGCCAGTATTGGAATAAATATTTCTATTTAAGAATAGATAGTCATCCATGGAGGAAGTTAGAGTTGAATTCTGGAATCACTTTCAAGTCTACCTCTATGGATTGTTGTTTTCTGTAGTATTTGTTTACAAAGTAATTTGGTGGTTTGATGTGTAGCAAGACATGCTTGAATCAAGTGCAGTGTGGGGAACTTGCCAACCCGGTCTTTATTTTACCATAGAATTGTGTGTTTCCAAAAATATTAGAAATAAATTGTTACATCCTGCAATGTGTTGTAAAGTAATACAAACTTTGAAGTATTGGCATATCCTATAGATCAATAAAATCAAATCTGCAGTCTATTTGAATTTTTCTTGAAATCATCTGCAGAAAGTCTATCATGACCACATGTTCTAGTGGGTATGTCATGATCACATGGTCTAGTGGGTATATCATGACCATGCTCTAGTGGATATATCATGACCATGGTCTAGTGGGTATATCATGACCACATGGTCTAGTGGATATATCATGACCATGGTCTAGTGGGTATATCATGACCACATGGTCTAGTGGGTATATCATGACCATGCTCTAGTGGATATATCATGACCATGGTCTAGTGGGTATATCATGACCATGCTCTAGTGGGTATATCATGACCATGCTCTAGTGGGTATATCATGACCATGGTCTAGTGGGTATATCATGACCACATGGTATAGTGGATATATCATGACCATGGTCTAGTGGGCATATCATGACCATGGTCTAGTGGGTATATCATGACCACATTGTCTAGTGGGTATATCATGACCACATGGTCTAGTGGGTATATCATGACCACATGGTCTAGTGGGTATATCATGACCACATGGTCTAGTGGATATATCATGACCACATGGTCTAGTGGGTATATCATGACCATGCTCTAGTGGATATATCATGACCATGGTCTAGTGGGTATATCATGACCATGGTCTAGTGGGTATATCATGACCACATTGTCTAGTGGGTATATCATGACCACATAATTTAGCCAGTATATTCTCTCAATTTTAACTCTACTGGTCATAAGCCAGAAGAGTTTATGCAATGGCCTTTTTCCAGCATCTGGTGTCTGTTGTCCATTAGGACAAGTTTGATATTGCTACTCCTCCTAAGCTACATAAAGGACTGCCAACAAACTTTACAGATAAATTCAACCCAAGGTCTAGTTGGTCCTAAAGGAAAATGGTGCCCCTCAAGCATCCAATATGGCTGCCATGGTGGCCTGTTTGAAAATCTTTTCACTTCTACTCCTCTTGAAGGGACTATCATATTGTCATGGAGTTGTCCCTAAAAGACTTCATGTGATGTCTAGTTGGTTCTAAATGAAATTGGTGCTGATCAGACCTCTAATATGGTCACCATGGTGGCTATCTTTAAAATCTTGTTATCACTATTCCTCTTGAATGGATGGTCATATTGACATGGAGATTTGACCAGAAGACTTTGTATGGTATCTAGTTGATCCTAAATGAAAATGATGCCAATCAGACATCCAATATGGCCACCATGGCAACTAGCTTGAAAATCTTCAAGTTGGTTCTATCTAATTGGTCCTAAATCCACAATGGCCATCTGGAAAATCTTTTTATCACTAGTCCTCCTGAATGGATGGTGATATTGATATGGGGTTTTCACCAGATGACTTCTTATGATATCTTGTTGATCCTAAATGAAAATGATGCCAATCTTACATCCAATATGGCCACCAGATGGTTTCAACACTCAGCAGTTAAAAAGAAGAAAGGATCTTATCTTGGATTCCTGGAAATTCTTTTTGGTCAGTAGAGCATCAGTCCATTTGAGGGACTCTTGTTCTGAAAAAATACTTTGTCAAATTATAAAGATCACTATAGACATTGACAACATGAGAGTGCATTTACTTTGAGCAGGTATACAGGCAGATAAAAGCCGTTTTTACAGAGAGGCTCAGGAAGAGAAATAGTGGTGTAATCGACAATGTTGAGATTTCAAGTCAAAGGGTGATCAAGTCAAAATGTACTCCAGTCTAAACCTAATCAGGCACAGGTGTAAACAGCATGAAACATTATCAAGTTAAAATATAATCATATTGATTCAAAACATAATCATATTAGTGACAATAAAATTATTTTGGTTATTATCCTTCTTACCTGTTGTAACTTTTTATTTTTCACATGGATGGTTTGTCTTTAGGTTTTAAAAAGATTTTTCCAAGCATAACTGGCAACAAGGTGCACTTGGCTTTATCTTTACTTTGGTTAAATTTACAACAAGTGTGCTTGTGTAGAAGCCTTGAAATAAAAAAGTTTTTGTGTGTGATTAAGTGTGAGAATGATAGATTTCTTGATTAAATTATTTGTTAATGATAATTAATGATAATTATTACTAATTGGGCAGATGAAAATATAACAAATACATATCAAAAACCAGTTTTGGTAATGTTTGTCAGAGTCAACTTTTACAGGAATAAGATACAAAAAAGCACAGTTAGCTCTGCTAAAAATTATAAATCTCAGGCAGTATAGATTTTGCTTGAGTATATTTTAACTTGGTTACATTTTGGTATTTTTATATTTTCTTTCAAAGTCAGAAGTCAGACTTTTTGCTGCAGGGGGTGGAAGATTGAATATCATGCATCTTACAAGTACATGTGAACACTTGTGGTCTTCATAATCAAGTCAAATCAAGTCAAATCAAATGATCTAAAAATCATATCAACTCTTGTGCCACTCTATATACAATAATGACATCATTTGTGGTCTTCATAATCAAGTCAAATCAAGTCAAATCAAATGATCTAAAAATCATATCAACTCTTGTGCCACTATATATACAATAATGAGATCATTTGTGGTCTGCATAATCAAGTCAAATCAAGTCAAATCAAATGATCTAAAAATCATATCAACTCTTGTGCCACTATATATACAATAATGAGATCATTTGTGGTCTGCATAATCAAGTCAAATCAAGTCAAATCAAATGATCTAAAAATCATATCAACTCTTATGCCACTATATATACAATAATGAGATCATTTGTGGTCTTCATAATCAAGTCAAATCAAGTCAAATCAAATGATCTAAAAATCATATCAACTCCTATGCCACTATATATACAATAATGACATCATTTGTAACCAAAAATAATACATTCAAACCAGTTTGTATAGACTGAAACTCACTAATGATTAAATTGTGAAACAATCTTAGTAGTGTGATGATAATCATAATAATTGAAGATTGCTGGGAAAAGTCAAATGGCCAAGAATTCGATTTACGGTTTTCAGTAATCAGTTTTGAATGATTAAAGTATTATTCTTTGGAATATTTTATTTTTAGATGTTTACTCTGTCCGCGTGGGTTTGATTCTCGGGCTCAGCCAATGTGGGTATGTGAGAAAGCTTGCCAGTAGCTTCCCCTGGGTCGGTGGTTCTTCCCGGGATTTTCTCGGGTTCTTCCTCCACCAGATATACTGGCTGCCATGTATAGCCTATCATGTGATGAAAAATGGCATTAAACCCATACCAACCAACCAACGGATCCATATACACCCAGATCTGCAATTGAATAATGCACCGGCAAATCAGGGTCTACGTTGTTTGTTCTACTAATTACTTATAACAAACTTATGCTGTTATTTGCTGTATGATTTGTCATTTATTTATATATATATATATATATATATATATATATATATATATATATATATATATATATATATATATATATATATATATATATATATATATATATATATATATCAATATATACTGCCCCCCAAAATTAAATGATCATATTAATATATTAATGCATCAGTGGGTACTGACCACTGTTCCAAGTGTTCCAGAGTTGTAACTGCAAAGCAGCATGCACTTGCTTGTGATTCCTCTAACTTATGGCAACAAAGAGTTTGCAATATAGGTATGTTACAATAAATTTTTGGTACCCAACTTTCATTCATAGTGACAGTTACAATATCTTTGGCTAAATTATGAATTTTGTTTGGAACTGAATATGTAGACAGAACTATTTTAAAACTTACTTGAAATTCAGCCTTTGATCAAATAGAATTCAAACCTTTTGTCTTTATTTTATTAATTGAATGATAACTAGTTTCACCGGTATCAATTGGTCTAGGAAATCTGTACATCTAAACACATCAATATAACTTCTATAAACCATTTATTAAAAATTTTGGTTGATTATATTCAATATTTAAGAAATTATTACACTTTTTTTATTAGCATGTGCCGGTTATTATGGGATTATCACATGGTAAAAGATTAATAAAGTGGAACTAATAAATACGTCAATAAGTACCCATTTCCTTTCAACTTTGGCAGGCGCAAATCCAAGATTTTCTTAATGTGGGCGCACATTATTGTTTGTTACGAAAATGTTGTTACAAAATTTTATGGTTGGCCCTTAAAATGGTCATTTTAAGGTTTGCCTTGTTGATGGAGTTCAGTCTGTTGCATCAAATCACTCAAATTCCTCTTCACTGTCATCACTCTCAAAATGTAGCTATATGTCCTCATCTATCATTCCTCTCCACTTCCTAACAGGAGACTCTCCTAAATTGAACTCTCTCCCAGCAGCTCTGTTACCATGTGCTTCTCCATAGGCAATGATGGTTAGCTTGTTTTTTGCATAGTACGAGTTTCTTACATGGGACATGTTGATACTTTGTTTGACTATATTCATTCAGATTCAAGATCAAATACAAGATGCTATGTGAAAGTTCAGGTCTAATATTTATACTTTTTTGGACTATCCTGACACTTATGAAATATATTTTAGTGTCCAAGGTAGAATTTACCAAGACAAAGACAATGCATCGTAATTACGTTTAGCATATCAAAGCTTTGGCTGGCACTGATTACCTTTAAAAATACCACGCTGAGTCAATTAAACGTTGATCACTGTATTGTAACAATGAAGTATCAAATAGTGCAGTTTAAGATGAGAAATAAAACAAAGAACTAAAGTTTATTTTACAAAGAGAAGTACTGTATATACTCGCTTATAAGTCGATGTTTTTTACTTAGAATTCGATTCATAGGGGTCGTTTTATAAACGCGACATTAAAAAAAAAAATCTTGGGGTAATGTTGGAAACTCTAGATGTTTGCAGTACATAAAAATACTATCAATTCATATATTTTTACGTTTTCATGCCACTATCCCTATGCACTAATGCATATATGGTATGCACTGTGTTTATCTGTTTCATGACGGTATTCATTACACAATACATGTATCTACAATTATTTGGATTTTATTAATTTGAAAATATTACCGGTAAATTAAATACTACCTACCACAAAATGAAGTGTCCATCAATGTTTACTGTGGGTGTTTACTAGTAAGTATAAGTCCGAACAACCTGTATTTGTATTAATATTTGTGTTTTGCTGTATAAAGACTGTGCTTGATGCAATAAAAGTTTTGATTTCATTTGTATTTTCCTTTTCCACAAGTCAGATTTAATTCCCAAGTGATATTTCCCAAGTTGTCTGCCAGTGCACATGGGCCGATAAGCATTTGGCTTGTAAAGGGACTCACTTTGTTTTCAAGTTGACAATCCTTTTGATCGAGCCGCCAATCTCTACTTGTTCAGTGCCAAGTAGTGTTCTACAACTTGCTGTGCATATACTTTGACCTTAATCCCTTTGCTTGTAAAGGCTCCACACTCTTTGTTTTCGCACGTGACAACCCTTTGATCAAGCCGCGAGTTTGATACATGTTCAGTGCCAAGTAACAGAGGGTGGCTATTTGAACTCCCTGTCATCTTGCTGCACAATTGACATGTGTTCAGTTGCAAGCTTTAATAGATTTCTGACTTTATGATCAAAGTGTTACTCACAGAGCCCAAGCTCAGTCTCTGCATAAGCACCCGCATATGACAGTAAAGCCGAGAATCAGAGTCGGACGAAATTTACGATGACTAGACGATGACTATTTACAATGAATAGACGACGATGTAGGATTTCAGAACTTTATGAGGCAATGAGGATTATTTCTTGGACTTTGTACCAGATGACATTAGATAGTGACATTTATAGGATACCGTGAATCACAAAAAGTGGACTTAACTTTCATTGTTTATTTGTACAACGTGCGGAATTAACATATTATGGGATATTGTGAATCGGATCATTCTGAACTTCTATTTTTATACCGGTATGTGACCTAATTGAATTCGTGGATTTATCATATAAATGGATTTAAAATGTCAAGCATTATGGATTTCAATGGACTTTATTACACAAAGATGGACAAATTGTAAGTTGTCAATTTATTTGTGACATATTTCACTCAATAATATAATTGTATTTTACACTGGTTTTGTCTTTATTTCTTATCTATCCAGTTTGGCTTGTTTATATTTCCAAAGTGCATTTCTGACTCACTAAGAAGTCACCCCTTCAGACGGATCTGACTTGCAAAATACACCCCGACTTAAAGGAGGGTCAAAGACAAATTCACTTTTTGCAGTCCTAAAAAGAGGGGGTCGACTTATAGTCGAGTCAACTTATAATTGAGTATATACGGTATATAAATTGCAAATTTACCATGACAGAGCAATGATATTACTGGGTATGTGAAGCACATCAAAGCTTTAGCCATCATTGATTACCCTGAAAAGACCACAATGGGTCAATGAAGCATTGATCAATGTACAATCACAAATGAAATATCAAATACTGTGATTCAAGATGAGAAATAAAATAAAGAACAAAGTTTATTTTCCGAAGAAAAAAAGGATTTGCCAATTTTATACATTAATTTATTTTGTTTCGTGATGTGTGTCAATGTTACCGTAACAGACAAACTGAAGTCAAATGATGTCCCCTAAATGTGAATAAAGACATTAATAATGAAAAAAATATGTATTAGATCAACAGTTATCAAATATTGCACATTTACAGGTATGGTTATCATATTTGTTCTGTTTTGCAATGTGGTACTTTGCACAGCTTAACTAAAATGTGACAGAGTAGAACAGCAAGTTACCAGTCATATGTACATGTATTTCTGGTTGAGGCACAGAACATGATATGAAATTAAATGAGTCTATTAACATAAGCAGTCAGAGAACAAGACTATTGAGGTTTGTAAGCATTATTTAATTAACAATTTTGTTACAATGTGATGGATTTAATATTTTACAAGGAGTGAATGTGACATATGCAGGCAGCTTTGGTGCCTTGATCCTTTCATTAGATTGACATGAAGAAAATCTTTTTTTTTTTTTTTTTTTTTTTCTGTAAAATCACACAGCAAATAACAGTCTTTCCAAAAGCACTGGATCAAAATAGATTGTGTTGGTCAGGCAAATAATAGATATGCAAGAAAAACTGACAAACAACAGTGCAAAACTGGTGTGAAACCAGACCAAGGGTTTTGGGAATCTACCGATTCCTTTTTCAAGGTCACAAAGTCACAAAAGACAATTATACAAACAAAACCAGAACAAAACACAAAATGCAAAAACATAAGTACTATACAAAATCTACATGATATTTGCTGCAGATATGTACATCAACGATACAATGAAATAATAAATAAGGTTGAACATGGTTGAATGTTGCTACTTTTTAGTGTACCGTATATACTCACTTATAAGTCAACGTTTTTTTACTTAGAATTCGACTCAAGCAGAGTAGGGGTCGTCTTATAAGCGCGACATTAAAAAAATAAAAAAATCTTGGGGTAATGTTGAAAACTCTAGATGTTTGCAGTACATAAAAATAATGTCAATTCATATATTTTTTACGTTTTCATGCCTCTATTCCTATGCAGTAATGCATATATTGAATGCACTGTGTTTATCCGTTTCATGACGGTATTCATTACACAATACATGTATCTACAGTTATTTGGATTTTATTAATTTGAAAATATTACCGGTCAATTAAATACTACCTACCACAAAATGAAGTGTCCATCAATGTTTACTGTGGGTGTTTACTAGTAAGTATATTGCCTCCATTTTCGTGCAAGTCCGAACAACCTGTATTTGTATTAATATTTGTGTTTTGCTGTATAAAGACTGTGCTTGATGCAATAAATGTTTTGATTTCATTTGTATTTTCCTTTTCCACAAGTCAGATTTAATTCCCAAGTGGTATTTCCCAAGTTGTCTGCCAGTGCACGTGGGCCGATAAGCCTTTGGCTTGTAAAGGGACTCACTTTGTTTTCAAGTTGACAATCCTTTTGATCGAGCCGCCAATCTCTACTTGTTCAGTGCCAAGTAGTGTTCTACAACTTGCTGTGCATATACTTTGACCTTAATCCCTTTGCTTGTAAAGGCTCCACACTCTTTGTTTTCGCACGTGACAACCCTTTGATCAAGCCGCGAGTTTGATACATGTTCAGTGCCAGGTAACAGAGGGTGGCTATTTGAACTCCCTGTGATCTTGCCGCCTTTAATAGATTTCTGACTTTATGATCAAAGTGTTACTCACAGAGCCCAAACTCAGTCTTTGCATAAGCACCCGCATATGACAGTAAAGCCGAGAATCGGAGTCGGACGAGATTTACGATGACTAGATGACGACGACTAGAATATGATGTAGGATTTCAGAACTTTATAAGACAATGAGGATTAATTCTTGGACTTTATACCAGATGACATTAGATAGTGACATTTATAGGATACCGTGAATCACAAAAAGTGGACTTAACTTTCATTGTTTATTTGTACGACGTGTGGAATTAACATATTACGGGATATTGTGAATCGGATCATTCTGAACTTCTATTTTTATACCGGTATGTGACCTATAATTGAATTCGTGGATTTATCATATAAATGGATTTAAAATGTCAAGCATTATGGATTTCAATGGACTTTATTACACAAAGATGGACAAATTGTAAGTTGTCAATTTATTTGTGACATATTTCACTCAATAATATAATTGTATTTTACACTGGTTTTGTCTTTATTTTTCTTATCTATCCAGTTTGGCTTGTTTATATTTCCAAAGTGCATTTCTGACTCACTAAGAAGTCACCCCTTCAGACGGATCTGACTTCCAAAATACACCCCTACTTATCGGAGGGTCATAGAGAAAATCACTTTTTGCAGCCCTAAAAAGGGGGGGTCGACTTATAGTCGAGTCGACTTATAATCGAGTATATACAGTACTTGAAAAAGGAATCAGTAGATTCCAAAAGCGCTTGGGCTGGTTTCTCACAAGTTTGGCACTTTTGTGTGTCAGTTTTTTTTGCATCTATATATATATATATATGTATATATATATATCGGTTGATGCAAAGATCAAAGGCCGATTCATTTTCTATTTTTTTACTCATAATGCCCATTTACAAAAGAAGGTAACTATTTTCCTCACTTTTTGATTTTAAAACAATCTTTTGTTGAATCCTTCAGCAAAACAACAAGCGCATTCTACAATAGTTACAGAATTGTTTGTTTACTTATTACGGTTAATCAAACCCATAAAGTTTGCATAATCATTATTGATTAACTAATTAGGTAGTAAATAACATGTTTATAATAAATATTTACTGTTCAATAACAAGAAATGTTATGAAGCCATACAAGATCAAAGGTAAGGATCACAAAAAAAACCCTACAAACTTTGGGTCGAAACTGACATTGTTGATGGTATGTGCCAACCATGACAGTCATAATTTCTTAATTAAATTTGTATGGACTGAATCTGTAAAGGGCTGACTTTATTATGGACTGACTCTGGAATAGGCCGAGTATGTTATGGGCCAAGATCTCTAGTCAATCAGATATATCAGTATCATGAATACTTTGATTACAGTTTGTGTTCAAGATCCTTGCCACTGACATGTCTGAGATCACAGGTTCGTCAACGAGAAAGAGTATTCAACCCCATCCTCTCTTAAACATTTCCTACTTTGCATTCCTTATATTGACATACTGACAACTATTCTATCTGAGCAGCAGAGATTTGATAATGGTTGTTTGAACATGTGATGTTCAGCTGTTGAATAGTAAAATACATCTCATGTTCTGTGTAGGAATGGAATCTTGTATCTGAGAGTCATAGTTAAATTTTTGGAGTAAGCAAGGCTTTTTGAATTTATGTAAAATATTGTAATTAGAAGTATCCAAATTGATAATTACAATTGATTCCTAAATTATAGCATGATTATGTCATTACTTTGGATATTGAGATTTTTAAAAAATATTGTTAACAATTGGACAGTAGAAATACTTTCTGACATTTACTGTGAGCTAGAAAGTCTAAAAGGGTGTCATATAGGCAAACATGTGACAGAACCAGGATTTCAGACCAGTAGATTTACAAATTTTGATCAGTAGATTGGCCTCTAAACCAGGAGATTTTTTATCGGCATAAACTTTATGTTTCAAGGGGATGGAAAACAAAACAAGTGCTTTTTTGTGCCATAATATGTATTCTCTTCATACTATAATAAAATAGCAAGTTTGAACATGAATCAGATTCAGATTCTGATGGAAAATGTTACAATAATAATTAATTAATAGTAGTCAGTATATGGTAAAATAATGAAAAAGGAAGAGTTGTTTATATGATAGTTCACTGCAAAGATTTTTCTTTTATAAAATTCAATAGCATTTTTAGTTTCCTTCACAACATCACTGTCTAGTGACTACTGATGACATTTGTTGTGATTATTAAGCTTCACGCTTAACATGCTCTCAACAGCTCTCTGGTCCAGATTTCCCCATGAATCACTTTGTATTTTGCGAAGAATGGGGAATGTCCTCTCTGTATCAGCATTAGAATGTTGTAATGACAGGACAACCACGCTCAGCCTGCAAAGAAGTTCTAACTTCAGTTTTCCTGTTGCTGGGTTAATAAGGTTGCTGACTACTCTCCAATATTCCTCCAATCTATGTTCACCCAGAGGAGGAAGTTCCTGACTTGGACTTAAGATGTATCCCTGAAACTCATTCTCAAGGGCTTCTTTCTCTTCATGGCTCAGATCCAAAAATCTGTTGGCAAGTTTCGCCACTGTAAATTAAAAAAAATAAAGACTGATTTAGATTTTAATTAAAAATGAAAAATATACATGATTTATTTATGCTTTTATGAATAATTTATCCAGACTTTAAAATTAATTATCCTGTAATATATTTTTAACTGATATATTTTTTCTAGGGCTTGAACTTAATGTATGTGCGTGAAAACTTCAAATAGTTTATGAAATACAAAGGATGCATACCTTCAAAACACACAATGCAAACTCAGGACCTTTGCTACTCAACTGTACACACTTAAACTCTGATATTTAAGCAATCTAGAACTTGTAATATTTCATGGCCGTTTTTTTTTTAGAATTGGGACAAATCACACATTTCGAATTGTCCTCTTAAAACATCTTGAACAATACAACAACAATTAAACAAGTAAAAAATCAAAATACTTACTCTAGTGTGTCTGCCAAAATAATTTTTTATGGTCAGTCTCTTTGTTTTATCTCCCCTCCGCCAAGGGTCTGCCGATTTTCATCAAAGGCTCAGAAGACATCATGGACCACCTTTTATCCCTTTATTACTTATAACACTCCAAAAAAAACATCCTGCATTTGGCCTTAAACTCCTCAAATTCCAACAATAAGGTAATCAATTAGCAGCTTGCTGTGAACACATATCAGCTGTTCTTTAACAATTCTAATCCTATTGCTCTCCCACACATCATTGCACCAGTCATTGTAGTGGTGGAGCATTTCCGGTCCCCAGTAGACTGGTTCTGGCTGGTTTCTCTAATGTGTTGATAGAATGCGTAAACATACTGTTTGTTTTTTTTTTCTTCTTTTCTTTCTTTTAATTTTCAAAAGCAATAGATTTTAACTACTAAATGGTATGTGCGGTAGACAGCCTTTAAAACGGTATTTTTAGCCTACCGCCGGTAGAATCACATGTATGTATAGGAGAGAACTGGTCATTGACATGAGAATACTTACATTTTCCAGATGGGTTTGCCCCTAGAGCTTCCAAAGAGGTTGAGACTTCTTGTCGATGTATCAGGAAGCATGTACAGATTTAATGGCCATGATGGACGACTGGAGCGTGAGATGGAGGCCACACTCATGGTCATGGAGGCACTTGAAAACTATGAGGAAAAGTTCAAAGTATGTTGCCTACTCTTATGTCATCTTTATGCCCTTAGGTTAAACTATAGTATGATCGAGTTAAGCCATTACGTATTTATTTTGTTCAAGTATTGACTTTATCTCTTGTCTGTCACATTAAAATAAATCCTAGAGAGGTTCAGATGGAAACAAATCTTGGTTTTGATATATCAGTACTTCGTACAACTCAGTTTTGAAGTTTTCTGTCTTGTTTTTCTCAGTTTCTGTCGTGTAATCTTGTGAACTCTTTTAAGTGCTAATTTTGTGGCTGTTGTAATTGGTCCGCATACAATTGTTGGTTAATAGGTGTCATCTAGAATCATGAATATTGTATAAGATAATTTTTAGTAATTAAATTTTTTAATCTTTTGGTGAACGCAGATTTTGCCTCAAGTAGTTCTGCACATGAATTACAAAAAAAAAAAAAAGCTTAAAGTCCCAACAGGCAATTATTCAGTAATAGTGGCTTTTATATTTTTTTTAAATACTCAAGTTTCTCATCATATATTATTTTGACTGTTTCACCCCATCTCTATCCTATAATGTAGCACAATTAGGGTCTTATCCTATACTATAGCACAATTAGGGTCTTATCCTATACTATAGCACAATTAGGGTCTTATCCTATACTATAGCACAATTAGGGTCTTATCCTATACTATAGCACAATTAGGGTCTTATCCTATACTATAGCACAATTAGGGTCTTATTCTATAATATAGAACAATTAGGGTCTTATCCTGAATGTATCACAATGAGGGTCTTATCCTATAATGTAGCACAATTAGGGTCTTATTCTATAATGTAGCACAATTAGGGTCTTATCCTATAATGTAGCACAATTAGGGTCTTATTCTATAATGTAGCACAATTAGGGTCTTATCCTATTATGTAGCACAATTAGGGTCTTATGCTATAATGTAGCACAATTAGGGTCTTATCCTATGATGTAGCACAATTAGGGTCTTATTCTATAATGTAGCACAATTAGGGTCTTATCCTATGATGTAGCACAATTAGGGTCTTATCCTATAATGTAGCACAATTAGGGTCTTATCCTATAATGTAGCACAATTAGGGTCTTATTCTATAATGTAGCACAATTAGGGTCTTATTCTATAATGTAGCGCAATTAGGGTCTTATCCTATAATGTAGCACAATTAGGGTCTTATCCTATAATGTAGCACAATTAGGGTCTTATCCTATAATGTAGCACAATTAGGGTCTTATCCTATAATGTAGCACAATTAGGGTCTTATCCTATAATGTAGCACAATTAGGGTCTTATCCTATAATGTAGCACAATTAGGGTCTTATTCTATAATGTTGCACAATTAGGGTCTTATCCTATAATGTAGCACAATTAGGGTCTTATCCTATAATGTAGCACAATTAGGGTCTTATCCTATAATGTTGCACAATTAGGGTCTTATCCTATAATGTAGCACAATTAGGGTCTTATCCTATGATGTAGCACAATTAGGGTCTTATGCTATAATGTAGCACAATTAGGATCTTATGCTATAATGTAGCACAATTAGGGTCTTATCTTTTTGATTCATGTCAGCCAGTGTTACTTTCCATGTCTGCCCAGTAACTCTTCAGCTCTGTTACAAAGGTCAGAGGTCATCAAGGTATCATTTTTGTGACCTCACTATAGTAAGCTGGGGATGAAAATCCACTGAATTTGATTATTATTGAATATATTCACATATACTTATCTGGTGTTTATTGACCAGTTCATTATTTTTTCATATTGAAATACACCTGTATGCACCTTGTATTAACTATGTACATATATTTTATGTTGCAGTATGACATATACGGACACTCTGGGGAGGATGACAAGCTAGAACTTGTACAGAAAGACAAAGCACCCAAAAACAACAAGGATAGACTAATTGTAATCAAGGTATACAGAGAAATGATTTAATTTTATAATGAAATATCTTAATGTATATACATTCATGAAGGGTGAGAATTTTGAAGAAGAAAAATCCCCAAAACTTTCACAAGTGCACGATATAAATTACATAAATTATATAAAATAGATACGAATTTAAAAAGGAAAATAAAACTGTAAATTTTTTTTTCCTAATACTTGAACTCCAGCATTTCAACTATTTTTTGCCATGATGTGATCAGCAGATATTGTAGATACCACATTTGTCAGATTAGCAGCAAACCGAGTCCAGGTATTGTAGATACCTCAATTGTGAGATTACACAGTATGAGAAGTCCAGGTATTGTACAGTACAGCTCACATGATTTTTCGGAACCCCATGCTTCATGGTGGGTGACTTAATCCCCTCAACTTTAGCTCTGCGGTACCACCGCGCCTTGGCAGACATGCAGATGTCAACTCCACTGTGGAGGGGTCTGGTCAACATTACTGATTGACATTTGATCAGCCAATGAATGAAGACCACCTATGGAAAGACTGAGATGTCAAGACTGATTTACAACCAGATACCATTGGAAAAACCAGTCATCTTTATTTCGATCATATTTTTGGACAATCAAAAATAATTAAAAAAGTCTTGTATATTCAGTACACATTACTGTTTATAAAAAGTTGATCGACTTCTTTTGCAATAAGTTTATGCTTTTAATTTATTCCATGAAATATGAACAAACTTACGTACTGACTTGACGAGAAGTACACCTTGCTGAGCTTCTTGAGCAGCATAAATTTATCATTTTGTTCCAAAGGAAAGTAATTCTCTGAGATATGGACGATTAAAATCCAAATTGACATCCGCTTCTGCTTAAAAAAAACCCCAAACAAACAAACCTAAAACACTGAATTTACACTGAAATGCAATCTGCGTGCTTAGTCCTTAAGCAGTAATAGCACAGTCATGAGGCTGAATATTCTGACTGCATGTGTACTGTAAGGGACTGACCATTTAATGTATGGGGCTTAAATGCTTTGTTTTTTTCGACTGGGATATATTTTGTTTTTTCATCACAAGGTAAATTTATTTCAAGTGAAATATGAAACGGAATAACGTCTTTTTTATACTTCAAATCATAGAAAGACAATTGTTTTCATGCATTTACCCCCCTTCGAAAATTCAATTGTCTCTCCCTAATAAAGACTTGACTTCAGCGGATGTTCTACAGAAATCAAGGCAGTGACCACTGTGAACACTGTTGTAAAATATTGACAAGGGTTTGCATCAAAGGATGATGTCAGTTTCAGCTTGGGAACGGTGTGTTTTTATCACACGAAGCCATCTGACTTGGCACATTGTACATTACAGCCGCAGTTATGGTCCCGCCATTAACAATGTTAGTTTGATAATTGCTAAGAATTAATCTGAACTCAACTTGTTACAGAAATGAAAAGTAGTGTGGAAAATTCTAAAATCTCAGATGTTCAGAGATTTTAATTTCCAACAAGCATTTTAGATGGATGTATTTTCTCCACATGTATCCTATTATCTGCTCATTTTTCTAAGGCGAAAATATAAAAACAAAATATATTCTTATAATTATATTGATGCAGATATTAAAGTATGCAGTTTCCTGTTTGTGACTGTTAGAACCTTTGGTTATTGAGTGTGTTTCTGTATGTGGCATATTGCTGTACAGCTAGAGTTACTGTGGCCGAGTAGATAAAGTGTGCGATTCGTACATACACACACACTTGGATGTCTCGGGGGGGGGGGGGGGGGGGGGGGGGGGGGGGGGGGGGGGGGGGGGGGGGGGCATGTTGCCCCCTCCCCCACCTTGACTTTTTAAGAAATAATATATCCCTTTTATTTCAGCTTTGCCCCCCCCCCCCCCCCCCCCCCTGAAAAATTCCTGTGGACGTCCACACACACACACTTGACTTTGGAGCACGTGGTCTGGAATTCCCATGCACGAGTGGGAAAATTTAATTCTTTTTTGCTCCATAACTCTATAATGTCTAGCACATTATTACTTTTCTTACCACTACTGAACATTTCCAGATTTCAGTTTGTGTATGTCTAGATTTATAATCAGTCAGATTTTAATATTTTAATTCTGAAGATTGCCTAAAAATGTTGACCTGTCAAGCATCGAAAAAGTAAAATTTTGGTTAACATTAATAAGCATTTTAGCGTTATTTTTGAAACTCACATTGGTGAAAAACTCTTCAAAACATAAGCAGAATCACGAAAACTTTAATGACAGGAACATCTTTTTGGCTTAATGTGAATGATGAGGCTGCTTATTGAAGAAAGCTAGCCAATCATGGAATACTTAAACTGTTACTGAAGCATATACAAAAAAAATGTTTCTAATGTTAAGTGCAACTGATTACAATGACTTGCGCAGTAGTGATTTGGATTCCATATTTTAGGAGAGAGATAGAGAGAGGGGAACTGTACTAAGAGTTAATGATCTAGAAATATTCATCTCATTTTTCTGTATTATGCATAGTATGCAATAGGAAAACGAACGGGAAAAGAAAAGTTAAACATTAATTTCATCTGATGCTCAAGTTTACTTGGTGATATAAATATACAGTAGTTTCATACAACAAATGGGTATATGTTTATCCCGTTCATACAAGCTTTAAGATTTTTTATAGGTGGGTTACTTATAATTTATGTTGGTAAATTTTAAAAGGCAGGAATTAATTTTGATACAAGGTAGTTCTACAGAAAGGGAGCCAAATGATCAAGTGTTGTAGGTCTCATTGTTAATAACAAATGGTCTAATTACATCTTTGTAAGTAGTTTGGAGCAAAACCATTTTAAACAACTAATGTGACTAACGCAAGGAATGGATTGAAATAAACAGATAAATGTAAAAATTTGATGCTAGCTGTATTGATTAGTTCACTAGTTTTTCTTTCTATCACTGATTTTTCTTTTTCAAGAATCAAACAGTGGAATAGCCTGTGGTTGTATGGTATGAATCACTTATCCTCGAGTTCACTGTTTATTGTCAACTCAATGGCAAAGACAACAAACCTGCTGAAGAGCTGCTGTTGTACTTTTAGGTCATCAGTTTGCACATGAAATTAACACATCAATATCAAAGAAAATAAGCAGTGTTGATGGCTCCTCTTGTGCTAGGTTATTGGTTTGCACATGAGCACTTCTCTTCCAAAACTGCACGTGTCAACTACATGTATCTAGAATGACCATTTGCGACCATTTGTGATTTTTTAAAAACTGCTACTTTGGTAATTAATGCAAAATAGTACAGTTTAAAATAAAATAACGATGTGAAATCTTAATTATGCTTTATTTAAGCGATTGGATGTCAGAAGAAATGGTACAATATGTGAATGAGAACTCATGGAGTAACCATCGGAACTTGTGTGATTTTGTTTCACTTCAGTCAGGTATGACTGCAGTTTTGTTATTAATTTGTTCGATGTTTATCGTTCTTTTCATTGCAGGTAGTACAATATCACTGACTTTCATATGATCATTAAAAAATTGTATTGCGCAAACTGAAAAAGAAATTAGGATATGAATGCATGTTTAGATTCCAATAACATAGCATTGAAGAAAAAAATTAGATTCATTGCACAAAATGTTGTATTAATACAGTTTTGCATGGCATTGTCATTACATTATTATCATCTAAAATTTGATTTGGCACTATGTATCATACATTATCTTCATTATAACAAGGAAATATTTATAATTAACTAAATGACTAAGTTGTTTTTTTCTGTATCAAAAAGTAAGCAAATTGCTTCCCAAAGGGATAACGATGTAGATAAATCAGTCCCCCCCCCCTCAACCTCTGCTTGCAGGGGTCATAAACAGTAAACCATGCCCATATTATCGAGACCACATCCACTCATCAATGGTGAAAGGATGCAACTCCGCGAGAAAGCGTGGTGTACAGGGCTATTCTCCGCAAGATGCCACTGCAACTCCGTCAGGACACTCGGAGTGATGGTGGAGTTTTTTTTTTCTTAATCCTCTCCACTCTCTCTCTGCCCCCACCATGAAGTGTGGGGTTCTGAAAAATCATGTGAGCTGTACTGTAGATACCACAAATGTCAGATTATGCAGTATGACAAGTCCATCAGCAGGTATTGTAGATATCATTGTCAGATTGCATGGTATGTCAAGTCCATCAGCAGGTATTGTAGGTACCACAATTGTCAGATTATGCAGGTATTGTAGATATCATTGTCAGATTGCATGATATGACAAGTCCATCAGCAGGTATTGTAGATATCATTGTCAGATTGCATGGTATGTCAAGTCCATCAGCAGGTATTGTAGATATCATTGTCAGATTGCATGGTATGTCAAGTCCATCAGCAGGTATTGTAGGTATCACAATTGTCAGATTATGCAGGTATTGTAGATATCATTGTCAGATTGCATGGTATGTCAAGTCCATCAGCAGGTATTGCAGATATCATTGTCAGATTGCATGGTATGTCAAGTCCATCAGCAGGTATTGTAGATATCATTGTCAGATTGCATGGTATGACAAGTCCATCAGCAGGTATTGTAGATATCATTGTCAGATTGCATGGTATGTCAAGTCCATCAGCAGGTATTGTAGGTACCACAATTGTCAGATTGCATAGTATGACAAGTCTATCAGCAGGTATTGTTATACCACAATTGTCATTATACAGTATAGCAAGTCCAGGTATGATAGATATCACAATTGTCAGATTGCATAGTATGACAAGTCCATCAGCAGGTATTGTAGACACCACAATTGTCAGATTATGCAGTATGACAAGTCTGGGTTTTAAGACATGCTGGGTTCATAAGAAGTTTGAAAACCTTTAGATGTATTTGTACACCAAAAGCATTTAGATGTATTTGTACACCAGAAGCATTTAGATGTATTTGTAAACCAGAAGAGTTAGATGTATTTGTACACCAGAAGAGTTAGATGTATTTGTACACCAGAAGAGTTAGATGTATTTGTACACCAAAAGCATTTAGATGTATTTGTACACCAGAAAATTTAGATGTATTTGTACACCAGAAGATTAGATGTATTTGTACACCAGAAGATTTAGATGTATGTGTACACCAGAAGATTTAGATGTATGTGTACACCAGAAGATTTAGATGTATTTATATACGAAAAGCATTTAGATGTATTTGTACACCAAAAGCATTTAGATGTATTTGTACACCAAAAGCATTTAGATGTATTTGTACACCAAAAGCATTTAGATGTATTTGTACACCAAAAGCTTTTAGATGTATTTGTACACCAAAAGCATTTAGATGTATTTGTACACCATAAGATTTTAGATGTATTTGTACACCAGAAGATTTAGATGTATTTATATACCAAAAGCTTTTAGATGTATTTGTACACCAGAAGATTTAGATGTATTTGTACACTAGAAGCTTTAGATGTATTTGTACACCAGAAGATTTAGATGTATTTATATACCGGAAGATATAGATGTATGTGTACACCAGAAGATTTAGATGTATTTGTACACCAGAAGCTTTAGATGTATTTGTACACCAGAAGCTTTAGATGTATTTATACACCGGAAGATATAGATGTATGTGTACACCAGAAGATTTAGATGTATTTTTTACACCAGAAGATTTAGATGTATTTATACACCAAAAGCTTTTAGATGTATTTATACACCAAAAGCATTTAGATGTATTTGTACACCAGAAGATTTAGATGTATTTGTACACCAGAAGATTAGATGTATTTGTACACCAAAAGCATTTAGATGTATTTGTACACCAGAAGATTTAGATGTATTTATACACCAAAAGCATTTAGATGTATTTGTACACCAGAAGATTTAGATGTATTTGTACACCAGAAGATTTAGATGTATTTATACACCAAAAGCATTTAGATGTATTTGTACACCAGAAGAGTTAGATGTATTTGTACACCAGAAGATTAGATGTATTTGTACACCAGAAGATTTAGATGTATTTGTACACCAGAAGAGTTAGATGTATTTGTACACCAAAAGCATTTAGATGTATTTGTACACCAGAAGATTTAGATGTATTTGTACACCAGAAGATTAGATGTATTTGTACACCAGAAGATTTAGATGTATTTGTACACCAGAAGATTTAGATGTATTTATACACCAAAAACTTTTAGATGTATTTGTACACCAGAAGAGTTAGATGTATTTATACACCAAAAGCTTTTAGAAGTATTTGTACACCACAAGTTTTAGATGTATTTTACACCAACATATTAAGAGGTTATTATTGTGGATTTTTATTGTATTGTGTATGTGTGTTGAAAACTCTGTGATTTGGTTGACATACCAAAGGCAATAACAATCTATATTGTACAAATTACTGCATAATGACCATTTTATTATATGCTAAACCCTAATTCTAATAATGTGTTCTTTATATTTCAAAAGATCCTTTATTTTCCATAATCTTTGAAAAGCATAGGTTTTATGTAATTTGTCACTACTGTGTATAACCAGGGACTTGTAATATGCATATATAGGTCCCTATGTAATTTGTCACTACTGTGTATAACCAGGGACTTGTAATATGCATATATAGGTCCCTATGTAATTTGTCACTGCCCTATAGCTTGAAAATAATAATTTTTATGTCAAACATTAGGTCTAAATAAAGATGAGATATACATGTACGTAAATGCAAAATACCAATTACCATTCTAAATAAAATGAGATGCTAACCTGAAATGATGATGATGATAATGATGATGATTATGATGATGATGATATTCATTTTATTTGATGTTGTTGTTGTTATTATTATTATTATTATTATTATTTGATGGTGTTTTTGTTGTTGTATGGTCATTATCTTATATCAACTACCAAAAATCAAGGAAAAATTAATTTATATTTTCTAAATAGATTAAGTAACTATTAAAGTGTATTATAAAAACTTGTTACATTTACATGTTGGGTTTTTTTGTTACAGTTTATAAATTAATTTGTCCTGATGACAACCTAAGAAGAAATATGCTTAAGAAAGAATGTTTATGTTAAGATTTTTGAAGTGATTGTGTGGGGGTATTTTTTAATTATATAAATATGTCAATCAAATTATTAATGTGAAAATGATATTGAGAACCTAGCCATTTAAGAATGTGGGAATAGAACATTTTTAGCAAGGGAAATAACTATAGGAATCAAGTGACAATATTTATGCCCTGTAAGTGCAATATAGGTTTTCACCATCCAGTATAGATTTTTGTGTGCAATATAGCCAGTGCACATGAGCTAGATTCAGAAACTGTACAGTATATAAATATAATAGCCAGTCACATGGTATAAATGAAAGATTAGGATTGGTTGCACTGTCATAGATGTAAATTAGTATGCAGTTGAAGAAAGACATGAAATCACTACATAATGATTTATAATATGGTAGATTAATTTAAACTGATTAAAAATGACGCCTGATGAAATTGACACCTTGATGTGTATTTCTAGACAATGCATGCCCATTCCCAGTTCTGTCTGAGTGGAGACAACACTCTATCAGCCACTAAACATGCCATCGAGACACTGGCTCAGGAGGAAGCAGATGAACATTTTCTTATCATCCTTAGTGATGCTAACTTTGATAGATATGGAATATCACCCAAGAGATTTGGAGATTTGCTGAGACAGAATGACAAGGTTAATGCATATGCCATCTTTATTGGATCCCTTGGAGATCAGGCTGTGAGGTATGGAGGTAGCACCTTTCTTTAGATTTCAGTCCTATAAAGCAGTAGTCATTTTAGTGCAGTCCTATGAAACAGTGAAATCTAGAATTGAAAAGCCCCTGTCATGCCTTTGGTCACAGCCTTCACAGCATAGTTTTTATTTTCTTCTGACATTTTGGTTTTAAAGTCAAATGGTGCTGATGGCTGTGTAAAGTTTATTGTCATTTTAAATGTTAACATATTGTATATACTCGATTTATAAGCAAATATATTAAATAATTCACTCAAAACAACACCCAGAGTTCCATCAATTTTTTCACTTCTTGCCATATATACTCATAAGTCAATTCCAACTGCAAACTGCACATACCCAGATCCATTGTTGCATAATTTGTCCGCAGATCTGGCTCTGTGCAGTTTGTTAGAAGTAATCAGTAGAACAATCAATACAGACTCTGATCTGCTGAGCATATTATGTGTTGGGAGATCAGGTTTATCAGTGATTATATCCAGTAATTTGACATCCAGAATATTATAGTGTGCTCATGAAATGCTGGCTACTAAAATCAGACCCCAGTTAACATTCAGAATTGTCTGTCTATCTGTCTGGTCCTCCATTTATATAATAATATTTGTATCATATAATTTTTGTGTGAATACAATTTTAGTGAAAATAGATTGCCTTGCTATATTTCCTAAAATTGTATACAAGCTAATATATTACAATTTGAAGAATTTCTATCAATTTAAGTTAATAATCACTTTTAATGGTGTTATTTGTAGACATAATCTTTATAGACAAATCCTAAAATAAGTATTATCTTAAGTCGACCAAACTATCTCATATTTGCAGGTTGACCAAGCAGCTGCCCATGGGTCATTCATTCATCTGCATGGATACTAATAACCTTCCTCAGATCCTGCAACAAATCTTCACCTCCACCATGCTACAGTCATCTAGGTGACCTCTTCTATGGATAATGTGTAATTCTGTGTACAGTTCCCTTGGTGATCTTATATAAGGATAATGTGTTATTCTATGTACAGTTCTTTAGGTAACCTTATCTCAGGATAATATCTAATTCTACTTGGTATGTACATTTTTCTCCATGGATAGTATCTAATTCTTCAATTGACTTCAGCGATGGTTATACAGGTGTCATTCAGTATAAATTCCCTTGGCTGGTAGTGATTGGTAGAGTGGAATAAGGTTGCATTTTGGTGACCTGACCAAGCTGTTTTTTTCCTAACCTAGATTTTGCGACACAAAAGCATATTTTTATTATCAAGTGAAAAAAGTGGATAGATACCTCTTCTTCAAATTTTGGTTCACATGGCCATAAGGCCAAATTTGCTTATGGTATGGTCCTTTGTCGATAGTCCATCGTTTGTCATACATCATAGTCCATCGTTTGTCATACATCATAGTCCATCGTTTGTTATACATCATAGTCCATCGTTTGTCATGTTGTGTGTCTTGCATTGTCCATTCACAATTTCCTATTTACAACTACTTCTAAATAAACTGCTCAACAAAATTTTACAGAAAACATCCTCTTTCAGATTTGTTCAAATGATGTGGATCTACAATCAGATGTGGCTGTTGTTGCTAAAAAAGAAAAACCTTAAAATTACTTCTCAAAAACCACTTGACAGAATTTGACCAAATTTGAAAGAAAGCATACTTACAACCATATCTGGTTTGGAAACACACTATCATGCACACTCCATACATAAAGAAATGCACCTATGTCACTTTTTTTTTTCTTTTTGGTAAATTAATATACAACTCTAAATAATCTGATCCTTTTAGTGCCCATCCCCTGAAAGTAACACAGAGAAAGAGATGAAAGTAACAAATATGCACACAGAATTGCTCCATACATCCTTAGGGGCAAAGGTCACAAAAAATAAATTTAGTCTCTATCCCTCAGTTAAGGAGCTATGATGACACAGATAATCAATTAACACAGTCAATAAGAACACAAAAATGGAAGGCCTAACTAACAACACTAAAAGGGAAGGCCTAACTAAGAACACCCAAAGGAAGGACTAACCATGAACATCAGAAATGAAGGCCTAACTAAGAACACCCAAAGGAAGGCCTAACTAAGAACATCAGAAATGAAGGCCTAACCAAGAACACCAGAAGGGAAGGCCTAACTAAGAACACCCAAAGGAAGGCCTAAATAAGAACATTAGAAACGAAGTTTTAACCAAGAACACCAGAAGGGAATGTCTAACTGAGAACACCAGAAGGAAAGGCCTAACTAAGAACACCAAAAGGGAAGACATAACTAAGAACACCAAAAAGAGAAGGCCTAACTAAGAACACCAAAAGGGAAGCCCTAGCTAGGAACATCAAAATGGAAGGTCTAACTAAGAACACCAGAAGGGAAGGCCTAACTAAGAACACCAAAACAGAATGCCTAACTAACATATATGTAGCAAAATTAGATTCACAAAAGTCTTATACACAAGGGACAGGGAGAAGATGTAGCACATAAACACAGTCACAACAACAGCAAAAAAAAGGGGGGGGGATTTTTACATGAAAACAAATACTAACAAAAGTATCCAATTCTAAAACACACTACAATGCACAGAAAGCCTGGAATGGGACAGGGAAAACAGACATAAAAGCCCTTATATTTTGGAAAGAAGGGGGGTGGGGGTGGGGGGCAACTCAAAAGTTCCAATTAGTAAAAATATACTGGAATGGTACTGTGACATTAAAGTGCCATTAAAGATTTGTTGATTTTAATGTTATCTTATGTATATACATTATTTTATAACATTTCATATATTCGGTGCCATTAGTCATAGATTATTTACAATTTATTTTTGTATTTTTAGCTTTAAATAAATAAAAATGATAGCCCACTATAATTTGCTTCTGAAACACTTTAAAATTTAATTTCTAAGAGCAAAGAAACCCATGGCCTTAAAAAGATACTGAGAAATTCAGTAGTAGATCTGGGTTGATCCAATGGTGGAAGTTGAACCCACACCCTTCTGGTCATAGGTCCAACACCTTAACCACTGAGGCACCATGGCTACCTTAGGTGGTGATCTCGGTGGTTTCCAAGTAATGCCCCCTGGTGGTGGGTGGGTGTAAAGACAGATCCAGGAATCAATGCAGACTGCATACATTTACTCCCCTTGTGGTGCCTAAAAAGTGTGTGGATATTATATATGTATATAGTTATAGAACAATTATTAAATTTCTAAGTTATGAGTTATGAACCATGGCTAAATACCTTTAAATGCCAAGAAAGTGTATATTGTATTTTCTGTCTAAAAACATACAAAAATATTTCATTCAGTGTCCAAAAACAAACAAACAAAAACTCCAAGCCCTGGCAAACAAACCCACACATATGATATTAAGCTATCCCATAAGTCATACAGCAAAGTAATCATGCTTTACATTTACACTAATGAATGAAAATTGACATTACTTGCTGTGTTTTGTATATTTTATTTTAGTCCACAAGAAAATGCAACCATTTTTAAAAAACACAATTTTAGCATAAAGCAAAAGAATTCACCTTGTTTTAAGCTCATATATATATATATATATATATATATATATATATATATATATATATATATATATATATATATATATATGTATGTATATAGTCTTCAAAAGAAAATAAGAGACACCAAACATATCAACTAAGTACTCCAACAAACTTTTCATTCCACTTCACAGTTTTAGTACATGTATGAATTTGTGTTCACAAGCTAACATATTTCAGCTGAGCAATATCAGGCTCACTTGGGTCTCTTATTAATTAAATCTTTTGTTATTGCTTCAAACTAAATTAGAATACATATTAACTTCATTCATTTAATGGTGAAATTTGTCAATGATAGGCTCCATGCTTGTTCCTAGGAACACACACTTGTATGTCTGTCATCTTTTGTATCGAGCATAAACATCAAATTTAGATATCACTGGTGAAGCTGTAATATACAAATAGATAGGAAGTCTAAAAAGGTCATAGGTCAGGTTGTGAGGATACTAGTTTACAGGTAGGACAATTGATGGTTGGATTAATGGAATCACTCATTGACTTTAAATATAGATATATGAATAGATATATTTGGAGGGATAAGTTTACTTTGGAGAAAACCAGTGTCTGGCATGTTTTGCAGTGTACCAATAGTACTTCAGTCTGTGATTGGCAAGGTCTGAGTTACATTACTTCATAGACCTGCAAACTGTCATTCCAACATAGAATGTTTTGTTATGATCAATTCTTGTGAATCCAAGAGATTGAGAGTGAGCAAGGTAATATGAATTTAAGTAAGAATGTGATAGTGAGATTACAATTTAAAGAATGAGTCTGCTTCTTGCAGTAGTATGCATACAAGACTGTTCATAAATTTACATGTATTAAAGAATGAAGTCATGGTCAACCTGAAGTTTGTAAATTGGAACAGTATATTTGTAAGGAAAAGAAGAGGGTTTACATCTAGCAAATGAAGCAATATACATAAGTCTCATAAATCTGAACAAATTATTTTGTGTACACTAACTAAAATTACTTACTAGGAGGCATATTACAGTAAAACTTGATTTAAGCAACCTCAGCTATTAGTGACCATCTGTCATTTATGACCATAATCATTGTGCACAGATTGATTTTACTATATAAATGCATTGTTGTGAACACCTGCTAAACGCAACCAGTGACCATGATTTTGTTCGTTTATCAATGTTATGAATGACCATAGCAGAAAATCAGACATAAACACTACTGACCTTGATTTCATTCTTCGTAACCACAATTACTGAGTAGGGTCTGCAGGTGGAGTGCAGATTGTTTCTAACCAAAATGCACAAAAAAATGAGCAGAAGTTGAGTCTGTTTTCCGGTTTTATTAGATTTATAAGTTAAAGTTGTATGCCGAAGAATGTAAACCAGACCATGTACTTATCAAATTGCCATTGTAGTGCCATAGCCATCAGAATCTATTTTGTGATTAGCAATTCCATATTTAAAGCATATTTAGCAAACATGGATGCACTTTGTCAGTTCAAAGGTTTGTATTGTTTGTTTATTTTTTGTGAAAACCCACGCAGTGCTGCTAATGTCATAATGAGACATCTTCTCATCCTGCTTTCCCTTTAGTGTGATGGGTGCTACCTTAAATCATCTGTCTGTAGTATGTTTGATGCTACCTTAAATCATTTGTCTGTAGTGTGTTGGGTGCTACCTTAAATCATTTGTCTGGGAAGTTGCACAATAACAGGAGTGCATGGGATCTATGTCTTTTTCTCTTATTAAGTTATTGGCTTTTTCTGGATGAACTAATTCTATAGTTATTGTAAAATTCTGCATTCTTCGTTGCTTTATCAATGTTACTGTTATTAAAACCTGCACATGAGGCTGAACATGTCATGATCAGATATCTTGTCATCTGTTCACCTTAACACATCAATCAATCCTTTTGTTAATTGAGTTGATCTATTTATTATTTATGTCATGGGTGACTTAGGTTTTGGTTTTTGGCTGTAAATAAATGTATTGAATGTTATCACAGCTAACTTTACAGTTCATAGACAGGATAAGTGTTACCTTATAATTAATTTTTCAATTCATATGCCATAATGCCAATAGACTACATGTAAACTTCAAATAAAAATGATATAATGTTTATGATCAATGATTTTTGGTGCTTAGTATAATTTTTTTTATGAATGCGTGTTCTATTTTAACAAGAACTATGAATAAAGAACAAAATGTATGTACAGTAACTATGTGTATTGTTCCTTCTTAAACACAATTATATTTCAACCTCAAATTCTGGCCCTCATGTTATGAGCGACCACCTGTCTTGAGCAACCACTTTTTGTTGGCAGAAGGGGGGGTTTCACAATACAGGTTTTACAGGCATTCTCATATATCTTGGGAACAGTTATTACGATTAGTTAGTCATTTTATGATTTAGGAATTATCAGCATGTAATAAACAATACCATATATACTCACTTATAATTCGAGTCCAATTGTAGAGTTTTATATTCTAACATTCAAAAAATATCTTATGACTACAAAGAAGTTTTACAGCAGTTAACATTGATTACCATATATACTCACTTATATGTTGAGTCCAACTGCAAACTGCACAGATCCAGATCTGCCATCACATAATGCACCAGCAGATCTGGCTCTCTGCAGTTTGTTAGGAGTGATCAGCAGAACAAACAACATAGACCCTGATCTGTTGGTGCATTATGTGATTAAGGTTTTTGACAATAGTTATGTACCTGTGCAGGAATTATGCATTTAAATTTCACTTCTGTGCATTTATAAGCATTTTCTAACTCTTTATTTTTGTTTTTAATACAATTTGTATTTATTTGTATTACAATTTATAGTGTAAAGTGTGAGATTGTGTTTTTGTTTTATGTTTGCTCTATCAGGTCAAAGTTTTGAAATCTAATTGTTACCTTAAGGACAACTTTTTGTTTGCTTTCAGAGGACACCAACCATTTTAGTATGATCTACAATAAATATGAAAGAGGTATTTAATGTTAACCTTATCTGTCTACCCATTGGTCAATATCTGCCTACCTTAGTTTAGTTTTGTATTACTTTTGGTGAATATTTCAGACACTCTCAAATATTGTCTTCAAAAATGCCCCTGAAAAGGTGGGGGACATAATTATCCACATTTCCATCTGTATGTCACACTTTCATGTCCGTTCTACAACTTTCAAGTCATTTGTGGTAAGGAATTAAATTTGTATTCATCATCATTAGAAGTTGTCTAATGTACCACAATGGGTAATTCTATCTTCAAGTTTAAGGTTATGACTCAATATTTAAAGTTTTCCATCACCCTTTATCTGTATAACTTAAAGTCATGCGAGATTATGTAATGAAACTTGGTATACTTATATATCGTCATAATAAGGTGTGTTGCATACCATATTGAAAGTCCTATATTCCTATCAAGGTCACAGATCAATATTTTAAATTTGATAACACTTTCCCTTATACTCCATAACTTTGAAACCATTTGAGATTAAGGGATAAAACTAGCTACACTTATACGTCCACACCAGAAGGTGTGTTGCATGTCATGTTGGAGGGCCTATCTTCAAGGTCAAGATCACAGCTGAAATACCTTCACACTTTCCCATCCACTTTCTAACTTTAAAGCCATTTGAGATTTAGGGATGAAACTTTGTAAACTTACCCATCATCTCTACAAGGTGTGTTGCGTACCACATTGGGCATCCTATCTTTAAGGTCAAGGTCATGTCTCAGTAGTTTAAGTTTTCCATCACACTTTCTTTTCTGTTCTATGACTTTAAAGCTGTTTTAGATTAATGGATAAAACTTTGTATACTTGTACATCAGCACTAGAACTTGTATCATGTTCCTCAGAAGGGTTCCTCTCTAGAAAGGTCAAGGTTAGAGCTTAGTATTTTAAATTTTCATCTCACATTCACTTCAAGTCCACAATTTTAAAGCCTTTTGAGATTAAGGGATGAATGCACACAGACACAAACACCATATATATATATATATATATATATATATATATATATATATATATATATATATATATATATATATATATATATATATATATATATATATATATATATATATATCAGATTTTGTGAACCACCTAGGGGTTTCATTACACCTTCCTTTCCACTCTTTAATTTTACAGTGATCTGAAATGAAGGGATAAACTTAGTATAACTATATTTTATCACTAAGAGGTGATTGGGGCCAGGGGTTCTTATCTTCAAGGTCAATATTTTAGGTTTGAGTCACATTTTTCAGTCTGCTATATATATATATCAGATTTTGTGAACCACCTAGGGGTTTCATTACACCTTCCTTTCCACTCTTTAATTTTACAGTGATCTGAAATGAAGGGATAAACTTAGTATAACTATATTTTATCACTAAGAGGTGATTGGGGCCAGGGGTCCTTATCTTCAAGGTCAATATTTTAGGTTTGAGTCACATTTTTCAGTCTGCTATATATATATATCAGATTTTGTGAACCACCTAGGGGTTTCATTACACCTTCCTTTCCACTCTTTAATTTTACAGTGATCTGAAATGAAGGGATAAACTTAGTATAACTATATTTTATCACTAAGAGGTGATTGGGGCCAGGGGTCCTTATCTTCAAGGTCAATATTTTAGGTTTGAGTCACATTTTTCAGTCTGCTATCAAACTTGAGAAACTTGTCACAGTCAAATTATTATTGTCATATCAATGTCATTGATCAATTTATTTTTACACCTTTTCTGCACTTTTCCTCCAATGCTTTTTGAGAAAGGGAAATGAACCTTGGTTACTTTCCATGTCTGCCCAGTAACTTTAGACATAGATTGCATTATTGTGAACTTTTGTGACCTCACCATAGTAGGTGGGGATACAAAACATTCACTGAATTTTATTTTAGGGTCTTGTAGTTTAGTGTATGGATCCAACCTGGAGAAAACTAAACTGTAATATGTAAGTAGGTCACCAAGACCTACCTTTAATGCTTCAGTGACTTTTAAAAGGTAGCTTTAATTCTGGGAAGGATGAGCCATTGGCACAGCGAGCAAAGCCCAGCAAAACTAAATTTTAGAACTCGTGGTTGTGGAATTTGACTTAATAAAGTGCAGCAGCAAGGGGGAGCATTTTATTCTTTGCACATAGTGCAAGCACCAACATTAGATATTCTGGAGTGTATGACATCCATCGACATAGGAACACCACCCAGCATTGGGACAATGCACAAATGCAGAGCTCAATTCCAGAAGTAACTTATATGTTTAAACATTCTAACTAGTGTGGCCATTGCATGTTGGACACTTCCTAACAGCAATGCAGATGCAAATAGATCAATTTTTATGCTGAGGAAAATTCTACTCTAGTGACACTTGCATCACCTTCAGACCCCTCCACTGAACTACTGAATGCAGTTTACACTGTATTTCAGTGTTTAATGGATTTTCAAGACAGAAACTCTGTGTATTTTTGTAATTAATGTCTGTATGGCTGTGATTATGTGAGTGTGTGTACATATGTTGTGTGTGTGTGTGTGCATAGCGATATTTGAGAATTCTAAGGTACTGACTATAAAATTTTTGGTGAGGGGACCTGGACTTCTTTTTGAAAATAAATTTGTGGCCTCCCCAAACAGCTTGAAATAAAATACTCTTGCGTTGATTTGTAGAAAGAAAAAAATCCGGATTTGAAAGAAAATCCCAGCCTTCCCCCCAATTAAATGCTTGGTCCCCAAAGTCTACCAACTTTTTTCAGTTTGAAAGTGTGTTAAATAATTAAGAGAAAACATTTAATTTCGTCTGTTCAAATTTAAATTTCCAGTCATTTTCTTTTGGCTTATACGAGTAGATAACATTTTATAAACTATTCAACATCGCTTATAGGATAACACACATTGATCCCCCTTGGGACTTGAAAACACTTTTTTAGTTTAAAAAACTCCACAACTCTGGGAGGTTAGCAGGTATGATAGCATGGTGGATTGGCATTTGTACAAACTTGAAAGGACATCATGCAGGGTTGAGTTAAGTTTGATAACGTTTTTGTTTTGCGATATTTGAGGTCATTTCAAGGATTTTGTATTTTTAGTAAGGCATCTTTTATACAAATCTGAAAGCCCTTCATGTCAGGATGCTTTCTGCCTAATTTGGTTAAATTCTGTCAAGAAAAGAAGTTATTTAAATGTTTTTTCCATTTTAAGTAACAGCTGCCATATTTGATGGCAGATTGGCATAATTTTGAACAAAAATCAAATTCCATTACACAAGAATGCTTTCTGTCAAATCTGGTCAAAATCTATTGATCAGTTTATCAGAAATTGTTTAAAGGTTTGTTTTTTAGTGACAGCAGCCATATTTCATGTAGATTAGCATAATCTGTATACACTTAAAGTTCTTCGTGGCTGGATGCTTTCTATTAAATTTTGTCAAAAGGTTTCAGAGAAGTCATTTAAAAAGTTTCCCATTTTTAGTAACAGCAGCCATATTTTATGGTAGATCTGCATCATTTGTACAAAATCGAAAGGCCTTCCTTCTATGATGCTTCCTGCCAAGTTTAGATGAAATTTGTTCAGTGGTTTTGAGGAAGTTGACAATAGCAATTGTTGCCGGACGCATGATGAGCGCATACCGACAGATGATGCACAAAGAGCCTTTTCATTTGATTTTCATTTTCAAACACCATGTTAGGAGGTCAAGATGATGCCTGTATTTCCTGAAATGTGAATTAGCTGACATAACAAACAGATAAAGACTTTTTTCTTATTAATTTAAGACACTCTCACAAAAAAAGTCAAGCACAACTTTTTATGACAAATGAAAATGGCATATATTATTTTGAAACTGAGAAATAGCATTCCTGGTCTTCAGTTCACAGGACAAGGTCAGGTAATTCAAGAGATTTAAGTATCATGTGTTCTAATCAGATTTTGGGGTCTGTTTGCAGCTGCTTTTGGATTCTGTTTCTGGAGCTTTCAAATTGTACCACTTTGGTGATCTTTCAAAAGTGTATGTCAATCTGGTCATGTAGGTGCATTTACTCATCTTAAATTAAATATTAATTGTTGTTCTAAAATTGAATACTAATATAGTTTAACCAAAGTCTATTCAATCCTGATTATTGAATGCTCTGCACCTTAACTGTCATCAAGAAACTTCCAGACAAAAATTATTGATCGCTATGGATTTTTACAATGGTGGCCAGGTACTAAACTGGGTCAAGAAAAGAGCCTGTCGGGTCCAATCGTCACAATATAGGGTAGTATGATTTTTATTTTCAACTTGCGTAGCGTTTATTGTGACATCACAGTGTGTGACATTCAATCCTGTTTGTACTAAATCACACCTTCAGGTTCACTTTGTCCAAAAACGTCCATGAACTTTAACATCGAGTTTTGCCGTATGTGTTTCTCGGGGCGTGTAAATAATGACCTTCCAAAGGATTATGGATGTACGAGGATCCAGATAAAGTGAATAATCGCCATTTAAAGGTGTGTGAAATCAAATTCTAAAAAACGACACCCAATACTGAAATAGTCAATACTGAATGCATACATGACCTGTATGACTTTTACTATAGCATCTGTTGTGTTACATAACCATCAGTGCTTCAACTACTATATACGAGGTTTTTGTATTCTTCAGTGGAAAATGTAACACAGGGCCACATCATACCACCCCTTCAGGACTCACAGTACTAATTCAACTGCCATACTAAACCTATGGAAACACCATGATATTAAAAATTCAACAACTTTACATTTCTAAATGATCATGATCAAGGTTTGGTTTTGTGGGGTTTAATGCCTTTTTTCAGCACATGATGGGCTACACATGGAGCCAGTATATTTGATAGAGGAAGAAACCAGGATGAACCACTGACCCACGGGAAGATACTGGCAAGCTTTCTCACATATCCACATTGGCCAAGCTGAGACTCAAACCCACACAGAGGTGAGATGTCAGTGATATGTAAAGGCGAGGTTTAATGCCATTTTTCATCATGATAGGCTTTACATGGCAGCCAGTATATCTGGTGGAGGAGGAACCTGGGAAGAACCACTGATCCACGGGGAAACTACTGGCAAGCTTTCTCACATACCCACAATGACTTAAACTCATGTGGACAGAGGTGAGATGTGTGAGTGATCTGTAAAGGTGAGTGCCTTAGACCACTCGGCACTGATGGAATATTTAAGTCACTTATTTTGCATGTCTTTGAATACGTTTACTGTATACCAATAAAACATTTTCATCCACACAGGTTTGTATCTTTATGTATACTAAAAGTACAACAAATAACATTCTTGTACATATTTGCTTATGGTTTATTTGACCACAATGTATTAATGTACAACCACAGCTAGTGACACACAACCAAATTAAAATCATGGTAGCAACATTATATGATAATTTAAGACATTATATGATAATTTAAAACAAACTGGTGATGCATGCAAATAAGGATAAAATTACATTTTAATTATAATGACCATTAAATCACTAAAATACTGATACTATCTTTAATCGCATCAA
This sequence comes from Margaritifera margaritifera, assembly GCA_029931535.1. NCBI lineage: Eukaryota > Metazoa > Mollusca > Bivalvia > Unionida > Margaritiferidae > Margaritifera > Margaritifera margaritifera. The sequence goes on from JAQPZY010000583.1 coordinate 149,783, forward strand.
CAATGTGGTAAAACAGCATCATCTTTATAAGAAGTAGTAATAGTAGATAAAACAGGAAACTGGCCAAGGGATGGAAAACTTTTTTCGGATATATAAATCGCCAATTATAGATATTATGACCAAGAGTTGAAAACATGCACACCCTTCCTCTATATACTACTAAACAGTCGGACAGCCAATTAAGTGGAGAAAAGAAACTATTTGGAATAGAATTACAAGTCCAAATATTTCCCATACTTTCAGATTTAATATATGTAATTTTCCATTTGAATAAGCAGTGAACAACACAAAAAAAAGCAACAACAACAACAAAAAAATCCAAGAATACAAAATTGCCTGAACTTTGTCAAATATAAAAAAGACCTCACTTACAGGAAAGACATAGTATTATTTAATACATTCATACAAATACAGGTTTCCGAATCAATATCAGAGCATGGGCTTCCAATTGCTGCAAGAATTCCTCTTGTTTAATATGTGATTTTTTAAAAGTATCTGTATTTCACAAACTTAGGAAGAAACAATGATAACCATATGCAGAGTACATCAAAGCCAATTTATCACAGGACATAATGACATGATGTTTTATAAACCGTTGGTATACATTGGTGTGATAAAAAGTCCTCATAAATTACAACGTAAAAATATAATGTAATGTCTATTTGTATTCCCAAGGTAAAATGAGATAACTAATAAAGTGTTTTGTTTAAAAAATATCATCATAATCCGACATGTGAAAAATATATTCTTATATTATTCCGCTTTGATTTCACTTGTGTGCTAACCAAATCTCAGTCATTAAACTCCTTTTATAAATTTCTGATAAGCATTAATGTAAAATTCTCCAGATATGACAGAGTAAACAAATCTCTTTGGTGAAAGAAGTGTTAGAATTCTGAATACAATGAGCTGACTTGGGAGAAGAAAAAAAAAATTCAATGTTCAGCATGTGTTTCAACTCAATGTTTGTTCGAAAAGCACTGGTAAAAGTAACAGTACTTCTTAATGTTAAACACTCAATCTATTTTTAAACTCTGGCTATAAACTGTCATGTTAACCATGTGGCATGATTAATTGAAACAGAAATCCATACTAAGAGGAACCAACATTAGGAATCAATGATAAAGGTCAGAAAACTAGCTTAACACAATGGCAGAGAGTAAACAATGCCTGGTTATTCCAGCAGCTAAATGTATAAAATTTTACAAAGTGATTGTAGCCTTATGATTCATGCATTTCTCCATCTAAATAGTTAAAAAATATGTCTACAAACATTCTTATGAATGTAGGGAGTATAAAAACTGACACATTACTCCAGGTAGACTATTAAGACGGATGTAAAAACCTAGTTTACTATGGCTTATCTTTACTATTTCCTTCTGATAAATGGAATCGGTTAACATGAAATCATATTAGATATTCTGAAATGGAAGCACGCACAATTTTATTGCACTGAAAGAAATCAAAATTCTTTTTCAGACATTAACAGATCCTAATGTACATCTTTGGTGTAACAAGAAAAAATTGCTGCAAATGTGTGTCAAGGTAAAGTTCACAAATGAATCTGACTGACATCTTTTAGGAATTGAATCTAAAGTAGGGTACAAGCATCCATAAATATGTAGATGTGTTAATGCTTAGACACTATATCAATTACAATTATAAACTGTTCATTTAAATCATTAAACTTTAAGCTAAAAACATTATGGTTGGTTGGTTTGAAGAAGTAAATGACCATATTTTTGCAACAAAGCAGCAATTCTGTTAAAAATAATGTGAGGTACTAAGCATGCAGGGCATGTACTTGACATGTTTCATTTGTCCATGAACTCCTTGAAAGAGCTGTGCTGTAGCTTCAGAACTCAACAAAAAAAGGGCATAGACTTGCAAATAAACAATGCCGGTTCATGTGCCAAATATAAATAAGTCTCTAAATATAATATTTGCAAGTAAAAAAGAAAAAGCAACACGTAATATTCTACAAGTCTAAAACATTTCACATATTCTGATGTGGTACATCTAGTATTTGCAATGACTACTGATTACAAGATGACTTTAAAAGAACTCTATGAAGAATTTGTCGACAAGCTCTTGTTCAAAAGACTCGAATGTCTATACTGGACTTGATGTACATACTGAATGCAGATACTTGATGACATAAATGCAAGAATATGTGAAATGAAATGAAATGAAGGATAAGGATAAATATAATTACTAATTACAATCTTTACTTATTACTGATTTTTACAAATTACAATATACACCATACTGATTAAAAATCTGTGGTTGAAATCCATTTAATATTCATACAAATCCATGCTCACTTAATGAACAAGAGGAAATAATTTACTGCCTTACTGCCAAATCTACTGGCTTTTTCATCCATAGAATTGTGCAAAGGCAAAGCAGGGTGGCTGGGAGGTGTATCTATGACTTGAGCATCTTCAGCTTCAGAAACATCGCAAATTTTGGGATATTTTTTGTTCATGCCTCTGTTATAATTTCAGTTTCACATCATTCTGCTTTGAAAGAGTTGAAAACTGAAAATCCCTACCTCATTTTGACTTTACATGAGGCTATGAGAAAATAAAGCTTATTAAAGCAACACTTTTTTGAGTTTACATCACAATATCAAATGCTCAGACAAATTCTTTCCTAGAAGTAACAACTGCTGTAATCTTGTACACCATTCTTCAATCATTCGGTAAATGTGATCATTCTGCAATTAAATATTTTGTCTCAATGAGGCATACACTGTTTAAATAGGTAAAAACAGCTTGATTATTTGACCTGCATTCATAGTCTCCTGTCTAGAAGATATCAAAACCCGCATTCAGTTGATCACAAGCCCAATTCTCTCATGTTGCACAATCCCATGCAGTAACTGATTCTTTATTTTACAAATAAATAAATTTCTGTCAAATATGTACACTCCAACATGTTGTTATAATTTCATTCTTTCATACAGTAATAGAACAACTGCTGATACGTGACATGTGATATCAAAGAACCCACATTAGTCGATTGTGCCTTGTATTTACAACCATGTTCATTTAATCTGAAGCTCTAAATGGACTTCAAATGAATTTGTGTTCAATTACTATCAGATAAAATGTAGTCAGAAAATATGGTTCCCTAAATTCAGAAAAGACATTAGTGTTACCCCTCTAAGAGTTTCTACAATTTTACTGATGCCACATTATTCAATTACTGACCTTTGTTGAGATCAACACCAAGCCTTATGAACCCGTAAGCTTCATATTGACTGATGCAAAGTGGAGGTCATTATGATTGGTTTGCTGATTCATAAAACTTAATATTCACTGAAACTGAGGTCTATAGTTGTTTTATTGCATGATTTAGTGCAAAAGTTTGAAATTTAACTTGTTTCAGGATAATGAAAATGACATTTTAGCTGCATGATGTCACAAAAAATAGGTAATGACATCATGAAAAGTCAAATGCCATCATGACAGTGCAATAGTATGAATTATCCCATGATGTGGTGCAAGCCAATGAACAAGAATTTCTTAAAGGAATCGTGTAATCTAAACTTTCCTAAGATTTGAGTGAAACATGAAACTTGAGACTGTTGCTTAAATTGGAATAATTTACAGAATTTGTTCAAGTTTATTGACTGAAAATTAAAACTGACTGAAAATTAAAACCGTTCAACAACTTATGCTTCCAGCAATCCATTCATCTACATGATTAAATCTTTATAGCACAAGCCAGACTTTGACTGCTCATAATGTGTAAATAATTTAAAACATTTAGTTAATTAAACCATTAAATTAAAGTCTTTTATCAAATCTTATATCATATATAAAACACATAATACATACACAACACACTTATCTTTTGCATCAAATGAAGTAACATCCAAAATGTCAAATTAAAAATCCCCCCCCCCCATGCCAGAATCTAATATTGGTTTTTGTTCATTCACTTGTCATGCTAAATTGATCCCTGTTAAACATCTACTTTTGAAAACCTCTGAAATGAGACCACTCAGGGCTGATAACACACTAGTCTAAAATCAGATCAACTTCGAATTTCACAACACTACTCCCCAAAACAATTATAATTTTAATTGAAATGTTTACTATGTTTTTTTCAATAAAAATAAAAGAAAAGGATCAAGGTTTATAGAACTGATATTTGTAACATAACTGAGGTTACCTTAGCTTTACAAGTCATTGGCTATTTCACTGATGGTAAGGACTCTGGACCCCCAACCATCAGGTGAAGTTATTCTCAGTTATTTGTAATGTGGCTAACAGTAATAATTTTTCACAGCAGAAGTAAATGGTATGACCTTCGAACAACAAAATATTGTTGGAAAAAAAGCTATTTTGGTTTATGGACCAAACAAGTAGAGGCAATTTTCATTTTATGTGATATATATGCACATACATCTCTCAAAAGTTTGCATCTTAACTTTTTGTTTGACTTGACACATTTGTGAGCACAGCTTGAAGGCTTTAACTGATGCTGTGTACTTGACACTAAAATTGTGGATAAACATGATCTTGTTACTTGCACACACAAAATAACCATCCTTCTAAATTCTGATCCTGCCCATGATTGTAATGCTTGTAATTTACAACAGTATTAACATCAGGTATACATTTAAAATGGTGAAAACTCCAAAATTATTAAAACTCCTAAAATGCAATCACCAATGAAAACATTGGTTCATTCAACCAAATATATTAAAAAATTACATCTGAAAAAGTTTCTCTGCTAACAGTAATGTTCAAGAAGCAGAAATCTAAAATTATAAACAATAAAGTTACAATTGGGCAAAGTTAAAACAATCTAAAAGAAATATAAATTATTCTGAAATGATAAAACTAGAGAATGATTCCATAAACCAGGAAATGCACAAGTTATACTTATTCCTATTTTTACTTGTCAATTTTACTGACACTGCAGATGACAGGGAAACCTATATGCTTGGTATTAGCCTACATTCTGTATGCAAAGAAAATAGGTCACTATAACCTATTGCCCAGACACAGAGCATGATGAGAAAAGGAAAGAGTATTATCAAAGCAAAGTTTAATCAACCACTACATAGCCCACCTCTATGAAGCATTTATAAGTTCACAATAGCCATTGTAAACATTAATTATCATGCAGAAAATAAATTCAGACTAAAGTGATCTTGACAATGAAATGTTGGCCCCTTTTCTAGAGATTAATTTTGTTTTTCTTTTCTTTTTTAAAATTCACATGTACAATACAAAGTTAATCTGCTGAGGGTATTTATCACAATATAGTTTTAATATATAAAGTTTACTAATGAATCAACATATTTATTTATACTTTCAACTGCACTGGTCAGAAAGGCCATTTGTGTAGGCTATGATGTATACTGCACGGAAGAATATCTGCCATCATGTGCTAAACAAAAATACTAAACATATGTAAGTAGAGCATAAAATGTACGTCAAAGTGACCTTTGGTTGAAAGGGTATAGTACTAACAGAGAGCCATCCAATTATCAAATTTCATGATTCAAACAGAACCCTTAAAAAAACTATAAACACAAAGTTCCAACAAAGTTACTGAAGGGTGAGATAGTGTTCACAGACACCTCTTTTTTACAAAAAAAGTGAAGCACTTGTCAAGATGCAACCCCTCACCAAGTTTCATGATTCCAGTTGTAAGAGTATTATCAAATCTGAATATTCTAAAATGAACAGAACTTGAGAAATAAACATAAAACAAAATTTAACCAAAGTCATTGAAGCATGAAATACAGGTCACAGTGACCTTTTTGTATGATCAGGGTATAGTACTCATCTAATTACATCCCCTCACCAAGTTTCAGGATTCCTGGTATAACAGCATGTCTACAGTGTAAAAAAAACCCCTGAGCTACGAGCAAAACCTGTACCAGGAATGTACAGCTAATGTACAAGTATGTACAAAGTTAGCTCCCCACCCCCCGGGTGTTAAGTCCACTGAAGACCACTCCATACTGTTGCCTAGGACCTATGAAGAAAGAATGGTTGAGACGCAATGAGGCCCTACATATATATATATATGCTTTTATATGTGCAGACACCGACTTCGATGGCATAACAATAGCTCTCGACTTCACTGAAGCGAATTAAAAATTGTGACATTAAAAAAAGACATGTATCAACCTGCAGATGATACCAAAGTTTCAAGGGCTACAATTTCATTTTTGTGCCATGTGAGATACAAAAATTGACATTTTGCAAAGTGGAGATGAGTGTCAGCATTATACTGTCTATAAAATCAAAGATTATCTTTTGCAGATTTTACCACATAATCAAACAAAATTTTGGTCATCAGGAAAATCTAATGAAAATTTTGAGTGATGGAGTATATTTTACATACCCCAAAAAATCAAAATGTCTAACTAAACCAAGGAAAAAATGAAAGAAATAAATAAAAATAAAAATACATTTTTGCTCTGACCTTTTCCCAACCTCAAACTTGACCTTTGTAAACAGCTTAGCACATGGTTTAACAGTATGTATTTCTAACTGACCATAAAGCAGGAATTTAATCATAAATTTTGAGTATAAGATGCACTGGTTTATCATCATATACATCCATCAAACTCATGATCACCAAGCTGGCTTGTAATTTTTTTATCAGATAGCAATGGGCAAAACTTAATAATTTCCCGATCCAAAGTATCGTACATAATTGCTTATAAGTTGAGTCCAACTGCAAACAACACAGACCCTGATCTGCCATCGCATAAAGTGCTAGCAGATCAGGGTCTATGTTGTTTTTTTTCTACTGATTACTCTTAAAAACAAATTGCATAGACCCAGATCTGCCGGCACATTATGCAATGGCAGAAAACGGTCTGTGCAGTTTACAGTTGAACTGGACTGATAAGTGAGTATATAGAGTAAATTACCGCTCATGTCAAAATGCACACTGTAACTTGGTGCTGGACGATGTGAACAACAGGTCATAGTGACTTACTGTAGATTACTAATATCAAACTTTTTTTTACACATTCATCAAGGTCTTCAACAATTACTTTAGTCTGCAAATGAATGCATACATGTACTTCTGAATTTATTCCAAAAGATCATCCACTTAAAAAAGGTTACAGAAAGTCAAAATATTGCTACAAACAAGATGACATGGTAATGAAGATGACAAAGGCGAAGACGACATACAAGAAATAAACAAAGCAGTTGTGTGGGCTAGGACTGGTAAAGTAGATAGTTTTTTATGGAGGTGGGCAGTGGTAAATGGTGGATTTCATGAAGTCGATTCTTCCCTAATTGTTGGCGAATAACTCGACGACAGATGTCCATAAGAGGTAGTGGTTCCGCTGTAAAAAAGAAAGACAAATTGGATTGAACAACATGATACAAATATTCAGGCTTCTTACCTGCAACAACAACACTAAAGCTGGATCATTACCACTGATGCTTCAGCGAATAACAATATTTACTGAAACTATCAATACTGGATGAAAAAAGAATGAAACAAAAATTTAAAAACAAAAAATTATATAGTCTAAAATTAAACATTTTCTTGTTTTTTTAAATCCCTTAGAATGAAGTAAACAAGGTCATGTACAACATGCATACAAACTGCCTCCTTGCACTTACTATATATAAACTCAAATAACTGCTCCACACTTTTTTAACTCAAAGAATTTTAGTCTGTCTCAATATAGCAATCATTAATCCTCTAAAGTTTTTTTGGAAATAATATCCCATACTACGATTGAGATGGCAATGTTTATAGTTGTTGACAGATGTATAATAATTTTTGCTACTCATTTTAATCCATGGACCCATAGGGGAACAACAGGTAATAGTCATTTAAAACTTTTCAAGTAATGCTGTGCCACATGTTTGTTGAACATCAAACTGGGGAGAAAACTTGTGCACATCCGATAGCAACTACATTGTGTGAACAATGTATCCAGTATACAAACCTAAAATGCATCACTAGTCTCTGAACTACTCTGACCTGTCAATCAGTGGGCTGATACTTCAATATTTGGCCTAAGTCTGTTAGTTAAAGAGGCCAGCTCCAGCTTGAATATACAAGCAGCAGAGCTTCCTCCTTTACCATATACTGTACTATATACAGGTAGGTGAAATTGTACTAGTGTATATTAAAATTTGACAGAGAGAAAAGAAAGAAATTACCAAGAAAACAAAAATCTTTCACCAGCATCATTTAATGATAAATTCTTCAAATAGGAAATTTTGCAAATGGTCTAAATTATTTCCAAAAAGAGGGTAGGGTACTTACAAGGGCAGGTGCACTAAATAGGTCAAATATGGATCCTCTACACTAATATTTTCTATAAATGCCATACATTTTTGTGTTTTGTTTAAAGGGCCTGTTCATATACTGTTAGTGATTTTTGACATAAATTCGGATGAAAAACATTTAAGCTGACGACAGGTATTTAAAAGTTATGAACTTTCTGTTAATTATACAATTGTGCAGTGCATCAAAGAAAAGCTGTGCTATACTTGCTCAGGCCATACAGGTAGAATACTATTGTCTCAAATTAGGCAAAACAGAAATGTTGATGCATGTGTATTGGCTCCAAAAACTCTCAGTAAGAAATGAACAGGACCAATATGCATCTTATGCAGCCTTGAGAACAATTAGGATAAGCATTTACCCATATAGTGCATGCAATACCAGTTCAATCAAGAGGCCCAAGTGGACCCAAGCTTACTCATTTCAGTGTTGCATCTGCAGTGTGCCCAAGGAACATTTTCCCACCTCAAACTGCCAGTGTACCTGTAAATTTAACAAATCCCCATATCTTTATCATTATAGGGGGACAGAGGTACATAATATGCCCTCTTGACAGCTGAATGAAGGTGCAACACTGTCACCTGAGTGATTTATGCCTAAAAGCCAAATGAAAGAGCAGTTGTCCAAGAAATATGTGTTAGTAGAATGTTTTCTGTTGAAATCTCTTCCAATACACATTACAAAACCAACTGTTTCAAGGTTTCTATAGTTTTTCTATCTTCGTCCATAACTGATGGCACATCAGAATCATTTGACCAATACTGACAGCACCCTATACTAGGATGCTTTGTCTCGAAGTTGGTCCAATTCTGTTCAGCAGTTGACGTTTTTTTTATATAAAGTTAAATGTGTTCAACTTTTCGTAATGACAGCCATATTTGATTGTGGTACAGCATCAACTGTACAAGTCCGACAGACGTTCAAGCTAGGACACTCATCGCCAAATTTGATCAAAATCTGTAAAGCAGTTTTTTTTTAGAAGTTATGAAAGGTTTTGCTACTTTTAGTAATAGCAGCCATATTTAATGGCAGATTGGCATCATTTGTATTAACTTGAAAGTCCTTCATGCCAGAATTCTTTCTGTACAATTTGGTCAAGTTCTGTTCAGTGGTTTCTGAGACTCAGTTGTTGTAGAGACAGACTACGGTACGGTTTGCTTAAATTTCCTTGTCCACTGTTCAAGACAGTTATTATAGTTGACAAGAAAATGGTAGCAAACTGTACTTTAGTCTGGCTCAACAATGACGGATTCAATGATAATGAATATTTGTTGCACAAATTATTAAATCTAACCCAAGATCCTGAGATCATTATTAGCCTCCCCTGTTGCAAGCCCTCTGTACAGGGATTTGAATTCCTCATGCTTGAATAACCATTCCCCTCTTGGAATTTATTTTGGACATACCAGTCTACATTTTTCCCTCCATGTATGCTACTTTGGACATAAATGCAGCAGTGTTTTTACTGAAGATTTCATCTTTTCTTTACTTTTTTTTTCTATGATCACCGACTACATGCTACTGACTGGTGCCCAAGCTAATAAAAATCAGACATTTCTGTAAGCCAAAATTGATCATCTTATTGTAATGCATGCCTAGAAGAACTTGATATAACTATCCAATAACTGATTGATAGGAATGTTACATTACTGCTGAAATTGTTGCACATATCCTCTGGGGACTAGTTATCACACTGTACATCTGCAGACGATCATTTCAGTCAACATGTCTGATACTATCAACATTAATCATGTCTTTCAAAGACACAAGGAACAGGTGGTATTTCGTACATTTACCAATTTAAATATAACACATCATCCCACACCATGTTTGCAAAAGGTTTTAACAAATCATTCAGATTCATATCTCTTTTCTAATCAAACATGGGCATTTAATTAGGCATTTAATGAAAGAAGAGTACCACAAGGATCTGACTATGATATGTGACACACCAGCTAGTCATGATATGTAACTAGTTTCACAAAAATATCTTCAGTATTTCAAAAGTTCTACTTCGGACATGGATACAAGTCAGAGAATTACATTTCCCTCACTGTGACTTACATTCTTGCAGGAAGTATGGATATGGTATGAGACAAACCCTCTATACACGATATAACTGGATAAAGTGCTAATAAAATATCTTCAGAAGTTCAAAAATTATACTCCAGACAAAGTATTAAGTTACAGAATTACACAAAGCTCTAGATAAGAATTTAATAAACTGGGTATTTTACTCCTTGACATGGAACTAAATTGATTTTCTTAACTCATTCGGCCCCGATCCCGCCTCTAGGCGTGATCCATTTTCTGCATTCAATGGCCGATCCTGCCTGTAGTCATGGTTTGTTTACTGCATTCAATGGCCGATCCTGTCTACAGTTGTGGTGAATGTGTGTTAGTAACAACGTTTCTGATTGGTTACAAATGTGGTTTTTCCAAGAATCTGATGATATTAAACCAATCAGAAATGATTTTACTTTCCTTTGTGTAAATTTGAACTATTCATAAGCCAAGGTTACTAATTGAAAGTAGTTTTACTACGCGTGTTTCATTCGTGAAAAATCGTAAACAATGGCAGATTTAAGAGTGATTGTTAGTCATCCCTCATGTCTATCTGCATTAGTCAAACATAGCAGTGTACAGTGTATTTTTGATTATATGGCTCTATTTGAGCAAGTGTTCTCAGAGTGACCTAGTACAATCATTTCAAACATGCAAGGAACATCTAAAACGTGAACTGATAGCATAGCTTATATTAATTTCATATACCATCATACAACAGAGTATGTACATAGGCTATGAGCAATAAAAACTAAGGACGAAATAAAAACTAAGGACTAAATAAAAACTTAGGACTAAATGCCTAAAACTATAATGCTTTGCATAATTTGAAAAACACATAAAATTTAATTGTGTTTTTGGTCTAATTTGCTATGTAAAATATGCCACTACAATGTTATTTAGTGTTCTGATTACATCTTCCCTCCCATTATCCTTGACCTTGAGGCAAGGTGTGTGGCTATGGTACATGTCACACAATCTATTCAAAATATATAACGGGACAAAGTTTAATGAAAATTTCTCACACCATTACAAAGTTATGGGTTGGACAAGCCAATGCTAATGGATAGACGAACATACAAATGAACTAACAAAATATGCCCAACTGAAAACAGCCATATAAAAATGAATTTAATAAGTATGCATGATCATGCTTAGAATCACATATTAGTATTTTTGACCTTGATGCGATTAAGTCTGGCTAACCAAATTACCATTTCGAAGAACCAGATTCTATTTTAGGCCAGAAAAAAAGTCTGTGTACAAGTGTGTCTGTGTGTGTTAAAATTTGAAGTATACCCTGGTCAAGGCCAATTTAAAAGTGAGCTTTGCCCCCAACTTTGTCTTGGTTTCTACTAGGCCAACCAGTCTACAGTACAGTCAGGGTGGAATTATGATGTGACACGATCCACAATGTCATTTTTTTTCCACAACAGGCAAATCAGACCACAGAACTCTCTAAATATCAAGGATTATGAAATTTCAAACATGGTGTCACAGTTTTTCCATGAGAAAGACTAATATGAATTCAGCCATCAGATCCATGTTTTGAGGAGTTTCATACAAAGCAGTGTTGCATCTACGATGACAAAAGCTGGGAACAGTGTGTCTCAATCTTCCAAACTAATAATTCATGGATTAAATGCCAAAATATGTAATTCTGCAAGTTTTTCACCCCAGAAATGTAGCCCCCTTTGTCATTCATTCAACATCAAAAATATGTTATACTGGTAGTCATTAGTCATTTGGTACTACAACTCAGCAGACTACTACAAACCTTAAATGATGAACTGCCGTCACAAGTTTGTATCGCCTTTAACAACCAGAGCCAACAAAGACATGGACAGAAATGCATTAAAGCAAATACATGGTTTTTTAGAAATATATTTATATTTTTCCCTGATGAAAAAGCACACCTAGGGTCTAGGGTTCACACAGGAATCGAGATTTGGGGGACATATGACCCCCCCCCCCCCCCCCCGTAATCCCTTGATCAAAGTGCACACTACATAAAGAATTAAGTTCCACAGTGTGTCTCAAAAGTCAAGTCACACACATTTATTCATCACATTTTGTTATTAAGCATTTATTGATCAAGGCACCACATTAAAATGTGGCAGGATGATTGGTTACACCTAGTGAAAACTAAATCTCCTTACATGTCATAACATTTTCATTTTCATTAGGTTATAATAATTAAAAGAAGATACCTATTAAGATTTTGTTCTTATTTCATACTTATATCTATATAAAGCATAATTTGTTCGAGAATCAAGTGTGAAACTATGGCCCATGTACATTTACTACATGTACTTGTACCATGTTAGTACAGTTTTGCATTACACACTCAACTGATGTTCATGTGATCATTTTTTTCTCAGATTGTCTTTCAATAATCAATAACATACATGCATTAACACTAAATAAGATACCATTTTGTAACATTGTTTTGAACTGTTTGTGTCCAAGAGTGAAATTTAGAGAGAGAGAGAGATAATAATGCATGCTAGATGAAATCAATAAAAACCACACACACAAATGCATACACACAAACTATGCTAGTAGGTGAAGTGGCTGTTGCGATTTAACATGAGCTCGCCAAAAATCACAGCAATCACCAGATTAAATAATCAATTACTGTATTAAACCTGAAAGACATTGAGTTCTTGACATCTGTTCAGTTCCTTTTGAAATAGCTAAGTTTACTTCTGCACTTAAAGTCACAAAAATAATCCAAATTCTATGAATCTTTCCATCATTGTCTGGTCACTTTGGTATAGTCCAAGTAAAGAAGATGATGAAGACAGACTGTAAATGTAAAATCCATGACTTTTGTGTTGAAATATACAGAAAATATTGCTTGATATACATTGATGAAAGAACATCTTTTATACATGTTGCTCTTGACACTTAACAGAAATGTCATTGCTGCTCAAATTGCACACCACTCTCTTATGTATTAACTTCCAATCAGGTTTTAGCAGGCAAACACTTTATATGGGCACAATATCCCAAGTTAAATTCTGCTTGCATACAATTAGCACCAAGATAGAATAAACTGTTTTGTTTTTTAAATATTGAATATATCACAATAGTGTGAAAAATGCAGATTGCATGAACATCAGATTGCACATATATCACAAAACTATGCAAACATGCTCTATATGTAGCATGGGTATGTGTGCCATAGTTTCTCTAAAACTGTATACTTTATATGCATACAAGTATGAAATGAGCAAGATATGAATCAATATTTTATTTTAGTTTATTACTTCATGAAAATGAAAATGTTGTGTAATGTGACAAATCTAAGTTGACTGCCAGACAACCATATAATCCCCACATTATTTGGACATTTTTTCGTTATTACAACATTTCTTCATCAAGACACCACACTAACTCTAAACTTTAATCCCATCCTAGAAACTTATTGATCTCCACACACTAAGTAAATATCATGGTATATGAAACACTGAAATGATGTTCAAATTTAATCCTTTCCTTGTTAGACATGGTAATTATGACTTCAAGATATGAGCATTTTGCATGGGAGATAATCATTTCCTCCAAGATCCTCGATACACACAGTAGTTCCACAGCAACCATACTGTATATTAGGCTGATCATATTCTGATTCTTATCGTGTATAACGCATTTTTTCACATAATACTTACGGTCTAATCCACCAATGTAGCGCATTGTAATTTCACAATGTCCCCACACTGCACTGACTATTGGATACAATTTTTTCCCTTTAAGTCCTCGGTATGCCACTCCCAGATATTGTCCATCCACCATGAAACTCAGAGTTCCTTCATCCATATCCAGAACTACAAGAAAACTATCTGGCACAACAAAGTTTTCATCTGAATTCAAAAGACTAGGATATGTAGTACAAGGAAGATTTTTCACATCATGATAAAATTTGTTTCTACCCAAGTCCCACCCCCAAGATTCTCCACTACTTCCGACTAGAGACTGATATCCTACACAATGTAAAGGAGTGTCAATTGTCCCCACACCAACTACAGCATGAGTCCCTCTTTGACGGGTACTCCATACTATTTCCCAAACATGTAAACCTCGTGTATATCCAACTTTCCCACGTATACAGTCTGTACTCTGAGCCACTGGATGTCTGTGAAATGTCATTTTGTCATCATCCTTCACAAATATATTGAGAGATCGATCATCAGGATTCCAGCTGTGTGTGAGCTGGACTTCCTTGGGTGCAGATGGCATGTCCAGTAACATGTCCAACCTGCTGGGTTTCTGAAAATCTGGGTTGTAAGCTATTTCTCTGCTAAGAGCCTTGTAATTTGGTTCCCGAGAAGTGACCGTCTTTATTCCACCTGAAACTTTCTGCCCCATGCTCATCGCTGTACGATATCAACATGAGTGATGTCGAATGTACCCCCTCCTATGTTCCCTCTGTCCAAAAGTGGCTAACTTTGTCATTCAGGTCTGATGGCGATGACTGGTATTCCACGAGTCAAAATTGCTGTTGCTTTTGCTCTGAATCAACTGTAAAAAAAAAAAAAAAGACAAACAATTAGTAGTTAGGCGTTTCATTTACTCTCTGATAATACCAATAAGGGTATACCTCATTGATGTCTTCTTTCATTGTTGATATACAGGATGGTATGAGAAATACACAAAATGTTTAATGCCTACTACTTCATTTTTATTTTAATAGATTTTTGAAAATTTCTCTCACTCTACCTCTCTCTCATTGTAATCTAGATCTTTGTTCGCACTGATTCATTTTATCTGTTTGCAATTTCCTGTTTTCTTTATGTGCTCAGATACAGGATGGCCAGGGCTCAAAAAGTTTGCTTTTGACCCACTGGTCCAATACCAGGAGGACCCTAAATTGCCCAGGTCTGCATAAGCCAAGGACTGGTCCAAGAGCAAAGTCTGACATGCAAATATTTACTACAGTGCATTAATATAAACAAAAGATAGGAAAAATAACAAAATTAATGCAAAGTCAAAATTCAGACTACTTTATTGCTTATTCAATCATATAAATATTTTACTATCCTTATCGTTTTACACATATCAAATTAATGGTCTTTTCACCTTTAGAATGTCTGTAAGTAGTAGGTAGTGCCCTTTTATTTTTCTTGACATATTGGTTGTACTTCCAGTATGCAGATAAAAGACAGACATAGACTTAGCATCTATTTATATGCCATTCTCATCCACGACAAGATAACAACAATACTTCCAAACATACAACCTGTTAGTTGTAAGCGATTTTAATTAAACCTTTTAGGCCATTCAGGCTGCTCCATTTGATCAGATGCAGGACTCATCTAGGCCACCACACCCTTTGTTTTGCGCTGCATTAATGCTTTAAAAACAGCTTATTATAAATTTCGTGTCTTCACTTAAACTTGGAAGATATTAAGGTGTTATCTTCAAAACATAAGAAATAGTGCAATTTCCTCGTCCAAGGAAAATCTCATCTAAAGTGTATGTCAATGTGGTCATGTAGGCACATTTACTCATCTTAAATTAAATATTAATTGTTGTTACAAAATTGAATACAACTGGTAACATAGTTTAACCAAAGTCTATTCAATCCTGATTATTGAATGCTCTGCACCATACCTGTCATTAAGAAACTTTCAGAACAAAATTATTGTGGACTTTTACAATTGTGGCCAGGTGCTAAACTGGGTCAAGAAAAGAGTATGTCGGATCTAATTGTCACAATATAGGGTAGTACGATTTTTTTTAACATGTGTAGTTTTCATTGTGACATCACAGCATGTGACATTCAGTCCGGATTGTACTGTATCACACCTTTAGGTTGACCTCATCCAAAAATGTCCATGTACTTTAACATTGAGTTTTGCCATACATGTTTCTCGGGGCGTGTAATTAATGACTTTCCAAAGGAAGATGGATGCATAAGGATCCAAATAAAGTGAATATTCAAATTCTAAAAAACTACACCCATTACTGAAATAGTCTGTACTGACACATTCATGATCTCCATGACTTTTTACTTATAGACCAAGTCCGGGTGTGGGAGTGGGGATAAATACCTACAAAATCTATCACGATTTACTTCCTGCAGATGCAAAACAACTGCTGCAGCCACAGACACACATTTTTTGTTAGTGACAAAAGAAAACTATTGACAACACCCACTCCCCTTTTATAAAAGATTAAAAAATTTACACAAAGTGACAAACTTGTGCGGTTTGAAATCTGCCCTCTTGCTGATTCTGTTCTAATTGTATTTATCACTGATTACATATATCACTATAAAAAGAGACATTCCAAACTTGTTCCACATGTACGATTTCAATACTTTACAGATCATTTAATAACCACTTCTGCATGAAGTTTTTCTATTGCTTTGTATCGACTTGGTTTTGTATCTACTTAGATGAGTTTGGATGCCAATACTTCATGCGTGTCACGCAGGGAAAAAGCTACATTAAGTTCTGATTAGTGGTTATTGTTTACCCTGAACTGGAACAAACAATAACCACCAATTAGAATTAAATGTAACATATTTCACTGCATGGCACACCAAAAGTGTAGATTTCAAATTCGACCCAAGTTGACAGGATACGAAGCAACAGAGAAACTTCACGTAAAAGTGGTTATTAAATCATTAGTAAAGTACTTCATTATATACGGGGAACACATTTGGAATGTCTCCTTTATGCTGAACATACTGATGGGATTAAATAATTAACATGGAATCGGCGAGGAGGAGGGGTACAGATTATGTCACCTTGTGTTAATTTGTAGAAGGTGAGTGGGTGTTGTATTTTTTTTTAATTGACCAAAAATGAGTGTTTGTGCCTGCGACAGCTGTCTCAGATGAATTCTCAATATAAAGAATAAAAAGGCAAAAGACTAATAATTATTCATGACTGCTGAAGATTAAAGTAACGTGTACAGGGTAAGTATCGTTTTGTATCGATTCTTCACTTCTTCTATCGATATGTGTATCAATATGGCAAAAGTATCAATGCATCGATATATCGATGAATCGTTTCAACCCTACAGTCAGTAGTTCCAAAGGTAACAATTCACTTGGCAGACTGTCCAAGTTCCCTCTGACCTTTCCCACCCGATTTTAGATATTTTGACATATTTGAGTCAGACATTACTCAGACTACTCGAGAGATTGCTCAACCTCAGATGAACTTTGCCTTGGCCCTCAAAGTGTGTGTCAAGTGCTGTACTTTCTCAGAAGAAAGCAGTCAGTGGGCAACATCTCATCAAGACAGAAATCAGCTAGTTCTTGCCCAGTATTCACAAAACTCCTCAGCTTGAGTGCACACCAAAACTCAAATTTGTATCTATTGTAAAATTGTAATTTCTTCAGCTTTTCATGAAATAAATTTACATGACATGATAATACTCTTAATTTTGATAAATTTCAACCCTTCAAACTTTTCTACATTAATAAATTTTGTCACAATCAGCCATTAAAAAATTTAGTTTTAGTGTGCACTCAAGTTGAGGAGTTTTGTGAATATGAGACCTGGTCTCTCTAACATGGTGAATAACTGGTTGTGCACTCAGCTTTGTAAAGGCTCATGGAATCGGGGTCTTGATGATTGACAGGGGTATGTTTATTTACTATCAATAACCTGTCTGGTGCAAGTAATATGCACTTTGCTTGTTTAACATGCTATCAATGGGTCAGTTAAAAAATTGGCCTTTGAATAAGGCACTTGAACGATAAGCCTACTCTGGGTATGAAGCACATTCTGAACAAAACATAAACTATCTCTTGTCATCACACTCAACCCATGGACAAGCCTTTTTCCAGTGATCCTGGAAAGTCCGAATACATTTATTTTTATCACAATTTCCATCCTTTTCAGACCTGGGATGTTTGAAGCCCTGCAGTGCAACACATCTTGTAGCAGACGAATTCCCTGTGGTTGATTCTTGCCATCCGCCAGTAAATCCATACTTATACTCATAACATCTAGAATATATGGTAATCCAATACTATTGATCCTTAGTTTTAGCTATGGTTGAGAACAAATGTTTGACTGACGAAGATCCAGTTTAGACTGGTGATCAGCATACTGCATGCTAAATTTGCCGATGTCCAGTAAAATTGTACACAACCAGTCTTTCACTATCGATCGACTATCACTTCCATCAGTACACTTTTCTGACTCTTTCAGACGTTTTAAGGATCAAAAAGCACATTTTGTTCAATTTATAGGTACAAATAAGAAATATGAAAGGTCTGTTGGGCTAGCGCTAATTACATAAGACCAGTCCACAGCTAAAAAAAATTGGTCCTGGACCTCGGACCAACGTAATTTTCTCGCCCTAATTGCACAACAAATACAAGCAATTTTCAATATCTACCTTTTCATTTTATTCCCCACGTTCATCTATTTTGAAAGTTTACTTTCCACCTCCCTCACTGTAATCTATATCCGTTTAACTGGAGACGGAAAGACAGTGTCTGCCATTAATAATAATTACTGCACCCTTGGGAACACCCATCTGTGGAATACCAAATTTAGAACACTGCAATGGGGTACCTGAATTTTGAGCATGGGAAAGATCAAATGAGAACCTGCTATCATACAATAAATATACATAATTCTGATGATTTTATAAGCAAGAAGCTTATATTAACTGATGAAATTATATAAGTGTTCTCTTAACATGGGGATGCAACCAATTGACACCAAATCCTTTGTACTCGTTTCCGATTCATACGCAAATGAATCATCTTCAAATATAGGAAGCTATCTTTTAATTACTTTGACTCAAAACCCATGCTTCTATTTTAATTTTAAAATTAAACAGAGATTGGTTCTTTATACCTTTTATGGGTAACTATATCGTTATATGCCAAGGTCCTTTACGGGCCTTGCTTTGTGGCTTAGAAAGCGAAAAGTCTGGACACTTGCAAAACCTACCAGTTTAAAGCTGTATTCTTGTGGAGCTTTACAATCTAATCTATTCTGACTCTTGAGAAAAATAAACATTTACGAAAAAATTTGTTTGTTTCCTTTGTTATGGAACCAACATCGACTTCTTCCGGTATAATGCCAACAGCTATTTCAACCATACTGACCCATTGATTTTGCCATTTTCATGCGTTTAACTTACCCTGGAGTATGTATAATCAAGGTTCATAAGTTAGATGACCATTATTATAAAGGGATGCTTCTGCTTATTCCAAATTTTGGGTTTATGGCCTCAATAACAATAAAATGCTATGGGATACATTAATTGCCACACGCAGACAAAACTAATATGGCGGCGAATCCAAGCTGGTCACGTGACCATATTGCAAGGACTCGTACGCTTAATGCCAGTCGATAAGCACGCGTTTGAGACTTAATTGTACAAATGTATATATATATATAGTATATATATAACACTTGCATATTTCATTTTTTTCTTTTGGAATAAAGAGACAGAGAAACATTTTACATATAGACAGACAAACAAACTGACACATACAAATACGTGGCAAACCTAAATATTACATTATGTGTCAAATTGATAAATATAGGTAACCCTGTGTGTTGCATATAGAGAGATATAAAACCCGACACAAACTGATACATACAAATACATTTAAAAACAAAACAAAAAACAAATGAACATCACAATTTGTGTAAAATTGTTAAATACATGCCTGTATGCGACGCGCGCTCGTGTGTGTGTGTGTGTGTGTGTGTACATTATTATACAAACAATATTTCTGACATATCAAGTACCTTAGAAAATCAAGGTCTTTTTGGTAATATGTATTACAGCAGAAAGATATACAATATTTGAGGCTTTTGGCAATAAGAGTCTGAACAACTAAGTTATATATACATGTCTGACCATTGGAATGCTTTACCTTTGAAATATATTTCCAGCCTTAAAATATCCACCAAAAATCCAAATCAAAACTTCAGAAAAATAAAGGTGATTTCAAAAATTTTGATCGATATATAAAATGTCTTGCTATAAGAAAGTAGACAACGTTTGGAATATCAGTTCCAAATATTATAGTTTTGTCAAATTTCTTATGAATATGACAGTTTTCTTTCATCCACTGTTCTAACTTAATTCATAAATGATTTACTCTTCTATATTCAAATAGTTAATGTACAGTTGACTCCTTCTCCGAATGACAAAAACAACATTTATCACTATCCAGTATTTTGGCTTTGTGTAAAAATGAATTTGTACACAAAATTGTATCCAATATTTTAAACTGAAAATCCCTCAATGTGAACAATAGCAGAGAAAAATAATGAATTATTTTATCTGAATGTGTAACATCAACCTGTCTATTCCATTTGTTGTGTAGACTTATGTTTTTTTTTCTTCTTCAGTAATGACCTTATAAAAAATGCAGAATCCTTTGTTCATTAAAATATATGATAAATAGCCATTATAACTTACTGCAAAATGTTTCTTATATTCTTGAATTGTCGCCATTTCATTTACAGTTAAATCTTTCTAAGTTTTATTAATTTTCCTTATCATTGACATATAATCTAAAAATGTTTTCAATCAATGCATATTTTTAATTCATCATAGAAGTAGAAGGAACCATGAGGTACAACTGTATCAATACTTTTATGGATGCCCTTTTCATGTCAATCTTTTATACAAAACTTTTGTGACCCTAATATATTTATATTGTACCTTACTGGTGAACATAAAACCTTTTCAATTTTCAGCTTCTTACCATGCTTGTAGTACATTTTTCCAGAACTTGTTGGTAAGAGTTTGAAGCAATAATATGTGATCCAAAAGTAAATATTGTTTTAAATCAATACATTAAAAAACTATCCATTTAATGTTGTGTTTAATGGCTTTTCTCAAGCATTATATCTTCAGCGCTTTAATAAAATCTTTAATTGTAACCATCTTCAGACCTCCATGCTTATAATCTTGAGAAATCACCTCTTTTAATACGATCTAGCTCTGAATTCCAAATAAATTTAAAAAAACAATTTATCAAGTTTATCTCTGAGAAATTGTGGTGGATCAGGCAAAGATTGACATAGGTATATAAATTTAGATAAAGCCAAGGATTTCATTATAGCAATTTTTCCATACAGAGCAATTTATCTTCTTTGCCAGCTATTACGAGTTACATCTATCTTCTTCATTATCTCAGGCGAATTAAAATCCCAAATATCATGTATTAAACTTGAAAAAATTACGTCTAACATTTTAAAAGGTACTTTCTCCTAATATAAACTAAATTCCTTACACAATCTTACATTTGATTTCGAAAATGCCCCAATTCAAACTGCCCTAGTCTTTTCTACGTTGATTTTTAGTCCTGAGAGTCAATATAATTTTTGTAACACGTCTAATATAGCTTTAAGAGACATTTCACTACCATTTAAAAATATCTTAGTATATTCAGCATATTGACTTAATTTATTTTTATTGTCATTATTAGTTATTCTTCTAATTGTTTTATTGTTTCTCATCATTTTTCCAAGAACCTCAACACACAAAATAAATATATATGGAGAAATTAGATCGCCTTGTCTACAACCTCGTTTTACATTAAAGAAGACTAGTATATTTCCATTTTGCAATATACATGAATTATCTCCCTTACAAAATAATTTCATCCATTTTTGTATTGAATCCCCAAAATTAAAGTATCTAAAAGTTTTATTTATACATTTCCAGGAAAATGTATCAAATGCCTTTTCAAAATCTATGGACAAAATTGGACCAGTGATATCTTGTTTTCTTGTTTCAAATAAAATATCATATCATTCTAATATTTCCCCAATAAATCTACCAGAAATAAACACATTTTGATCTTCCTTTATTAAAACGTCCAAAACACATTTTGTTCTATTGCAATACAACTTGAAAACATTTTGTAAATTACATCCAATAATGATATTGGTCGCCAATTCCTTAAAAAACATCTATTTTTATTTGGTTTTGGGATGCAAGTTATGATACCTTGTTTTTGATTTATATCCGCAATTTATTGAGCTCAATATAAATACCCTTAGTTCTTTAAAAAAAAAAAAATTAATCCGGTAAGTCTGTCTAAACCTGGACTTTTATCACAATGCACGTCTTTAACTACCTTTGCTAAGTCTTGACAAGTAATTTCACCTTCTAAACTGTGTGTGTTATTATTAGTAAGCTTACAATCATTTGGACCTAATTCATCTTCAAGTTCTCTCTCCTCCGAAACACCAGTTTCATCATATAACTTATTACTTATTAATTTGTTTCTGCTGTTCTAAAATATCTTTTGTATCTGTATATTCATTTCCAAATTCGTCTATCAACTTTGGTTGACATGCTTTTTTATAATTCCTATTTTCTAAATTAAAGAAGTATTTTGTTGATCCCCCTCAGATCCAAGTATCTTGCTTTTGATCTTAGCATCATCCTATGCATTTTCTTATTACTTATTGCTTGCAATCGTTCTTTTTTATTCTCTAAGTCTTGTATTTTGTCCACTACTTATACTATTGTAATCTTGATATATTTCATTTTCCAAATGTTCAATGTCATTTTTAAGTATATTTTGTCAGAACTTTCTTTTCTTTTCTTATATGAAGCATATTTTACAGTGTTGCCTGTAATTATAACTCAAAAAAAGTCTCTAAAAATAATTGATCGGATATACTGAACTTAAGATTCTCAGGTTTGGTGTCTTTGACATCAGTTTCACATGTTTCACTGGTATATATCTTTTATCTTCTTTATTTCATATATTGTATCATTTACAAATTTTAATATATTCTCCATTCTTTGATAAGGAGTTATTCATCTTCCAATAACACCTACCTCTAACATTCTCTTAAATTTAATTTCTAAAATTAGTCATGAATGATCAGATCTTTAACCTGGCACAATATAACTACTTAAAACATAACCACTTAAATCATTTGAAATCAAGTAAAAATCCAAACGAGCTTGTTGTCTAGGATTTTTCCTATGCCATGTAAACTCCTTTTTGTTTTCATTTAAAATCCTCCAAATATGTAATAACTCTAAACTTTCCATCATAGCTATCACTTTTTTCGGAGCATTTGGGTTATTTATGTTTTGATAAGGTGTCTTTTGATTTGTGTGGGATTTTTCTGTTAGAAGTGAACTTCATAACAATGCACGTATAATGGCGGGTATATGAACGGAACGTTTGAGTGCAATGAGACCAGAGCAAGTGCCTATTAATGCCATCATGCGTGTAATTTGATTATATTTGAACATTTAAAAACAATAAGTAACATTTTTAATCAGTGCCTTTTGATCAAACCTTGTCGATATATATTGTTTAGTTGATAACAGCATCCCGCTCGATCTGCACGTGCAGGATAACTCCAAGGTGCAAACATGTATATGCAAAACAGATAATATTTTTCCCTCATGGTGTATGGACAGCTTTGAGTGAATATTGATCATGCCTCCAAACAAGAACAAATCAAAGTCGAAGAAGACAGTTCGGAAGAAAACAAGGTGACTGAGTACAGAAATAAAAGCTTCTTCCGAGATAATGTACAAACACCAATCCGGCATTTCATCATAACTCGGACACAACCCGAAACATCAGATAGAGATAATGAACACGAGAAAAACACAACGGCCACTATAGAGGCGAAGTTAGATTCCATCATGAAATTCGTGGCACAGTGGTGTCTAAAGAATATTTGAATAAGAAACTGGATCCAAAAGAGCATTTGAAAATATCTCTGAATGATGTAAAAGAGGAACTTAAAGAGGAGATTTTGAAAGGAATGAAGCAGATTATGGAAGAAACTGAGAAATTAAGGGGTGAACTGTTCGACTTACAAGTTGAAAATGATAAGATGAAGAAAAGAATCGAAGCCTTGGAAGAAAACAAATGAAGACAAACTGGAGAAAACAGTGGCATTAACACATACAAATAAGCTGATGTCAAATAAGGTGGACGGTGTAAAGCAATACTCCAGAGTTAACAATCTTTAGATTTATAGAGTAGAGTATCGAAACAAGGATGTAATTCTTAAAAAATGCGGAAAGAAAGTTTTCAAGTTATTCGGAAACAACCTGGGGGTAAATGTCTCGAGTGAAGACGATGGCGGACATGGAAGCGCACGCATTTTGATGACGTCACGTGAAAACAACGGAGAGACACCATCACAGAGTTGGTAGATTTGATGCAGATTCAGACAGACCCATTATTTGCAAATTCATCAGGAGACCAGTGAAGATGGAGTTACTGAGTAAAAGGAAGAAACAGAAAAGTTCATCGTATGTCATCAAACAAGGCATCACCAAAGGTGCAATGTTTATTTGTGTTTGAGTCATCCAAAGCAGCCTGGTGTTGATTCAGTCTGGGTATTCAACTGTAAAGTTGTTGCAAAATTTACAAAGGGTAAAAGGTACAAGATCCGAGGATATCACAATTTTTAGATTTTGAGACCAGAAGTACTAAACGTAAGAAAATAAGAAAATTCTAAAGTGAAATGAAAACTGGTAACTTGTTACCATTGTCTCGGTTCTTTTAAGCATGCTTTATAGTTTGATATAGTTTGAGTAATGTCACTTGAAATGGTAAAAGTAAATGATACTCTTAGAAAAGAACGTAAAAGAATATGATAGAGTATGGTTCTATTTACTTCATGAGGTCTCGTGCACGGCTGAGTAGGGATTTACCAAATTACGCTAAGTTTTTACACTCAGTCTTATGTCGTGTCTTTACTGTTCCATAAAAAAAAATGATGTAGGTAACCAGTCTGTATATTCGGTAATGTGTTTTCGTAGAACTGCTTGGCAGGTGTTAGTGGTGAACAAAGAAAGGTATTTTTGTGTTTCAGTGCCTCTAGATCTTAAGCTGATCATAACAGTTAGTTACAATATACATAAATACCAATACTATTACTATTATGAAAATAATTATGAGTTTTTGCAATATAAATGTAGCAGATGATGAACTTGATCACCTAGATTTCGATACGTGTTTAAACATGCACAGACCAGAAAGTGGTGGTGGTGGTGAAACATTAGGGTTTGTAGAGTGATAAATAGGATTTTAACATTAGATATTTTACTTGACTTTAACATTAGATATTGTACTTGACTTTAACATTAGATATTTTGATATTAGATTAATCTTAAAGACTATATAGGAATAATTTTGTAAAGATTAAAATTGCACTCGGATGTGAAGCCGACAAAATATGAGAACCTCTGAGCTAAGTTTCTGTTACAGTATTATTTTTGCATGTTTGTTTGTGTGTGTTTGCAGTCTTTTGTTTTTTGTGATTAGTAATGTGTCAAATTAGCGATACAGGTTGCTATGATTCAGGCAGTTAGATATTTGGAATTTAATTCATGGATTATCATATTAAGATCTTTTGAGAATAAGATAGATATATGTATTCACCTCGATCATTTGTCTATGATACGGGCTGATAGTTGGTATACTGATTTTAAATCTGTTATCTATGATATGGGCTGATAGTTGGTATACTGATTTTAGATCTGTTATCTATAATACAGGCTGATAGTTGGTATACTGATTTTAGATCATTTGTCTATGATACTGGCAGATAGTTGGTATACTGATTTTAGATCAAGTGTCTATGATACTGGCTGATAGTTTGGCTGATAGTTGGTATACTGATTTTAAATCTGTTATCTATGATATGGGCTGATAGTTGGTATACTGATTTTAGATCAAGTGTCTATGATATAAGCTGATAGTTGGTATACTGATTTTAGATCATTTGTCTATGATACTGGCTAATAGTTGGTATACTGATTTTAGATCAAGTGTCTATGATATGGGCTGATAGGGCCCAAAAAAAAAATATGTGTGTTTCCTATTGCACTGGTTTTAAAATTAGGGTAGGCAGGTTTTTTTTTTTTTTTTTTTTTTTTAACATTATACATAAATCAAATAGTATTTCATGTGCTTCAAAGTACTGGGCAAAACTGGTTCAATTAGATGCACAAATCAATTTTGGCATTTTTTTTTTTAGGGGGTGGGGTGATGGGAAAAAAGTGCTAGGGTCCGCAACGAGAAACGGATGGTCGGCTGACCAGAAACACATTTTTGTGTGTGACCTAGTTGGTATACTGATTTTAGATCAAGTGTCTATGATATAGGCTGATAGTTGGTATTGTTACGGAATTATGTATTATTTTGTTTTTAAATAATGGTATGGGTTTATGATCTCTGTATAATAGTCTAACAGCTGTCGTCTTGTAGAAAGTACATATACAGTATTTCAATGTGACTCAGTGCATTAGGTCATGGGAAGAATTGTCGCTTGTAACATTAGTATATCACGTGATTTAGCGCGTGAGGGTATGAACTTCTGACCGAGATTCTATGATTTTTCAGAGTCAATATGTTATTGACTGTTAATAACATTAGAGTAAAAGCACTTTAAAGATGTCACGCATAACCTAGTTTCTGATTGGTTCGGAGAGGGTTGCAATTTAGAAGGAAATTATTTCTAAATACCAAGTTGTTTATCAAAGACATAATGGGTTTTATTTAGATTCTGCGTATTAAGAGACTATATAATAGGATTTATAGCAGCATTCTAGAAATCTTTATAGCTACACTGGATTGAGAGGTCATAAACGAATTTGGTTCTTTTTGTGTGTGGGATATCCTACTTTTGTGATATATATCATCATACAGTGCATTTAGGATTACCGGTAGTACTGTTTCTTAAACTTTAATAATTATACAGCTCTGTGGAATTATCGGAAACATTTCTAGAACTTGTGTTATTCCATATTCACAAGGACTATTTGGAATTTATAAAACTTTGATATACTTGATTCTTATTAACACATCCGTACTGCAAAGGTTTCATTCAGAATATTTTGATTAACTTCTGGATCAGTGAACTTTAGAACAATTTAGGACTTTTAAGGATATTCTATACTGTAAGTTATTTTTAATTCTATCACTTTGATTGTTTGTTGAAATATTTTAAGAAATTAAATATTTGTATTTTAAATCTTGAAAGCTTGTTTGAGTCTTTTCTTTTGTTACGTTACCCCTAGTCGTAACAGTATACTGATTTTAGATCATTTGTCTATAATACAGGCTGATAGTTGGTATACTGATTTTAGATCTGTTATCTATAATACAGGCTGATAGTTGGTATACTGATTTTAGATCTGTTATCTATAATACAGGCTGATAGTTGGTATACTGATTTTAGATCTGTTATCTATAATACAGGCTGATAGTTGGTATACTGATTTTAGATCTGTTATCTATAATACAGGCTGATAGTTGGTATACTGATTTTAGATCATTTGTCAATGATACAGGCTGATAGTTGGTATACTGATTTTAGATCTGTTATCTATAATACAGGCTGATAGTTGGTATACTGATTTTAGATCTGTTATCTATAATACAGGCTGATAGTTGGTATACTGATTTTAGATCATTTGTCAATGATACAGGCTGATAGTTGGTATACTGATTTTAGATCATTTGTCAATGATACAGGCTGATAGTTGGTATACTGATTTTAGATCATTTGTCAATGGTACAGGCTGATAGTTGGTATACTGATTTTAGATCATTTGTCAATGATACAGGCTGATAGTTGGTATACTGATTTTAGATCATTTGTCAATGATACAGGCTGATAGTTGGTATACTGATTTTAGATCATTTGTCAATGATACAGGCTGATAGTTGGTATACTGATTTTAGATCATTTGTCAATGATACAGGCTGATAGTTGGTATACTGATTTTAGATCATTTGTCAATGATACAGGCTGATAGTTGGTATACTGATTTTAGATCATTTGTCAATGATACAGGCTGATAGTTGGTATACTGATTTTAGATCATTTGTCTATGATAAGGCTGATAGTTGGTATACTGATTTTAGATCAAGATATACTATCTACTTCCCTTCGTACAGTGACCTGTGGGAGAGACTTCAGACAGTCTATGAAGAGAAATAACATAGCTTGGAATAAATTATACGCCGATACCTTGAAAAATTATCAAACTGAGCTGGATCATCGCCTGAAAACTTTTGATATAGATACTATTTCGGACAATGATGATAGATTTTACGGGCACATTGTTAATGCAATACAGCAGTCAAGCAACATCGCGCTTCCAAAGTCCAAATTCAATTATCATGCCAAACCATACTGGTCAAATGAACTCAAAGAAGCACATAAACTTCAAAGACAAGCTAGGTATATTTGGATAAATGAGGGAAGACCGAGGGGTAGTCAATATAATTCTTACCGAGAATATAAAGATAAGAAGAGAGACTTTAGAAACCTTCAAAAACTAGCTGTGGAAAAATATATGGGGGAGGTATATGAAGAAATTGAAACAGCACATGAATGCGATGTAAGGCACTTTTGGAAAGTGATCAATGTTAAGAGAGGGAACAATATAAATTTTTGTCAGGAACTATCAACTGATGGAGTTTGTGTCCGTGATGATGCTTCCATTGCAAATGGCTTTGCTAGATACTAAGATGACATTCACACGCCAAATTTTAGCCATAATTTTAACGAAAACTTTTATGAATTTATAGAGAGAGAATTAAATTGGGCTCTACAAGATGGAGCAAGCCATATCGAGGCCTTACAGACCAGTATCAGTGTAAATGAAGTAAGAGAAATCATTAATAGTCTAAAGAAAACAAAAGCATCAGCCCATGATCAAATTTGCAATGAACATTTGATCTATGGCAGCGATTACCTCATAGAGTGTATGACAATTTTATTTACTCTGATGATTGATCAATCCTACATACCTGTAGACTGCAAAAAAGGGTTAGTAATACCACTGTACAAAGGTAACAGAAAATCAAAGAACTCACTCGAAAGTTACAGGCCTATTACTTTACTGCCTGTTATCTACAAAACTTTTGAGAAAATTATTCATGAATGTTTGGTAACTTGGCTCAAAGATATTAATTCTAATATACCCAGTTCACAACAACATGGTTACCAAAAAGGTTTAGGCTGCACAACAGCGAGTTTTTCGCTGTTGCAATCAGTACAATATAATGTAAACATGGGTTCACGGGTTTTTGCTGCTTTTCTTGATACAAAAAAGGCATTTGATACCGTGTGGCACAAAGGGTTACTTTTTAAATTATTCATGTTGGGAATTACGGGTAAATCCCTTTTGATATTTTTTAACATGTATATAAATTTACAGAGCAAAGTCCTTGTCAATGGGCAATTTTCGGACTGGTTCTCAATTGGCCAAGGAGTGAGAGAAGGGGGTGTTATATCAACCTTGGTGTACACAATATTTATAAATGACTTGCTGCTCCAGTTAGAGAATAGTGGATTTGGAGCAAAGATTGGATCCTTAGCTGTGGGAAATCCAACCCTAGCTGATGACATTTCACTTTTGGCTATATATCCAAGCAATCTACAAAAGCTGTTAGATATAGCATACGCCTACAGTAATAAGTGGCGATTTGAGCTTAGTGTCACAAAGTCATACATTATCATTTTCGGTCCCCAATACAAGAATTATGTCAATATGAAATGGTATCTTGGGCCGTCATGTTTGCCGGTTACTGATTCGGCAACACACCTGGGACACCGGATTAACTCAAAGCTGACGTCGCATGACGCAATACTCGATGCATGCAAGAAAGGGAAAAAATCTTTTCACGGTCTGTTTGGTATTGGCATTAAACCTAATGGTTTAAATCCTTTGGTTGCTGCAAATGTGATCAAAAAGGTAATTTTTCCTTCAATGTTTTATGGAAGTGAATTATGGTTTAATATTTCAAAAAGTGACCTCTCTTCATTGGATAAAACTCTGAGGTATTTTGCCAAACATTTACAAGGCTTCCCAACACGAACAAGATCAAACATCGCTCTGGGAATGTTAGGATGGACATCAGCTCAGTCCGAAATTGATAGAAGAAAATTGATGTTTTTACACAGATTGTGTTTGATGCCTAATAATGTACATACAAAACGTGTGTTTAACGTTGCGTTATTTCACTTCATTTTGAGCGGATGCATGTCAAGCTACGGGTTAATTTCAAATCTATATTACACGTTAAAGAAGTTTGACTTGCTTGAGTATCTAACTGATTATTTGCAGCATTCCGAAATTCCAGATAAACAAAATTGGAAAGAAATTGTAAGGTCAAAAATTGCTGGTCTTGAAAATAGCCTCTGGAGAGTTTGTATGTCTAATCAAGCAGATTTTGATAGATTCTCTTCGATACACGAATCCTTGCGACCTGCCTCAGTATGGCAGTCGGCTAAAACCAGACAGCACACAAAGGTATTTACATATGTAGCTAAACTATGGGCTGCTGTTCCTCAAACACAGCTCGATATGTGTACTCAATGTGGGAATGTTTATACAGACTTGATACTTCATTGTTGTGTTGCTTGTTCTTATATGTCAAATTTCAGAAACTCTTTCTGTGATTTCCTTACTGATAAATTTCCACTGAGCCTGCATATTACGTTATTTAATGCAGAAGATGAGCTGCTACTGCAATATCTTCTAGGTAAAAGGTTACCAGCAGGTATAATCGACAAAGAAAACTCCAAGTTATTCGCCCTGTGTGCAGCATACTTTGTCATGCAGTGTGCAGCTATCTTCTGCAAATAAGGTACTTAAACTTGCAACTTATGCAGCTGAGGAACACTTTAATGATGGATATACTGTAAGAATTTGTATTCTAGTATTCTATTTTATATCATAGACGAACAATGTTATGATATTCACACTATAGATCTCTTGACATTATTGTATGCACGAAGTAATTGATGTTGGTTCTACAGCACCCAGGATTCACAGTTTGTTTTTTTTTTTTTTTTTTTTTTTAAATATTTTTTTATTTTTATTTTTTTAACTCGTGTTTGTTTGTTTTGTATTCATTTCTTTATTTTGGTACTTATTTCTTGATTGTATTCAGATGATTTATTGTTATATCATGCAATCTTCTACAGAAGGAAATAAAGATGATGATGAGATCATTTGTCAATGATACAGGCTGATAGTTGGTATACTGATTTTAGATCATTTGTCAATGATACAGGCTGATAGTTGGTATACTGATTTTAGATCATTTGTCAATGATACAGGCTGATAGTTGGTATACAGATTTTAGATCATTTGTCAATGATACAGGCTGATAGTTGGTATACTGATTTTAGATCATTTGTCAATGATACAGGCTGATAGTTGGTATACTGATTTTAGATCATTTGTCAATGATACAGGCTGATAGTTGGTATATTGATTTTAGATCTGTTATCTATAATACAGGCTGATAGTTGGTATACTGATTTTAGATCATTTGTCAATGATACAGGCTGATAGTTGGTATACTGATTTTAGATCATTTGTCAATGATACAGGCTGATAGTTGGTATACTGATTTTAGATCATTTGTCAATGATACAGGCTGATAGTTGGTATACTGATTTTAGATCATTTGTCAATGGTACAGGCTGATAGTTGGTATACTGATTTTAGATCATTTGTCAATGATACAGGCTGATAGTTGGTATACTGATTTTAGATCATTTGTCAATGATACAGGCTGATAGTTGGTATACTGATTTTAGATCATTTGTCAATGGTACAGGCTGATAGTTGGTATACTGATTTTAGATCATTTGTCAATGATACAGGCTGATAGTTGGTATACTGATTTTAGATCATTTGTCAATGGTACAGGCTGATAGTTGGTATACTGATTTTAGATCATTTGTCAATGATACAGGCTGATAGTTGGTATACTGATTTTAGATCATTTGTCAATGATACAGGCTGATAGTTGGTATACTGATTTTAGATCATTTGTCAATGATATAGGCTGATAGGTGGTATACTGATTTTAGATCAAGATATACCATCTATGGATAGACATATAAGAATATTTTCACAAAACTGTAGGGCTTTAGCCAATAGTAAGAAAAGGAGGTGTGTTTTTTAATATGTAATGAAACAAAGAAGAGTTACATGTTAAATCTGAGTGGTGATTAATTGCTATTTTCAGTTTGAATAAGAATAATAGTAGGGGGTGGCAATTTTATTCTGAAATAATTTTGACAATAAAATAAATCTATACAAAGGAGATAGTTTAAGGGAAGAATATTACATTGATTAATATATATGGGCCAAATAATGATGAGCCACAATTTTATGAAGATTTGAAGAAAAATATAACAGATTTTCAGAATGATTTTATTGGTTGCATTGGTGAATATATATATATATATGTATATATATATATATATATATATATATATATATTATATATATATATATATATATATATATATATATATATATATATATATGTATATATATATAGTATAATCCTGAGATTAAAGAATATACTGTACTTGGATTCATAAAAATCCTTTTAAAATGGCACATTTAGATTTTTTCTTGATAAATGAAGAAAGTTTAAGTTTTATTGATACAGTAGTAAGAATACACACGTATGTTGCAGCTATAGGTCTGACCATTTGCCTATGATACTCATCTTTCAGTTTACACAATCTAAAAATGTGACCAGGTTTCTGGAAATTCAATAATTCATTGCTGAAAGACAAGGTTTATGTAGAAAAGGTAAAGAAAAAATTAGAAGAAATAAATTGACTGTATACTACCAGTACTACTACTAATAATAGTAATAATATGGAAGATCAGTTATTCCTCAAAATCCTTTTTTTTTTATAAATCCACGCCCTCACATTAGAACATTTTTATAGAAAAAAGGAAAAGGAATTCTTGGAGGAAGTTGAACATTTGGTAAATGCATTAAAAACAAATTTCAATATATTGAGTTTTGGATGTACTTGAAAATATGAAAATTCGGCTAGAAGAAATAAGAAAAGAGAAAGTAAAATGGATGATAATGTACAATCAAAAAGTAAGTGGACAGAAGAAGGAGAACAAAAACAGCCAAATATTTTTTTAACTTGGAAAAAAGACATCATATGATGAAAACAATAACAAAAGTGAAAGATGAGTCAGGGCAAATATACCGATCAATTCAAAATTGTTAATGAGGTGAAAAAATTCTATGATACATTATTTCGTAGACAAGATAATACATTTAATATAAGCTAAGTAAAACTAGATGACATACTTGCAAGATTTGAGGTTCATAAATTTACACAAGATGAATCAAACAAATTAAAAGGTGATATAACTCTTGCAGAAGCTTCAGATGCTGAGTAATAGTAAAAGCACAGGAAGTGATGGATTCACTATTGAATTTTATAAATTCTTTTGGAAGGATTTAGGATAGTGTTTGATAAATTCAATAAATCAAGGATTCAAAAAAGTGATTTTATCTGTAACACAGAGAGAGGGAATTATTACATTATTGCAAAAGGAAAATAAATCTAGGAAGTTTTTGAGAAATTGGAGATCTATTACTTTGTGAAATATTTCCTATAAAATAGCCTCATCAATTATAGCTAGCAGAGTAAAAGAATATTTGCCAAAATTAATACATGAAAGTCAAAAAGGCTTTATGAAAGGTAGATATATGGGGGAAGTAGTAAGCCATATATATAATATATGATATTATGTGCTTTACACAATAAAATAATATGAATGGTTTTATTTTACAAGTTGATTTTGAAAAAGCTTTTGACTCTGTCTCTTGAAGGTTTATACAGGAAGTGCTTTTTCTTTTTTTATAATTTTGGTGAATAAATGAAACATTGGATATATATATATATATATATATATATATATATATATATATATATATATATATATATATATATATATATTTATATATATATATATATATATATATATATATATATATATATATATATATATATATATACACACATATTAAACGTGGTTGTCGTCAAGGGGACCCTCTCAATCCTTATATGTTTTTATTAGTTGCAGAAATTTTAGGAATTATGGTACGGAACAATAATGATATTAAAGGCATATGCATAAATAGATATGAAAATAAACTGGCACAGTATGCAGATGACACATTGTTTCTGTTAAATTGATGCCTCAGTAGAAATATAAGACTTATTTGCATCAATATATGGGAAAATGACTGTTCTAAAATCATTGGATAATAGATAAACTTACATATTTATTCTTAATGTTCCCAAATCCAACAGCAAGTGTTATAAAAAGAATTTAACAAATGTGGAAAAATTATTGTGGAATAATGGTCCTGATAAAATAAGTAGAATAGCACTTATTAATAAGTTAGGAGAAGGTGGTTTGCACATGATACATCGAGCATCTGTTATAAAATCCTTAAAAATATCTTGGGTAAAGCATTTGCTTATATAATCATCCTGAATGGCAAAATATAATTGATTATTTTTTCAATAAATATGAGTTGTCGTATTACACTTTTTTTTCAGTTAAATGATTTGCAAATATTGCAATTATCCAAAAATAAAAAAAAATTGTTTTGGAAGGATGTACTTTTAGAATGGGCAGAATTTATAACAATCAAAAAATATACAGACTTCTTTGAAATTTCACACAAGGGTGTCTGGAAAAATAAAAATATAACGATTCACAACAGACCAATTTTGTAACAATTGTGGTTGCTGAAGGGGGTAAAATGTATATACTATTTCTTTGATGAGCAAGGTTCATATGTATCATTAGAAAGGTTTTGTGTGTTATTTAATTTTTCACCCCAGATTACACAGTTTTATGGTATTATAAGTACAATCACTTAAAAAGATTGGATTTGCACTATGAGAATTTTATTTTTCTTCATCATTTTTGCTTGAAGAATATTGAAGTTCTACTCAGGAATTTACAAGGATGCACAGAGATATATAACAGTTTAGAAAAGTCATTTTCTTCTTAGCCCCAAATCTCAAGAAACATTTTTTTATATTAAATTCAACATTTCAAAAGATAGAAATTGGTGGAATTCGATATATTCGATTCCGGATAAATTTAGTTTGGATACAAAATTATGGTGGCTCCAGTTTAGAATTAACCACAGCTTACTAACTACAAATAGTTTCTTATTCAAAATAAGTTCTGTAGCTGATAAAGGGTGTTCTTTCTGTAATTGTGAGGAAGAAATGATGAAACATTTATTTTGCAACTGTGTTGCTGTGAAACAATTTTGGTGTCAGGTTTTAAATTTTTGTAGAATCAATATTAGAGTAGATTTTGAGATTTCCATATTTTTTGAGATTCAAATGAATCTTGCCAGTGAAGTTTTGTAAATCTAGTATTGTTACTAGCAAAATCTATTAGATCAAAATTTAGAAACAAAAAACCAAGTCTGCAGGAGCTTTAATTTGATTTGACATTTCTTTTTAAATTTATAAATTTTAAGAAAATAAGTCTAATTTGGGAGATCCAAAAGTACGAAAGTTATTTACTAAATGGAATCATTTGAAAACATTTTAATATCAACAATAACTTACCTGTTGCTATTGCATAGCTTTTACTTTTTCATGTAGAAAAACCTTGTCTTTTCAATGTGAATACCTCCTCCCCCAGAATGGAGAATTGTCAATAAGACACGGTCTACTCATGTACCACACATGCCCATGCACAGAACAGTCATCATTTTCAAGGATGCCATGTTAAAGAACATGTGTCAAATCTGTGACCAGAGAAAACTTCTTATGTTGCTAGTGCTTCACCGCATTGCAGTCTTCAACAAATATCATCTCGGTGTTACATTTATCCTCTCCATATACTATTTAGCATTACAGTAACCCCCGCTTCCTTTCAGAATTGGTTCGTTAATGCACCTCTTAGGTTACCATGTTGTATCCCACCCTTTAGGGGTCAGGGTACACCCCTCATATTTTCAAAATACAATTGGTTACAGGTAAGTCTTGTGTGGTAAGTTATAACGCAACATAGACCCTACCTCAATGATTAGGAATTTGTCATTCCTTTAATTAAATAATTTTTTGAACATCAATTCAGTGTTATTCTATTTCACCATTGTATTTTAATATGATTTGCATGACTCACCTCACATTGTTATTGTGTGTGTCTGCATTGCTCCTAGAGAACAATAAAGGTTTAACAATTGTACATTTTTCTTATCAAAGAAAAGACAGGAAATTTCTCACGAGTAATTCATTGTTTACATTGTGCAAATACACTGGGGTGTATATAGTACACACTACATACAAGCAGGTGAGTTTCATATGTGAAATGATACATATTGTCATTATTATTGTTCTCTCTCAGATAACTTTTATTTGAGAGAACAATGTGTCTGTGGGAAAGTGTGGCCACAAGAAGGATTCTTCGGACATTCACCCAGACTGCCACACATGTTCAAGGTGCACATGTAAGTTTCATTGTACTTTTTGCACAATATGGACTAATATTAGCTGATTGCAGATGTACATATAGATGGCGGAGGAAACATCAATCCCCCTCAGTGTCTGATTTTTCAGGTTTTTCTCTTACAGAACCCCAAGAAGCCCACTGTAAGAAGACTAGTTCTTCAGCTCGGAAGAACACTTCTGGGTCCTAGGAGCCTACGGGACCAGTACCTTCAGAGATAGGTAAGGCCTTTCCTGTAGGAGGGAATGAACATTCGAGGAGTAGATTGCCTACCGCCAAAAGGGAAAGTCAAACAGCCCTCACGTTCACAGTATCGTGATGCTGCCTTCTGTGAGGAAGGAAGTGCACGGTTGTCTCAGGAAAGCATGTTGCTGCCTTCCATGAGGAAGGAAATGCACCACTCGTCTCATGGTTGTGCATCACACCCTCCCGAGAGGGAGGAGCTGCACCACACCCAACACTTCTGGAGTAGCGTCTTGCACACTCCCGAATGGGATGAGCAGCATCGCACCTTGATGAGTGATGAAGACCGAAGACAAACTAGGCTCAGACATATCTATGCCTGACCGGTCACCGGTCAATGTCTGGTAATTGGTCCTGTCACTGGTCAGTTCGTCAAAGTGATCAATCAATGTATGGTGACTGGTCACATCATCCAGGTGACCCGTCAGATCATACTGGTCACCATCCACTGGTCATCTTGTACTGATCCCCGACTTTACACCGGTCATCACTCAGAGGCCTCATGGTATGGTGATAGGGATCGGACTTACATTCCCCCTCTCTCCACTCTAGCATCATACCCTGTACAGGATTGGGAGTCTGCCCAGCGGGTCCAGACTAGGGAAGGTATCCGGATCGGTATCCCCCCTTTCCTATTATCTCAATGAATCTGCATGGGACGTGGGGTCCTCCACCTCAGGGTAATTTGTCCCATATGTTCCCTTAGGCTACTGCACCATGGGAGAGTGGAGGTGGTGCCACGACTCGTGTCCCATCATCACCTCTTCATTAGGTGGCATCCACCAGGAAGGCTGGAGGCATAGTATCATCCAGGAAAGACAAGCAGTCTCGTCTTCATCCTGTAACTTCTAGAACACAGAGCCCCTACTCACCATGACGAAAAAGTATGGGAAATGGTGCAGAGTGCTCCTATGTCACTTCCTCCGAAGGGCCTAGTGATGCCCATCTATTCTCCTGTTCGGAATGTTGTAGATGATGTTGCGTTATCTATCCTCATTGACTCCAATGAGTTTGAGGTAGAAACAGCTCATTTGACACCGCCTATCAGGCCCACCAGCTCCTCTCAGTTGGATGAAGAGGAGGAAATCTTATCCTTTGATAAGGCAGTAAATGAAGTTTACCTCCTGTTACCTGCAGACTTGTGCCTGAATCCATCTGGCACACAGCCCAAGAAGATCCTTTCCATTTTGGAAAAGATCTCCGGGACTCAACCACAGCCAGATCTCCTGCTTCTTCCTCATTCCCCTACGATTGAGGATATATCATTGAGGTTTTCATCAGGCCAAGATGTAACTCAGTGGTATATAGGGTTTTTCATTCCTCCCTCTACCTTGAGACCTATGGTCCCTGCCTTAAGTTACTGGGTTCATTCCCTGAAGTGACCCATTAATCCTCCCCAGTTGGACGCAGGTGCATCCCAAGTGGATATTTCAACTGGAACCTGGGTAACCTTCCAATTAACCAGTTGAAGCTATTGAGCAGAACATCAGTTTCTGGTCACCATAGCTTCCCATACTGACCTCTTCTCAGCTACTTTGTTTAGTATGCTGAAGGAGGCCACTCTGAACCCAGCTGCATTACAGCTTGTGCTGGAAGATGTGGCCAAGACATCCCGGCATGCACTTTCTGTCACATTGGCTTTATTGGTGGAACTTCTGCACATCCGCTGTGACATTGCACTGGACTCCTCGAAAGCCTTACTTAACCACAGTAAAGACCTTCTAAGGGTTGCTCCATTGGAAGCCAATTCCCTCTTTGGAGGACTTATCCCTGCCGTGGCTTCACAAGATTTGAAGGATCATCAATATAGAAGTGTACTAAGGCGAATCACCCCCCAGGGTCCATCCAAAAAATTTTTCAAACAGATGCAGCCGCAGTCCAGTGCACAACCCAATGAGACCTTGTCCTCGTCAGTCGGGTTCATGGTGTAGAAATCGCAGAATAGCCTCTAGGAAGAAGTCCTGTAAGACTCCTTTCTTTCCCAAGGAGGGAGGGGGACAGCCCTAGGGAGTTTCATCCTCTCCTACCATGGATTCCTCTCCCAAACGTCCCCGCAGATACTCGTCTAAGCCTTTTTTCAGAGGCTTGGTCAAGCATTACGACGATGGGTTGGTCCTTTCTATTGTGAATGATTGTTAGCGACTTCTGTTTTGTTATCAATCCCCTCTAATAAGGACTTCTATGTTCTTTCACCAGTTCAATCTGGTGAAATTAAGGGAAGAGGTGCACACCCTTTTGCAGAAAGGGGCAGTTGAGAGGGTCCTGAATTACCAGTCTCCAGCATTCTACTCCCGAATATTCCTGGTCACCAAATAAAGCGGGAAATCTCGTATCATATTCAATCTCCCCCGTTAAACCAGTTTCTTCTGGAGGAACATTTCAAGATGGAGACCACTTCCTCAATCTGGAATACAATGCGTCCGTCAGATTGGGCGGTCTCCATCTACCTTCAGGATGTCTATTTGCACATTGTGATATTTCCTCCACATCGAAATTACCTCTGGTTTTGCTTTGATAAGGAAGTTTTTCAATTCCGGGTTCTGCTGTTCGGAATCGCTTACGCACCCAGAGTACTCACCCTAGTTATGGGAGTAGTAGCGTC
The DNA here is from genome assembly GCA_029931535.1 of Margaritifera margaritifera. Taxonomy (NCBI): domain Eukaryota; kingdom Metazoa; phylum Mollusca; class Bivalvia; order Unionida; family Margaritiferidae; genus Margaritifera; species Margaritifera margaritifera. Next base: position 189,270 of record JAQPZY010000583.1, read on the forward strand.
TTACCTCCGATTACAGGGAAACTCGATTCTCCAGTATTTCAATAACTACCTGATCCACAATGTTCAGGTTCAGTCCCTTCACCAGGATCTGTTCCATTGTTGATACACAGTAACTCGGTTGGGTCTCTTACGTAACCTCGAACAGTCAGAGCTTATTCCATCTCAGGACTTCGTTTACGTGTGAATGAACTTCCTCACGAATCAGAACTTAGTCCGGGTCCCACGGGATCACATAGATCGAATTCTGGTTACTTCTAGAGGCGCTACGACAAGAAACATAGTTTTCTACTCGCCTTTATCTATCCCAAATTGGGAACCTTGAACGCCGCTGCCGATCTGGTTCCCTTACAGTTTACAGTTTCTCATTCTCGCAAGATGTAAACCACACAGAGATTCTATAGGATCAGATTTTCATAATCATTTGCACTGGTGGATGAATCGGGACAGAGTCCTGACTGGGGTCCCCATGCATGCACACGACCCCCACTCGTATCTATTTTCCGACGTGTCAGATTCCGGTTGCGGTGCTCATTAGAGCCAGAGGGCATAATTCTCCAGGGTCATTAGACTCAGGGACAAATTGTCCCTCCACATCAACAATCTAGGGTTGATGTGTCATGGTCTCTCCGCCAACAACACGTCCGACGTAGCGTGTCTCTGACATAAAGGAGGCTCACATGCCCCTTTTCTTTGCGTGGAGGTTTGGAACCTTCTTTGCTGGGTACCTCGGAAGGGATTACTCTCCGAGTCAGCCACATTCCTCGTAAAAAGCGCCACAATCCGGGGAAGAAGAATGTATTACCGGACAGTCTGTCCAAGTCAGGCAAAACAGTCCTCACGGAATGGTCTCTTCACCGCTCTGTAACAGAGTCCCTTTTCTCACTATGAAGAAACCCTCTGGTGGACTTGTGTGCCACAGACTCAACAACAGACTTCCCTTTTACGTTTCTTCAGTCCCGGACCAAAGAGCGTGGTCAGTGGACACATTCAGCTTCCAGTGGGGTCGTCTGTTTGCATATGCCTCCCCACTGTTCCGACTGCTACCCCAAAGTTATGCAAAAAGTCAGAACTTCCACTGCCTATATAGCCTCAATGTGGCACCACAATCGTGGTTCAACGATCTTCTAGACATGTTGATAGATCAACCCAGGTCTCTACCTCACAGGAGGGATCTTCTGTCGCAACACAGGGGTTTCCTCTTACACAACAACCCACATATTCTCCAATTTCACGATTGGCTCATCTCAAGCGGTCTATCTGCCAGAACACATTTTTGGGCCTGGTTGCCAGTTGCATCATACACACCAGGAAACCTTCCACATCCAAGCTCTATATTGCCAGGTCGAGAATCTTCTGTGATTGGTGCAGTAGGAAACACGTTGATTCTAGCTGTCCCTCTGTAACTTCCCTTGTTGATTTCCTTTTGTTCCTTTTTGAGAACAAAAGTGTTCAGTATGGAGTATACACTGCCATTTGCAACACGCTTAAATTGTCTCAGCGCAGGGCAACCGGTTCAGATTTGCACCTTGCTGATTTCATTAGGTAATTTGAGTTGCAGAGACCCGTCTTCCGCTCTCTTGCACCCAGATGGAATGTATCTTTGTGTTTTATGGTCTTTAACCAAAACCCCATATGAACCATTGAGTGAGGCTTACTTTCAGGACCTCACACTCAAGACTATGTTTTTGCTTTCTTTGTAGTCTGCGAGAAGACACAGCGAGATTCATGCATTGTCTGTCGACACTGGCTGTCTCCGGTTTAATGGTAATTTCGAATCCTTTTCTGTTTTGTGAACTGAGATTTTTAGCAAAAAATCAGTTACCTTCGATAGCTCCACTACCTATAGATCTCCAGTCTCAGTTGAATCTGTGCTGGGGATGATCAGTATAGGCTTTTATAGGATACGTTTCTATTTCTATGCCCCCAAAGGGTAAAGGAAGGGTAGGAAACGTCTTTTCCTCCCTCTTAAGGACTTCGGTAATATTTCGACTTCCACTATTTCACGGTGGATTGTCACCACAATCAAACGAGCTTATCAGTCCCTTACCGATAGAGACCTTTCATTTATGAAACAAAAAGTCAAAGAGGTTCGAGCTGTCGCTGCCTCAGGGGCCTATCTAAATCATTCTTTGTTGGAGGACATTCTGAAGGCAGAATTTTGGCGATCCCATACTACCTTCTCCTCCATCTGCCTCCTCTCATTAGCACAACAAAGCACAGGCATTTTTTCTCTGGGACCTATAGTTGTGGCACAACACGTAACCCTGAGAGAGACTCCAATATTCTGTAAAGTGGATCTCACCGTCAGTGGTGAGTACTTTCCATTTTTCTGTTTTTGGTCAGTTTAACACATCAGTCTACCCACCTAACTGACAAATTCAGCTACATAATAGCGAAGGGTAAGATATTGCTGCTATTAAATGTATTTTTTTTTGGTGGGGGGGGTAAAACAAATTTTAATTATGCAATACTTATCCGTCGCTATTGCTGAATGCCCTCTTCCCATCCTGCTCTGGTGTCCTGGCATACTCGTCGTCTATAAAAAAGATGACTGTTTGAAACACAAACAGATTACTGAGCAAAAACAACAACAACAACAAACAAAACAAAAAAGCCAAAAAAAAACCCCCAAAAAAACAAAAAAAAACCAAACAAATAAAAAAGAAAACTAATGAACATTATAAATTAACTCAAAGTGTTAGAATAAGCAAGCAAGGTTTTGATAACAAGAGGCCTATAGTAGGCATGATATCACCTGACATATAATTTAACAGTTTACTTTTTCAAGAAGAAAGTTTATGTAATATTGTAAGAAAACAACCTATGCAAACCATCTCCCAAATTTTATATCATGTTGATTTTACCTATTTTATTATACCCTGATAATAATTCTTTCTAAAGATAAAGATATAATTAATATGCATCGTATCTTGCTGATAATTGAAGTCGTCCATGATCCTGGTGATAAAACCTATTTATCCAAGTTATATAGAAACTGGATGAGAAATATAGACTCTGTGTACTAGTGGTAACAAGCTCAGCCAATTAGATGCCGAGTGTCTTATTAATATGTGCAGATCTCACTTAGCCAATCAGACATAATATTACCATAATAATATGCATAAGTCTTGCTCATAATCAAACTCATCCAACATCTTAACATATATACTCACGTATAACCCTGGTCCAAATGCAAACAACATAGACTCTGATCTGCCATCACATAATGCGCCTGCAGATCAGGGTCTATGTTGTTTGTTCTACTGATTAGTCCTTACAAACAGCATAGACTCAGATCTGCCGGCGCATTATGCGATGGCAGATCTGGGTCTATGCAGTTTGCAGTTGGTATCGGGTTATACGCGAGTATATACGTTAAAAATATAAAACTATTTAACGAGTTTAATTAAAATCTGATGAGATATAGTTGGTAGAGTGCTGACAAGCTCAATGAATCAGATGCAAGTTCATGTCATTAATATGTGTGGATTTCAATCATAATCATACTCAACCAAGATCTTGATGACATGGGCATTGTTCCCAATTTTGATCAAAATACTATCCAAACTACAGTCTCTAGGGTGGTAAAAACCTCATCCAATCAAATGCAAGATAATCTAATACATAAGTCTCACTCATAATACAAATCTTCCAACAATTGTATAATGTTATCCTTTTTACCATTTGTTTAAAGTCGGATCAGAAATATCCTTAGAGGTTAAAATCTCAGCCAATCATATGCAAGATCACCTGATTAATATGTGTAAATCTTGATCATCAAGAAATACATTATACATCTTGATGATAAAAACCTTTTTAGCAGATTTGGTAACAAATATAATCAGAACTAGAGTGGCTCAAATGTTGATAAGCTCAGCTAATCTGGTGCACAATTACCTTATTAATATAAATGGATTTTGCTCAGAATTGTACTAATTGATGATATAATACCTTTTATAAAGTGTTCACAATCAGATCATAGTCTCTAGAGTAGTAACAAGCTCAAACAATAACATACAAGATCACCTCATTAATATGCATGGATGCCATGCATTATCAAACTCATACACGATCTTGGTCATATAAGCCTTTATTTGAAGGTTTTGGCCAAAATCAGTTTGATCACAAATATGGCTTCCAAAGTGGTAGTAAGTTCAGCCAATCAGATGCAAAATATCACCTCGTTAATATGCATTGATCTTGCGAATTTTCAAAATCATGAAAGATCTTTGAAATATAAGCCCATATACAAAGCTGGATCAAAATTGGATTAGAATTATGGCTTCAAGAGAGTGGTAGCAAGCTCAGTCAATCAGATACAAAAACACCTCATTAATATGCATGGATTTCACCCATTACTGACATTGTCCGATATCGTGATACTATGGGCATATCTTCCAAGTTTTATCATAATCAGATAAGAAATATGGCTTGTAGAGTGGTAACAAGGTCAACCAATCAGATGCAAGATAATCTCATTAATATGCATGCATCTCGCTCAAAATCTCGACCCATCCAAGATCTTGATGATATGAGCCCATATTTCAAGTCTGATAGAAATCTTGGCTAACAATTTACACACAATGCAAGACAGATGCATATCATAAGCTCTCTTGTTCTTACAGCTAGGTGAGCTGAAAATAAATACAAAAATGTTTATAAGATAAATAAATGACTCCATCTGTCAACAGTAAGTCTTGAAATTTGTTAAATATGTCCATCATGGGGCAAACTCGTGGTCATTTTGAAAATGTATCTGACTGAAATATCTTTTTTTTTTCTCTTGCCTAAGAATAGGTATCTCTTTTCCAGCAGGGACAGTATCAACTTTAAGATTTTGCGTTAGGGTTTCTTGAAAATCATATACCTCAGTTGCTGTATTCAACTGAAACTTTAGAATACCAAATAGTAGCCATAAGTAATTTTCCACAGCCAAAGACATAATAGAATTCTATAATAATTGATGTTTATTTTTTAAATGGTCACATAAATTATGAGTTTTGTTATAATCGGACTGAGCATATAAAAATAATAAGCATTTTCAACTGGTTATCTCTCTGCAAACCTTTACTAAAAATATGAAGATGTATAGAAATTACAAAACTTTCTTAACACATAGTAAGCTTACAGAAGCTCCTAATAATGAAAGGTTATTGAAATACAATTTTCAAAATTTATTAGTCTATATAGTTTATAACCTCCTAAAAGAGACTAATTTAATATCAGAAAAATATTAATTTTTTAGTAATAGTGATATATCCCCCTACAAAAGGAGAATAAATGTATGCAACTGTTGCTATCAAATGTTGTTGAACAATACAAAATTTTGAACAAAATTGTATCAAATTTTGTTGCAAGTCTTGCTTCTTTGAGTTTTAGGTGCCGTAATGTATTGCTCCTTTCTGTACTCATGTATTATGCCTTAAGGTTTTATCCTGAAATGGTACTATTTTGTGTCTTGCTGGAATTGGCAGCACAAACATTAAGAGTTTGTGGTAAAGTTTTTCAAAGTTGTATCTCTTGCACCCAAGCTGATTAGTGCAACTAAACTTTAGTATAATGTTATTACATGCCTATATGCCTAATGTTTCTACCCTGGTATTCTTGGTTTTCTTTCACACCTGCATAAGCACAAAACCATCTTATTATAATTCTGTCCACAGGCGAGACACTGTGTTTAACAGAACTCAGTTTCATTTTGTAGGACTGACCTTACCACATACTTTTTTCATTAAGTACACTTGGGATTGATACTCCCCCCCCCCAGTACCTCTCACCCACCCCCACCCCTGAAATAAATAAACCTTATCAAAGAGACATTGGATAGATCACAACAATCTCTTGCCTGGCAAACTTGAGATCGATCCCAAATGTTTCTCATTGAGCAGATTTGGAATCAATCCGAAAATTCTTTTACCATGCCAAGATAGGATCAATCATAAAAATGTCTTGTCAGGCAAACTTGGGATTGATCCCAAAATATCTTAGAAGGTAGGCTTTGGGTTGATCTATAAACATCTCCTTCCAGTCAAAGTTGTGATCAATCCCAAAAATCCTTTACCCGGAAAACTTGGGATTGATCCCCAAAACTATCTACCAGGCAAACTTGGCATTGATCCCAAACATATTTGACCAGGCTTGCTAGGAAATCTTAGAATCAAATCACTTTCAGGCAAGCTTGGGATCGATCCCAAATACCTCTTTATAAGCAAGCTTGGGATCAATCCTAAGAATGTCTTATCAAACTTGGGATCAATCCCAACAATTTTTATTACCAGGCAAATATGGGATCAGGCCCAAAAATCACTTTCAGGCCAGCTTGGGATTAATCGCAAATACCCCTTTATAAGTTAACTTCGGATCAAAAATCCCAAATGTCTTAGCCAGCAAATTTATAATAGATTCACAACAACTTCTTTCAGGAAAACTTGGGATTGATCCCAAAAATTATACTTGGAATTGATTCTATAATCTTTTCTTGTTCAAAGTTGGGATTGTTCCCATAAATTTGTACCAATGCTAGAATTGCATCGGAAAATTTGTTGTTCATTACTGGCATCATTACCAAAACATGAGCGCAAAGAGCCAATATTATTACAAAACGCCTCAAATAATTTGGTTAAATTTGATTAAAAATTCATGAATGTTTCTGGAAAGTGACTCTTCAAAGGATGAATTACCCATTTTTTCCTCAAGTGATATATTGTGGGTTCACATGGATTTGAGGCCATTTGGTATTATTACTACATCAGGTTTGGAGATCACAAAATCAGTGTTACATTGTTACATTGGAAATAGGGCAATATTACTACATGGGTTTGAAGATTACCAATGTAGTATTGTTACTACATCAGGTTTTGGAGATCACAATATCAGTGTTACACTGTAACAGGAAAATAGGGTAATATTACTATGTGGTTTGGTGATTAGTAATATATTGTTCCTACATCAGGGATTGAAGATTGCAAAAGTCAGTGTTACACTATTGCCTGGAAATAGGGTAATGTTACTACATGGGTTTGGGAAGCAATGTAGTATTATTACTACATCAAGTTTTGGAGATCACAAAATCATTGCCTGGAAATAGGATAATTTTACTACATGAGTTTGGGGACAGCAATGTAGTATTTGTACTACATCAAGTTTCAGAGATCACAAAATCATTGCCTGTAAATAAAGTAATGTTACTACATGAGTTTGGGGATAGCAATGTAGTATTGTTACTACATCAGGTATTGGAGATAACAAAATCGGTTTTCACCAGGAAACAGGATAATGTTACCTTATGGGTTTAGGGAGCAATGTAGTGTTATTACTACAACATATTTTGCAGATCATTAAATCAGTGCCTGGAAATAGGGTATTGCTACTATATGGGTTTGGGGATAGCAATGCAGTATTGTTACTACATCAGGTTAGCAGATCATAAAATCAGTGTCTGGAAATAGGATATTGTTACTACATCGGTTTGGAAATTAACAATGTAGTATTATTACTAGTACATTTACTAGTACAACATGTATTCACGTTACAGTTTCTTGTGCTTCTTCTTATTAAACCTGATATCGTGTGTACAAAAGTTTAAAATTCCTTTAAAAAGGACAAGCAAGCAATTCCTTTGTAATTCTGGAACCCATAATTTCATTAATTGTACTTTTCACGGTTACACTCGGTACACTTGATTTATGTACTAAAGGTATTTGAAAAGTTATGAATCTTTTCTTATAACCTTTTGTTTCTTTGAACCTGTAAATAAATGTAATACCGATCGATGGCCAATATGATGTTCTATAAAATGATTTGCAGCTGCACGTACAACACGCCATACACCTACAGATATATGCGTTTGACGTAGCATAGGTAAATAACAGTGACGTTAAAATGTTGAAGGAGAACAATTCTGCTGCTATGCAAAAAGCATACTGTAAATTGCGGGCACTCTTAGAGTATTCTCTGACTGATATCAAGGCCGACTTGCAAAAAGTTTATGGATGTAATTCTCTGTCATATTCTACAATTTTGAGGTGGTTTCATTGTTTTAAAGATGTTCATGAATCCATGGAAGACGATCCACATTCTGGAAGATCGTTGTTTGCAACTGGTGAGCGGGAAGTGGCTACTGTGAAGGTAACAATTTATGAAGATGTTGGTTACAAAACAGAAGATATATTCTATTATCACGAACATTAATTCGTCAGCTGTTTTTAATATATTGAAGAATCATTTGAAGCTCAGAAAGGTTTCTGAAAGATGGACCCCGCATTTGTTGACGACTGATCAAAAATAAGATCAGGTTGAAATCGTCAAACAGCTACTCACCAAATCTGAAAAGAGTGACCAGAGACATTTTCACTGAGATTGTCACAGATGATGAAACATGGATTTAATTTTATTGAACCCGACTCAAGAGAAAATAGTAAAGTTTGGATCGGAGAAAACGAGCAGAGACCACAAATCGCTCGACGTAGTCGGACTGTCAAGAGAGTTTTATACGCATTATTGTTCGATGAAAAGACCTGATCATCCAGCTACCTACCTCTGCTACTGCCACTGGACATTTTTATCCCTACAAAGTGTTGCCAAAAGTTGTGTAAGACTACCGAACCACCCTCCGGCGTATCGGTACCCGAGGTATCCATCTATTCCATGACAACGTACGGGCGCATAAATTCGCCGTTGTTACAGACTTCCTGAAGGAGCAGAGCATTCAAAGATTGCCACATTCTCCATCTCCGTACAGCCCTGATTTAGTTTAAAGTGATTATTGGCTGAATCCCGTTATCAAAGATTCGCTGAGGGACAGACGATTTGAAAGCCACCATGTGGTTGGAAGTGCAATTTTCCAGTGTCTGAACAACATACCAAAAGGTGAACACAAAATGGCATTTAGTAATTGGATAATCTGACTAAAAGTGTGTAGAGGTGCACGGGGTGTACTTTGAGGGAATGCACTGGCGTGCTGTTCACTAATAAATAACTTTGTTGTTCACTACTAGTCAGAACTTTGTAAATACCCCTCATATTCTCTCTTTCTCACCATCAACTGTATTGCATGGTAAACAGCTTCTGCTGCAATGACAACTATTGCATTTTAATCGTGGTTAAAGGTACAGATGCATCTAAAATAAAGCAATCAGACACACTATTTATCAAGTATTTTTTTTTTTTCTTTACCCTCTTTTTTCTTAAAAATCAATATCGCTGAATTTGTCAAACTAGCACTTGGTGCTGGAAAAGTGAATTCATTGATGCAGTTATAGTGAATGATCTGATATTATTTGATGTCTTGTAATCATCTTTCAGTTCAATCTGTAAACTGTCCAAGTTGTCGAAGGGAATACATTTGCTAATCAGTGGTGCCACAGTGTAGATTACAGCATCTGACAATGCTTTAAAAATGTTAGCAGTTCTAGCATTAACAAAGATTTCATATGTCTTCTTGATTTGTTTCCCATCTGTCTTTTCCAACTCGTTTTCATTTAAATTTGTACCAGTTATCTCTTTTCTTTGCATGTTCACGTTGCATTAGCTATGTTCATTTCCTGTTTTTACACTGCAGTTTCTGTAGAAATAAAGTCACTGCTATTTCTGTCTTTGAGAAATCCGAATTCGTTTCCAGTTCAACTCTGTCCAGGCCGCGCTCAGCACATGTGCCGTGCTAGGACGGTTTGATGATCAATTTCCAGGAAACCTGGGTTGTTAACAAAACGTACGTAAATTAGGTAAACTATTTATAAATTATATATCATCTTAGGGACGATCAGGTAAAGCTTTCGACGTTACATTTTTTTTTTAAATTGTGGTTATGAGCTTTTAGTAACTAGCTGAATAGAGAAACAAGAACGGGAACTGGGTCATTTTATGAAGGAAGTTAAATATTTGGATTTTGCAACCGACTTCTAGAACCTAATTCTACCATTACACACAAATTTCAGGATAGATTAATTCGACTAAGATATACTATATACGAGCATGGCAAAGGTCGAAAACCTAAATACAACAATAATAAATAAACAGTAATGAGACGTTTTATCAACAGGTAAGAGAAACAAATAATTTAATAGCTGATTACCACGCAATTATTCAAGGTGGAGAGCTCTAACCTGCAATTAAAAGATTATTCACTGCACAAGAGGAAATAGAATTAATGAGTCATAATGACATAAACTTCAACAATAACCCTATTACCAATCTAGCAGATCCAGTACAAAAGTTTGATGCGACTAATATAAATTTTGTACAAAAACGACCTGATACTAAAATATTGTGAAGAATAATAATTTGAGATATATCTTTAGACATGGATATAAAAAGTTTACAATAAATAAACAGGTACTGAACAGAATTATGCTGAAAGATCCAACAAAATCTCACAAACTTCAAAAGCATATTGATGACAACAGAAAATGATATTAGACGACAAGAATTGTTTAGGCGGTTGATTCGGTGCTTTATGAACTCAAGCCCTACAACTAGTAATGTAAAGATCAGATTATATATTTAACATTAAATAATATTTACGACCAATTGAACAGAGTATAAATAGTGTTTTAGCTGCTTTAAAAAGTATCAAAATTAATGGACAGGTTCTGTACTTAAAAATCTTAAATGGAGCAGTTATAGGAAGATTTGAATTATTGAATCCATCCAAACAACCAAGAGATTATAAAGGCAATACATTCCTTAAGCACAAAATGTACTGATTCGAACAGCAACATAATAGCTAATACCCTGTTAGAGCTGCAGAAAAAAAAGAGATTTAACGGAGATAACCAAAAGATAGAGGAAGTCAAAGTAAAAATGAACCTGAACAGCAGCATAATTAAATCTATGAAAACATCTTACGATTGATCTACTACATGTTTGAATGAAAAGATCAAAATGATAACAGATGTTACATTTACTGAATTTTTACAAAACGTTTGCTCGAAGTTGAGCAATATGAAATAGATACAAGAGAATATGTTGATCGAAAACTGATTGAAAATATAGTTCTGAATCACGATTGTATTGACGACTTAGACAAAAGGATAAAACTCTTGCAAGATTTTTAACTAGCACTGAAAAGATTATGGTGCCCCTCCCCCCCATGTAATTACCCCCCCCCCTTCCCCCTTCCTAATAACTCTTTTTTTTTTTTTTTTTTTGGTGCCCCTATTTGCTGGTGCCCTAGTCACGTGCTTAGTCTGCCTATTGGGTAATCCAGCACTGCTCTGAGATATGAAAACAATTTCGACAGCTACTTCCTCATAAGAAGTAACTTGTAAGCCAGTCATGTGCTCAGGATAAAACTAATGATGAAACGATTCCTGGTCATTTTGTAATAGAGACGTTTCATTCCGGGTCTTTTCGTACCATTTTGGCATAAAGCTATTTGGTACAAAACATTGGACGGTTCGTCGCAGGTTTGGTTTAAAATGTCACTCGGCTACGTTATTAGACCTGTTTTTCAAAAAAGGTAAGAAATAAAGTAAACGTGTACAGTGTTTTTCTTTTTAAATTTTTTTTCTTTCCGAAAGCATTCTTGTATGTTCATATCATTTTGTTCATGTATGTGTGTATGATGATTCTGATAAAAGTCAATGTTAAACAATGAATTGCTCTAAGAAGAGCACACTAATGTTGCATTTTTTTTAAAACGGCACTTTTAACACAGTTTTGGTTATATCATGCCCAAGGACACTGAGGCAGCCGACCCGGACTGACTTGGACGGGTTTTGAATCCTCGACCCCTGGATTACGAGTCCGACGCTTTACCGACTGAGCTATAACGGCTAAAAGTGGCAGTTAATAAAGAAGCGTTTTGATGCGTAAAATGGAATTGTGATAGCTAATTAGGTGATTTTTCTCAGATGCTTCTTTTCTCTTTTTATCAGAAAAAAGTACAATATTGTTTGACAACTGATATCTTGACTAGAGACCCTGGCAGCCAGAATAAATATGAAAACACTAATTTTATTCGTATAAATGAAAAATAAATGCATTATTAGTACACGTGTCTTGACCAAATAAGTGTGCGTATACATATGCTATGTGCATTATCAACGTTTGAACCTCCCTCAATTAAAAATATAATTACTTAATTATTCAATTTTTTCATAGAGATACCACAATTCCTTATCAGAATATAAAATCTGGTTATTGTGGATGCTTTCATTCCAACATTTTTAGAGAATATATGAAAGCCTATCTGAAGGAGAAAGTGCAACAAATTTAAAACTTTTAAATGATGACAATAAATTTTATTAACTTCATACCCAAAATAAAACTGCAAATGTATGCATATTATATTTATTTAAAAGAATATTGCATAATCTGAAAATAAAAAAAGAAAGAATATTCATGAACGAAAAAATTACTCTATATTTCGGCGCATCTGCACGTACAGTAAAGTTAGGGCACATCTAACATATCTGGTTTCAAACTAAAGGAATGACACCTGTGACAAATGTTCTTTAAAATGTGTAATATTCGTTGTTACGTTCGTCAATGTATGCCCCCGATTTACAAAGTCTCGTGATGGAACGCGGCCCACGAGATGGCGATTTGTAATTTTTGCAATATCCTCTCAAATAGGTCTTTAATCAACACATTGCCTGAGTCTCCGTCTAGTACACAGAGGATTAAAAATTAAAATTCGGAAAATAAAGAAAACACATAAATTCGGGTAAAGGAAATGAAAACGTTTAAGGAACGAAACATTCTGGTCTAAACGACCCGGTACAAAACGCCCATTGGACGAACTTGATTTCGTACGAAACGTCCCAAAACCCGATGAAAGTACGGTCGCGATGTGGGTGATGTATTCGGCGATTTAGAGAAGAGGTTCATTTCCATTCTGGGATTTCGAACCGAGGCTACTTTATCCCTTTTTAATTGTTCACCCATGTCTAAATCACATCACAGGTCCTAAATAGAGTATTCAGCAAAACTGTGTTTTTAGCAGCTAAATCTCAAACCTAAACCGCAACAAATCTGAAGTCGCCCTGAACAGCAGACATTTTTAAACATAGCATGACTTGTCGCATGGTCACATGAGAGTTCAAAGTTGTTATAGTCCATTTGAAAATTCTCAAAAGTTTGCAACATTATACAAAATAATTATTCTAAAATTTATATATTTTTTAGGGCATTCAAAAAATGATTGAAAGATAAAGTTTTTAAAGCTGCAACAACTCTGCACAACAGCTGTATGTAGGTGGAAAAATGATACAGACTATAGAGTGGGTTTATAAATCACGTAACCATGTGATCTGTCTTGCATGTGTTTAAAATATTGGGCATTCAGGGCAATTTTAAATGGTATATTGTGTGAGTTTTGGGCCTTAGCTGCCAAGAAAAAAGTAAGAACAACATTTGAAATTGAACGCTTTTGTTAGAAAATATATCTTCTCACAATCGCATTTTGTTTTCTAGTGTACAGTTTCGTACTATGTTGAAATTCGTTATAATGAGAACTGGGACAAGCATGCAAAATTTTCCCGAATGCACTATTTTAGACCTGCGGATAACTTTTTACGAGGGTGAACAATAAAAAGCTGATAAAATATAACCCAAGTGGAAATCACTGAAGCGATTAAACATGGCCCAGTTTTACTAAACTTCTTAAATTGTCATACGTAAATTGAGATTTTTTAATATCTATCTTATTATTTAGCTTACAACATTTTTCTTTCACTGAACATACAGCAGATATCAGGGATTACAATTCAGTCATAATTATCTTGAATTCATGTTTAAACATGGCAGTCATGGGCTGTACGGATGGTATGGCCATGGTCATGCGAAATTGTGGACCATACATGTATGCATTCACATGTATACAAAATTATGCAGCCTTAAAGGAGAGATATATGAGATTAGCTAATCACTCGCAAACAAAGCACGCATTCTTGATAAGAGATCAAAATGTTGTGGGGTTTTAAAAAATCTTTCTTTAACAGCGTCCCTCAACAACTTTCATTGTAAAAACAAGAACAAAAATATCGCGAATGGTCGCACACAAAAATATTCGGCAGGGCGACGATCTGTGTTGGTTGGTTTTTAGACGCACGTTCAATAAATTATTTGCTATATCGACCATAGGAAATGATGGTTAAGTGCCTTTCCCATATATACAACGAAGCAGCCAAACCGGGCGGGTCTGGGTGGGTACGGAACCAGCGACCTTTGATTACGATTCCAACGCTCCACCAACTGAGCTACCGTGGCTCCCTGATAAAGATTGACCTATATCTGAAGAAGTTTTCATCTCTTTTCTAAACAAATACACGATTCACAGGTGCAACATTATATAACATAAGAGTTATTTTTCATCCTATTTACCTTCTGTACCTCTGACCAAACTCAACATTATCAAAGGTATAATGAGCAAGATTTATTCCAGTGAAACTAAATCTATTACGTCTTAAGTAAACTCCTCATGTTTAGTTAGAAACTCAACTTAGATTATCCGAGTTCTTTCCCTCTAGTGAGTTTTGTTATGTATGATGTTTATATAATATTATAAATATTTTAGGAAATTATAAATGTTTCTTCACTTTAATATTTGCTTAAATCTTAATGTTATCAGGAAAAACATGTTTAACTAGTGTCCTTGAATTAGGTTGTTTTGATCAATATGTTTTCTCAATTTGAAGGTCAAGGTTGATTTTTGTTTACAAGTAAAAATTCCATTAAGATGACTCATGTTCTAGAACATTCTGTCATGTGACCAATCTGTATATATGCCATGTTTGGTGGACATTTATTCAGTTTTGACATTACCATCAGTCTTGTAAAGAGCTATTACAGTTGTGATAATTCATTCCAAATTCTAAGAGAGGAATTATTTTAAATATTCATTGGATTATAACAGTGCTCATAAACTTTTGGATTTTGGATTTTTAATTGACAATTTTGGAATTTATGTGAACTTATTCAGAGATTTTGGAATACTTCATTTTGACTTCAGCACATCAAGATTTCTAGTACATCAGGACTTTGGAGACCATTGGCACATCTTAACATTCAAGGACACAGCCGTGAATTCGGAACATTCTATATTTAGGACTTGTGATTAGAATAATCATTCTTATTGGATTATTAGGATTTCAAAACACATTACTGTAAGTGACTTTTTGATTTTTCATTTTAATTATCTAGTAATAAATTGCTTGTTGATTTTTACTTGATTTGTTGGTTTCACTTTCTTTCTGTTACATTTTTCTTAGACCATAGAGTCGTAACAGTTTGCACTAAATTTCTGATTCACGAACAAGAAAACTAGAGCGAACCCGTTGGAAATAGTTTTTCTTTCTTATATGTACATCAATATAACTTAACCTTACATTTGTAACATCAGTTGAGACTTAGTATAATTTTGACATTTATCGTCTGTTGTTTTATTTACAACTAGTGTTGAAAACACATATTCCCGCGTTTTCCACATTTTTGTCCACCCCATCACCCAAATATATGCTTTGAGGGTCAATATTTTCGCACAGACTAGTAAGTAGCACCAATGAGTAATCTCGATAAGTTTAAAAAAAATAAAAACACATTTTTTTTTTACAACTATATAATTAAAAAAATTCAAGAAATTGTTTACAAACTATATATTTAAAAAATCTTCAAACTTATTTAAAAGCTATATTTTTTTAAATGTCCAAACTATATATTTACAATTTTTATAAACATTTTACAACATTTTAATCTCAACGTTTTTTTTAAAAGCTATATTTTTTAAATTTATTTTTCTTTTTAAAAAAAATATATTAAAAAAATATTTTAAGAAAACTATTAAAAAACTTAAATTTTACAAACTAAAGAAACATTTTAACATTTTTTCAAAACTATATATTAAAAAAAACTACATGTAATTATTTTTTGTTTTTGTTTTTTTTGTGTTATAATTGTAAGGTTGTTTCATGAATATATATTTTAATCATTAATATGATTGTTTATAATATCTATTTTCTAATATCATGTATGTCCATATGCATAGGTGTTTACTTTAATCATCTGTGCTAAAGGATGTTAATAAATGAAAAACTATTTTAAAAGTGATATAAGATGTAAATAATTCATATGGTTATTTATAATCATATGGATTGTAAAAAATAAATAATGTAAACAAAAATGGTATTGTATGAAATATGATTATTTTTAATAATTATATATATATATATATATATATATATATATATATATATATATATATATATATATATATATATATATATATTACATCATCTTCACTAATCATGTCATTATTACTGTATAAATCATCCAATTCTTGCAATATTGATATAAGAGTTTATTACATTTAAATACCATAATGCCCATACGTGTATGTATTTGTACCATCATCAAGAATATATTTTTGGTATCAAGTGGTGAACTTGATACTTTATTTAATATATACGTACCCAATCGATGATTTTTACTCTTTATATTATTGATTTCACGTGTCATTTGAGTTTGATCAAATAAAAAATCATGATATAACGTAAGTGTAGGATACTGTTCTGTTACCCTTCTAGTATACCATTACTTTTTTTTGTTGTTGTATTTTGTCTAAAATACCATTACTATTTTTATTGATTGCGGTTTCTTCTAATTCGTTTCAATATATTGGTGATCGTAATTCAATGGATGAAATAAGTGTTTTTCTGTTTAGTTCATCTTTAAATTTTCCAGGGATTTTTTTTAAAATTCAAATGACTATGCCATATAAGGTCTTTAGGGTAATCAGACCAATCAATATTTTTTTTTCATATCTTCATAAACATCTGTCGTTTCAACCGATACTATTAAACTACCGGTATCAGTAGAAAATAATTCACTATTATGATCGTACATTTTTAAAAATTTGTTATAGAAAAAGTCATAATCAACAGTTGACTTAAGTCAAGAAACCACGTTCCAGTATAAATAGGCTGGTTGAGATAAAATTAGTTTTAACCTCATGAAAAGCTGCAAAATCTTTATAAAAAATGAGCCGACTCACAAAATCAGGGATGGCCATTATTTTTTTATTTCAAAAGTTTCATTTGTTTGAACTAATTGGATACGTATTCTTTTTCTTAAATTTTCCATGGATTTACCAAGTACTGAGTTATTCCTTAGTTTAAAAGTCTTTTTCAAGTCATTAATTTAGTGCTTTATTCAATATAAGGTTTCATATAAGGTTCCTGATCGAACTCTAATATTCTATGAATATTAATTATTTTCTTATACAATCGTAAATATAATTGTAAAGTACAATCATGTAGAACATAGTTTGTTTTAGTTAGTAAATTTGGTACCAGTTTTTTACACATAACATATTAACAATCCAAATCCTCAATCAATGCCTGTTGGTAATCAGACATATCACCTTTACAAACACATATTTTCTGGAGCTCATGGATAAGAATTATGACTATCATGTAAGTATAGTGGATATTCTAATTCACAAATAATGTAACCTTTATCTGAATCATCTGGTATATTTTCAATATCATTTGGCAATGTATCTTGTGCTATCCATTTAAAATTTCCCACCGGTAGTTTTTGTAACATAGCCCAGCCCTATAAATTAATGGTATCCGATTATAGAAGCCAAGTCAACTGATCGTCTGGATTATAAACACTGCATTTTGGTTTTTTGCCTTAGTATATCCAATAACCACGACTGTACTGATTCCACCTCACGTGCCTTTTTCGATAAATAACTCACACCAGGACTCGTACAATAATGAACAGCATCTAAACCATAATTTTTAAGCTCATATTACGAAACTTTTCAAAGACATCAGCTAATAAAATAACGTCTGTTTTTTAAAAATATAAATCATGATATTCTCCTAAATGTTTTGTATTAAACATATTCCAAACCAACTTAGCATGTTCGTAATCTTCATCAGATATATGCTTTTTTAATATTGATAAAAAGCATCCTTTGCTGGTAACTCTGTTTTGCAGAACGATCTTAACCATCCATAGAGTCGTATAGATAAACACCTTTTTTAATGAATAAATTTAATTCTTCATCATTTTATAAAAAAAACAAAATGCCTTGTCATTATAAAATCATCTATTGGTAAATTTGATGAAAGTGCATCCAAACTACAATTCATAAATTGCAACTTATCCATAAACCGTAACGGGCCAGTACTAAAACTCACGTATTTTCCCATTGTATTAAGCATAACAATTAGATTAGCTTTTAATTTTGTTTTACAAATAGAAGACACTATGATATGACTTTCATACACCGCAAATTATTAAAAACTACTGAAGTTACTATATATTTTAGCTTAAGTTTTGTATCACACGATTTATGAACTATGCCTCGATATACTCCTGTTATATGATAATGGTTGGCTGCTTTATCCGCATTTAATTCATTTTCATAAGTACAATACACAGTAGCATTCACAAATTTGTCTGGATCTTCTGTAAAATCTTTTGTACAACTGGTGAGCTAAGTACATTTTAATCAATTCTGATTCATCATATAAAGCATCTAAAAAGTGTGAAACAACATTATTTGTTTCATCTTTTCCACGGTATAATTTATGACTTACAACTTTACCATCACAACGTTACATCATAAGTATAACCGTAAGGAGGTTGTTTTATCATTTGTGATGTATTTTTCACCTTTTCAATAGGACATTTTTCATTTTGTGTTTCAAAATCAGCATTTTGATTGGGTATTTTTTTAAAATCATTGTAAAAACATAATATATTATTTGCTTCATTAGGTAAGGTTTTTTGTGCCATTTGCTTTCGATCCCCTGACAATCTTCTACGTTTTTATCCAAGTGTTGTTTACAAAATATATGCAAACATCTTTTCATTACATTCTTTATTTTTGTGCTGGCTGTGTGCATGCGCTAATCGGGATAATGATTTAATCAAAACATAATGATATTTTGCCCCATTAGATATTAATAATAAATCAACTTAATGTTTTTTATATTTGATGTTCTTAATGGATAAAAACCATTATCCCAAGCAAATACATTTACCTAAATTTCCTCATATAATTTTTTCAATTAACTGATGTCAGATAATTTAACTGGGAATTCAATGTTTCCAAATTTAAAATTATTAATATATGGTTCGTATTTTGTTACTTTTTCAGCGTCACAGTCTGGAGGATATAATTTTGCTAGTACAATTCGCATAAAACACTATTTCTTTTTGGTTGTGTTGTTGATATTAATACAACCCTTTTTATCAGCTATTAGTTTGTCTAACTGGTTGATATTTTGATATTTTTACATCAGTACTTACTATGCTATCAATTTTATACTCACTACCATGCTGCTGGAAATCCTCTATTGATTCATATAGCTCTTCTAATGATTTATTTACACTATCTTTTATATCGCTTTCTGTAAGAACTGTTGCAGCTTTATTATCTCCGTGAACCTGCATGGAATCCGTGCTACCTTTTTGAAGATTAGGTCTTATAAAACGACTATGAAAATGAATATTATATTTTGTACCGTTATGTTCTTTTACATTTTCTTTTAATAGATGTGTAACTTGTGGTGTTATGTGTTGTATGAATTTTGATAATCCTTGGAAAGGGAAACCTTTTTTGGTACTTTAATATGATAATCTACTAAATAACTTTTTGGTATGTACTGTTTAACAAGAAAGTCGTTGTTTTAGTCAATAATCGATTTTTGGAAAGGAATTTCAACAGGTTTAGGATAAGGGATATACATATTTTTTTGTACCATATCAGCAAGTGGATTAATGGTTTTTGTGTTTTTTATGATTGTTTTTTGTTTTATTTCTCTTACTTTTTTGATAACTTGTGGAGGTGTAGTATTTCGTGGTATATCACCATGTATATTTATAATAGTTGATTTTCTACTTCTTGGTAATATATGTTTTACTATGGTCTGACATTTTTGTGATATAATGATCCCATAATGTCTCATCTAAATACTGGATATTTTTTATAGACTTATTTAATTCGCCACTATAATCCATATTTATTAATTTATTTATAGCCTTTGTTCTTTTTTTTTTTTTAAATAACTCCAGCCAGGAGTGAATTGGTTCGTGGTTGGTTGCGTTTCAATACATTTTTGTAGTGTCAGTAAAATTTAATTTGTTCATTTATATATTCCATTTATATTTTTTTAAAAATGCACTTGATAAACTGTATATAATTTTTGCTTTAATTTTTTAAAATAAAAAAAACATATATTTAAAAAAAATGATTTAAATAGCTTATATGTCAGAAAATGATATCCATGAGTTACATTTAGCTGCATAACGAGGGCTTGTTTTTCCGTATAATCACTTTTTAATATCTTTTAAATTCTGAAAATTTGTTGAATTGTTTTTTGCAGTTCAGGCTCATAAAATGTGCCATCAATTTTTTTCACCTTTTGAATCTTCTGTTTCATAAACAATTGTATTTGTGTATCTGATATTGAAGCTTTAAACAATTTCTTCTGTTAAATTTGGAGTATAACATTTCTCAAATGTATTTTTTCTTAGACATTCTAACCATATAAAAAATCGTAAAATTTTGAGTTTTTTCCCCACAAAAATCAATGTCTCCATATAGATTTACATAAAGAGTTGATTTATTTTCTTTTTTACTAGCATCAATAGGTGACATTTTTATGGATGTTTATTTTTTATTATGATTTTCGTCTCTTATTTATGGTAAAGTATCTAAATATTTACATGTATTGCTCGCTGAAAAAAATGTCCACATTATCCCTTGAAGAGTTTTATTAAAACGTTCAACAATTACAGCTTTACCCTCATTAAACGTATGATACATTCCAATATCATTATCATCCAGCCATTTCTTACAAGTTGTATTATACAATTCTTTGTTCCCTAATATGTTATCATCCGACATGTCAAACCGATTTTTTTAAACTAGAGAAGATAGTAAACTGTTCAAGTTTAACCTCGTGTGACACATGGAGTGAAAAACTGCGAAAGAATTTTATGATTTCTTGATCGTTCATCGTTTGTCTTTCTACGATCATTCACCCCTTACAATCAACAATGTGACATATGCGAGTTACATGACAGGTAATCGCAGCCTATTTCGGTCACCAATCCTTGATGAAAAATAAATTACATATTTATCTGTCTATCTATCTATCTATCTATCTATCTGTATGTCTATATTTCTCTCTACCTATCCCTTTCTGAGCTTCATTAAAAATACCTTAATTTGAATATGAAGGGACAAGCGGCGTGATCAGCAACTTTTTTATATTCTTCCGTATAAGATTATTTTGGTTTCAATTACATTAATTAAGTGTATAATTTAAGTGGCAATGATGCCTACACGTATAAACTTACGAAATATAATTCTATCTTTAGGGAATGAAATCAAATACTAAGTTAAACATACAAAATCAGTGTATGAAATCTAAACACAGTTCATGAGCAAAGATCAATTATTTTGATGTGATTTATTGCACCAAAAATACGTTATTCGTGATAACAATAAAATTCAATGCAAGAATAACGGGCATAACAAAACAAAGTAAATGTGATGAAAACTTAACGTTATAATAAACTGTATCTGTCAAATTTGAACTGGATGTGAATCGTGAAAGGCGTGAAAATTGCGATTTACAAAACTATATATAAATTATATATGAAATCGGTTTCGTAAAATAATAGGCATTCCTTGGCATGCCTGACATTTACCAAGGTACATGCAATAGCAACGAAAATGATTCAAATTTAATGCTCTAGTGCATGGGTTTGCCAAACATCCGGCATGCCAGACTCATTATTTGTTATTATTATTAATTATTATTTAATATTATTTATATCAAATTTGGCCCGCCATAGCAAATGAGTTTGACACCCCTGCTTTAGATCTTCCATTTCAAGTAGCGTTGTCTTCCTCCAGAAAAACTTGTTAATTTATTTCTACTTGTTTGGTTCTTGGAAACTTTTACAGCCAGTCATGTTCATGCGAACAATTTTTCAATACCGCCCATTAATCACTTTTTATAAACAGTTCCACCAGTCAGCAGAATTTAAATCATTCTCTTACGCGATAATTTTGTTTCTTACCTTGATCTTGTGAAAAATAACTAATTTTTAGTTACCCATTTAGTTTGATGAAATAGGAATATAAATGTACGTAATCTTAAACAAAAATTGCGAAATACACAAATATATGGTCTTATCTCAAATTTTAAAACTTTCGCACATACTAACTGACTTTGGGCAAAGTGGTAAGGTTGTCTCAGTCGGAAAAGAAATTACACAAGATTGTATATAAAAGGAAGTGTTGTTTTCGATCGTTAAATGTGTGATGTCTTTTCATACTCATGTATGGTCTGTAAAACTGTATCTTGCTATTTCCTGTTGTACTATATGTACATAATTTTCACATATCAACGGTGTGACATGCGTTTCTTGCTCATATTACCCGTTTACATAGTCATTTATTACTCCTTCTGTAAAGTGAATGTCATCTATATGCTCCTGGCATGTCATTACATTCGTCCATTCATTTTTCATAACTGTTTCCCGGAGGCGAGTGCTATATATCGTATGCTTGGTGATGTACTATCAATTAATATTGCATAAAGTACATATATTAAAACTTTTCCAAACCAGCACTTATGTCGATCTATTTTCTTTTTCTTTTTCTTTCCTTCTCTCTTTCTCTTAGTCTTTCTCCTTAAAGGGAAAGTTGTGGTATTACCTAATTTTATTTCATTCACGATTGCTTCTCGTCGGTTAACAGCTAAAGGATTTCTTCCCCTTTTTTTTGCGCTCTAAATTATACACCTAATCGTCTCTATAAAAATGCATTAATTGTGAAATAGATTTTGATGACACTGTGTGATGATTTTGAAGATATCTGCATTGAGAAACATTGGGTATATTTTTTTTCATTATTTCTGAACGACATTTCATAGTGCCCGTGACGAAACGAGAAAATTTAGATATTTCTTTGCACCAGTTGTTGTTAATGTAGATATACAATTATATTAATTCAAAATATGCTGTCGTAGTCCTTACATGTATGTATGTATGTATGTATGTATGTATGTATGTATGTATGTATGCATCCAAGCATGTATGTATTTATGTAAATAAAAAAATTAATAAATAAAGACACATCAGTAATTTTAGATACATCAGAAATGAAATGTTTATCAAAGATCTACTGTTATTTTGACTCGAAAACGCACCTACCCTAGAAAGAAAACCGTCTCAAAATTTATATGTATGCAGTAGTGTTTTACGGCACCTCAGCAGAAAAGCTTATATGTACTGCCAACCAAAGGCAAAGTTAGAAAAATATTTTTAAAAAAAGGAATTTTTAAAAAATATAGGAAGACAAACCCTTCCAAATAAATGTAAACAGTAAAGCACATTAAGATAAATTATAAAACCCAACAATGCTAAAATTTTTTACAATGTATATAAAAAAAAACAAGAAGGTAGTGCATGTAAAATTCCTAAAACATTATTAAAATGTTGCTCCCTTAAGCTTTCTCTGATGGTACGTTGCGTCCTCATACAGTTTCTTGAAGCAGTTCACGTCAAAATACTTCTGTCTCACGAGGTGGAAATCGGCACACTCGACAAGAATGGGCTCCACAATCAGTGGACACTGGCAGGGCACACACTCCGGTCGAGGTTTGCTCTTCAGGAGGTATGTATGAGTCAGGTATATGTGTGTCCGATGAGCTATTGACATAATACCATCTCATCTCTCCAGTGGAATATTCCATTCGAAAACGGGTGACGGTATGGCAGCTTTGGTTGCTTTTTCTGCCTTTTCATTATCTTTTATGCCAATGTGACTAGGAAGCCGACAGTACAGAATACTTTTCCTAGATTGTATGAGAACGTCGGGTTTCTGTAATATCTGGGATATTAATGGGTTGTCATATTTAAGATTCTGAAAGGCTTTCAATGTGGAGAGAGAATCTGAAAAGATGATGTAATTTAATTTTTGAGGTTTCAGCGTAGTTCAAAGCTTTGAGTATGGCTGTAATTTCTGCAGTAAAAATTGAGGCATTATTCGGTAACCGGTTCGAGATGGTGTCATGGGGTGTTGCAATGGCATCTCCAACCTTGTCTCCATCTTTCCAACCGTCTGTAGACAGGTGCGTACGGCTACGATACAATGCTCTGATTTCATTGAATTTACACTGAAAAAGGAGAGGGTTTGTTGACGACTTTTTGAATTCGCAAAGGTCAAATATTATTTTGGGAGGCCTCGACATGACGATTTTTGAGAATACAGAATTGTCCAAGATTTCCAACATGGCTGTTTCCATGTGAGGACGAATCCGCATTGCAAAATGTGGAATGAAATTTGGTTTCTGAACGTATACAGTTTGATATTTGGACCTAAACATTACATCATATGCGGGGTTAGATATATTAGAAGATAGGTTAGTTCCATACTGAAGATCCAATTTCGTTCGACTTAGATAAAGTGATGGTTCGTTTGCTTCAGCATAGAGGCTTTCTGAAGGGGAAGTTCTAAATGCACCCAGACAGAGTGGAAGTCCCTTATTGGGTATCAGATCAAGCATCTGCAGGTACGATTTGCAAGCTGATCCATACACAATCGAGCCATAGTCAAATTTTCATCTAACTAATGACCTATATAATGCGTATAAAAAATTGCTGATGATTAATTTGTGTCGCAGTATATTGTCAAATATTTATGGTATCCAAGCAATATATTTATATTTCAGCCTACATCTGCACAACTCTGAATTTTCAAATTTACTCTTTTCCCGAATGTTAGAATGCAAAATTTAAATTATCAGTCATATAAATAGAGAAAGCTACGGTTAAAAAAAGCATAGCACAAGCCAACACGTTATCGTTACAAAGAGCTCTCTTCCTTTCCATTGCGGTTTCTGACACCGTAACAAAATTTTGTCTGATAAATATTGATTCGAACGATATGGACAAAAAGTCGGCAGTATAAGCAGGTAATCTATGATGACATCATAACACGAAATATATTCAATGAGTAACAGTTTTGCCAAATTTCAAACAAAAGCCAATTTACGCCATTGGTAAAAGAGTTCATCACACGTCGAAGAATGACATTGTCGCTCACTGACTTGTCTATTACCACCATGGTACATGCATTGCTAAAGGCTTCCGCTGGTGTTTTAAGTGTGAAATGAGACAACTGCAATGTGAAAGTTTTTGATTAATTTCTAATGGAAATTGTTAAGTTAAAGCTTTTAGTTAACTTAGATGGAAAATATTAGCCATATTTTGAGCCCCTGAAACATAATGTCCAAACATTGCAACAAGAATATCATGGAAGATGTTTATTACTTTGATGTATCAACTATGTGGGTAATAATGCGTAACTTCTATGTGTAAGTTTCTTATTTAAAAGAGAGACACACACACACACACACACACACACACATATATATATATATATATATATATATATATATATATATATATATATATATATATATATATATATATATATATATATATATTACAAGTTTTGGTCACACACACAAACATTACCAAAATGTAAATAGTTCAAAGTATGCAGGTTTGTGGTTTTTATGGCATTAGATTCTTTGATTTTGGTTTCAATAACAGATACTTTGTTTACGGGTTTGCAATTGTTATCTGAATGTGTCGTCCGCCATGGAAAAGGGATCCGTAGCCGTAGATCACGAAAGCGCTTGGCCAGTTTCCCTGCTGCACCGTGCCTTATCATATGTTATATATATATATATATATATATATATATATATATATATATATATATATATATATATATATATATATATATATATATATATATATATATATATATAGCCAGTTTCCCTGCTGCACCGTGCCTTATCATATGTTATATATATATATATATATATATATATATATATACTTCCGCCATAAAAGCCAATTAAAATAACAGTCTCAGCTATCATTTTTATTTAATCACTTCTTGAATTGCAATATAAGCTATTTACATTTCCTGACAGCCATCCATCACCGATCATTGGATGGTATATAAACTCTTTGGTACAGGTACCGCAAACACCTCCTGTTCCTGCTTCAAGTTAGAAAGAACAAAACAGAGGTAGGATTTGTTTTGTTAATTTTTATTTGAGAGCTTCACTAACACTTAAAATAATTTGCTCTTTTGAGTACCTTACCTCATAATTTACACGCATTTTTCGAAAAATTTATTTCAGGAGATATCTCTAAATTTTATTTATGCAAGAAGTAGACAAAACTCTGTAACATGTACGTTTATGTTTATCGCCACAGATGCATATGTAATAACATTCAAATTTATCATAACAGCGTCCACAAGAAACTATTTACACTTATTTAGACGAAGACACATGGGCTGATAAGGTTTTTAGCTAAAATGGAATACTAAACAGTTCATATTAAAATACTGTGCTAAAAACTGCAGCATCCATCTGATTGCCAGTTAAATATATTCCTGATTCAAACAACAATGATGATAGCAATGCCAGAAACTGCAGGGCATCAAGGATTTTATGACAATTAATATTAACTTTGATCTCTGAAAACATGCATAGAATTAGGTTCAAGCTTTATTAACCAGTGAGATCACATTTCGTGCAATCTGTCTTTTCTTTTTTCAACTGTTACGGCTAGGGGTAATGTAACAAAAGAAAGAATTACTCCAACAAGCTTTCAAGATTTACAAGCACATATTTAATTTCTTAAAATATAAAAATATTCTAAACAAACAAAGTGAAAGAATTAAAAATAACTTACAGTGTAGAATTTCCTTAAATAGTCCTAAATTGTTCTATTGTTCACTGATCCGGAAGTTATTCAAAATATTCCGAATGAAGAATGTTCCGAATGAAAACACCACTGTGCTGATTTACTAACAAGAATCAGTTATATCCAAATATTATTAATTCCAAATAAATCCTTGTGAATGTAGAATATCACACAAGTTCTAGAAATGTTTCCTATAATTTCAACGGAGCTGAATAATTCTTAAAACTTTAAATGTCAGTATTTAATCTCAAAAATGTAGTCTGGAAATATTTCTGAAGTAGATTTTCGGAAGTAGATAATCACACACAATGAACCAATCTCGTTTATGACCTCTCAAGCTGATGTAATCATGAAGAATTCAGAACGCAGCGATAACAACTCATTATATAGCTTCTGTACTGCGTCTTTAAAACAAATAAAACCCATTCCTTATTTCGTCTTAAATAAACATCTTAATATTACGATCTTACAATCTAACTTCTGGTCAACAAAATGAATCATTCTTTGAATTGCGAAATCCAGGTCAAAATGATAGTACATTTTATCACGCGCTAGTCACGTGACATGTGAGTCATTCTTAACCGACATCATTATTGATTTATCCCAGGGACAGAAGCACTGGGTAGCATTGAGATACCGTATATGTGTACTATACAAAACAACGGCTATTAGATAATAATACAAAGGTCATAAACCAAATAAAACTATATTATAATTTAAAAAGATGATACATAATTCCGTAACACAACTTATAAAAACGGATAAAAGACATTATTAACTGCTTTACTATAACCAAGAAATATACCAAATTGGTTGTTTACGTCAAATGATTTGTAAACACTTGTTTCTTGACTGTGAAGATGAATGTTAGGAAAATGATTTGTAATATATATATATATATATATATATATATATATATATATATATATATACGTGTGTGTGTGTGCTTATTAATGATGAACATAATGGGCGTATTGTCATAAAATCTTTGGCTAATGTCTCCTTTTCTTAAAAAACAAAATCTCTTTAACGGATTTCTCTTTATACAAATAAGTCATAGTGTTTCATATCAGGTATTTACTGAATGTTAGATACGCTCACATAAAATTAGGCTAGAATTTATTGATATTAGATAGTGAGGGATCAGCAGCACCCAATTCCCATCTTCGAATCATTTAATCAGATGTCAGGTATACAATACGCAAACAACACCAATTGTTTATACTCTTACAATCGTTGCCCTGGGGACCGGCATACCAATCAACGCTGTCTTATTATTATTATTATTATTATTATTATTATCTAAAAGTAAAAGATCAGTGGGCGCCTAAAGTACAAGCAATTTTGTTTTCATTTTGCGCCAATTGTTTTCACTATAATGTAAGGTGAATATAATCAACCTATATTCTACAGGAATTTAGATGTTCTAAACCTTTTTATATGGTATTCGCGTTTCTTTTCCTTTTTTTTAAAAAAAAATTAAAATAAGGAGATAGAGTAACATTTTGCATATAGAGAGACATACAAACTGACACATACACATACATAAAAAGCAGAACATTGCAACATATGTAAAATTGTTAGACACAGGCAACCCTGTATACCAATGTGTGTGTAAATTAGTATACAACAATATTTTGTGACAGATCAAGTACCTTAATGAAATCGTCTTTTTGGTACTTTGTTTTACAAGCAGAAGGATATACAATCTGTGAAGCTTGATCAATAAGAGTCTTATCATCTATGTATCAAAATATGTATATATGTCTGAAAATTTTTACAAGAATTTTCTACTGGACTGCATTGCCTTTAAAATATATTTTTTCAGTTTCAAAATATCTACTAAATATGTGAATCAAAACTTTAAATTTTAAAGGCGATTAGCATGTTTTGTTAACAGTAAGAAAGTAAATAACTTTTGGAATATCAGTTCCAAATCTTATAGTTTTGTCAAACTTGTTATGAATATTAAAATTTTCTTTCGTCCACTGTTCTAACTTAATCCATAAATGATTTACTTATCGACATTCAAATAATAAGAGGACAACTGATTCCTTCTCTTTCTAATTCATAAAAGTTACATTTATCATTATCTAGTATTCTGGTTTTGTGTGAATATGAATTTGTGCAGAACATTTTATGCAATATTTTAAAATGAAGATCCATCAATTTCATATCATCAATGTTTTAAATTTGATGACGATTATAATCTAAATTAATTTCGATCCTCCAGAGAGAAGTATAGCAGAAAAACTAGGAAGGCCTTTAAGGCAGATCAAAACGTACATTTTAGGGGTTATGACGTTTTCAGAGGCCCCTTTTTTCAGATTATATTGTATTTAATGAAATAATGTTTTCCAGATGAAATTTCAACTTATTGTTGCTGTAGCTCTTCTTGTGGCCATGAATTTCATCGGCTACAAAGTAGATGCCGGCGGTAACGAAATACCGCCTACCACTACCCCTGCACCTACAACGCCTCCAGCAACTACAACGCCTCCAGCAACTACAACGCCTCCAGCAACTACAACGCCTCCAGCAACTAATGTCCTGTCGAGCATCATTCCTTTGGTTTGGATTATCTTTCTTTTCTTATTCTTCATTCCACACAGTAAGACTACTTTCATGTCAACTATAAAAATTATGGTCCTTATTCTTGGTTTTATTACAAATCCTATCGACAAAGCCTATAAATTACTGTTGATATTCCGTTGATCCGTGCCATACACAGGATACATGGAGAAGAATGCATTAACATTCTTGTTAACTGAAACCAAACAGTACAGCATTGAAAATTCTTTCAATTTTTTCATTCCTCCGCATTCATAATAGGTGACTGCCTGACATTAAGAAATAAATAAAATACATACCTGATAAGAAACAAAAAAGGACTATTTCACTTTATTTTAATAAAATTATCAATATGAAAGTTTTGCAAATGTATTTGCGCATATGTATATTTTGGAACTGAATGTAGCTATAAAGTAATATAAATGCAAAACAAATAATTTCTTTGTTCGATGTTCTGTAAAGGAAAAGATTTGTTTTCGTACAATTTTCTAATTATTGTTAAAATACTTCAACAGATAATAGTTACATGCTATCCTTTGTACATTTTTAAATTTGCATCCTAGGAATTTACATTCTTGAAGATAAGGTGAAATTTAAAAATAAAAAACAGTCAACACTGACTCCTTGATATTTGAAAACCATTCACAAGTCACATAATCTGTAGAACAATTTATTTATTTTTTACTAATAACTTGTTCTGGACAGAGGCTGTGGAGAAAAAATAATGTCGAGCTCTGCATACATATATTAAATAAATGCTATAACATTGGAAATAGTTCTCTCATGTCGTGACAGAAAGTTAAGTCTATTTATCTGTGGACTTCCGGTTTGTTGTTGCCAGAGATGGCGGTACTCTACTGGTGCAGCTAAATTTTAATCTACAGTCAATGTCTTCGGTGTGAAATGGTGATAAAGACTGTCGAGAAGAATACATACACGCTAAATGTAGCAAACTGGTAAATAATTGATGTGATTATCGTATAATACCATTTTACTATAGGCTGGCAGGTTGAAATATTTGGGCGCCATTGCCCACAGGTGGCCGACGCAAGCTTAATGTTACAAAAAGCAATAACCTAAAGGAAAAAAATCATACCGAGTGACAAAAGTTCCTCAGATTACTTCTATGACTCGTTCTGACACCGGACCCTGTCTATCATACTATGTCTCTTCAGGTTATTGCTTTTTTTTAACATTAAGCTTGCATCGGCCACCTGTGCCATTGCCTGGTCTTGATCGGCCGATGATAGGTGATTGTGTTTTAAATTTTACATCTGAAAGTAAACTTTAATAATGTCAGGCAGACATAATGTAAAGTAAGGTACGGCTTATGTGACTCGTTCTAGAATAGTTAGTGGAAGTGGTCATAACACTAGAGATCCTACAATAGAAAGTGGGTCAACAACTAGCGAGATATTTTAGGCCTCCAGTGGGGAAAAATAAATCAATGTTGAAATAAAAGAAATGCTAGTTAGGATGGACAAAAAGATTGACGATTTGAAAGTGTCACTGAATGGAAAATTGGATAGGATAGACACAAAATTCCAGAATTTATTTGCTGAAATAAAAGACGCGTTAGAGGGTGTTAAAGTCACTTTTTCTTAGCATAATGATGACTTGAAAAGTATAATGAATGAGGTTGAAACTATATGCAGTATCACTCTGAAACCATTAACGAGCTAGAGAGAAAACAGACATCAGTGTTAGAGGACCATGAAGAACAAATAATAAAGAAAGTTGAGCAAAAGCAAGCCTCAGCCTCAGATGGAATAGAAAAACTTCAAAAAAGACTGCTGAAATTTGAAAAACACAGCATGAAGATTAATCATCTGTTTTATGGAGTACTCTGCCAAGGCCCAGATGAAAATATTTACAGAGTTATTCGATCTTTCTTTGTGGAATCGATGCATTTAGAGTCCGAATATATTGAAAACATGGACTTTGTACATGCTCACAGACTACCCAGCTACAAACAAAGACCCAAACCAATAATAGTGAAATTTGCTTTTTTTGAGAACAGGGAAGCAGTTTTGAGCAGTGCCAGAATTTGGGGAAAGGTCTTAGAGTGGCTACAGATTTACCTCAGGTCATGAAAAAAGCTAGAGATGATATAGCAAAGGAGGCATATATTTTAAGAAACCCTTCCAGTGGGGCAAGAATGAAAACAAGAACCAGGGAAAAGGGCATGTCTCTTATCTTAGAAAAGAGAAAAGACACCACCTCTTCATGTCAGGAGAAAAAATGCATCAGTTTCTAATAATTAACAACTAATAAATAAATTCATAATGAACTAATAATGAATAAGTGTGAAAGAGGAAATACAGTGGTAGAATGATAAGTAACGATAAGAATTTGATGTTGGATTCATAATTCAGATGTTGGATTGAGGAGTCAATCAAGCAATCTTTTATTACATACAATTTGCATTTCTCATACTGCATGAGAAATGTTCGCTGCACAGAGAAGGCTTTGCTTATAGTCAGTTCTTTCCTTTTTTAAATTTTTTAAAAAAATTGTTTTTTGTTTGTTTGTTTAGTTTTATTTTTTCGTTCATTTCTTCATATAGAAAAAGTAAAAAATGGCCAAATAATATGCATAGTAGTAAGCCATGCAAAATATTAAGATATACAGTTTCTAGAAGGGCCAGTCTTTTGTAAACGGAACTTTTTAAGCATATTTTCTCTTTCCTTACAGATTCCGGGCAGCTTTACCCCACTCCCGTTTATTTTTTACAGCCAAAAGTAGCACTGGTAATCAAAACTACTGATTAATTAACTATTAAAGTTAAACATTTCTCTTGTTTCAGAGCCTATTGTACTTAGTTGGTATTTTGTCTGCATAATTTGTTCACTTGTATTTTATTCCTGATATTGTCTCTTTGATGTGATGTTTGCCTGCCTGCATGTAGCAGTCTACGCTTCTGTTTATTTTGCAGTGCAACCCTTTTTTGGGAGATCCTCTTCTATTTGCACATGAATAGGATTCTTACTCCCCTATCTTCCATCAAAATGCTCTACTTTGGCTTAGCATTGGTCACAGTGCTTTGATAACATTTAGGATAGTGAATCCAATAGCTCTACACAATATAGGGCAAACTTTTAGATACAGAATTTGGAAACTTATAGACCTGGTAGATTTCAAGTATTGCAAATAAAAATATGTGTGTTTTCTGTCAATTCTCATGGAAAACCTTGCGTAGAATTCAGAATTAGTATGAATAGTAAGCCACACATACACTTATACCATAAATAGATAAATACGTTAATAGAGGTACTTCCCCTGTATTATTTAAGTGCCAGGTGGGGCATTATTCAATACTGTAGATTGAGATGTACTTTCATATGGGTTCTATGGGGAGTTATTTCCCGTGATTGATTGAAGAGCTGGGTGTATCTTTGCCAATACAAATAGATTATTATTATTATCTATAGATTATTATTATAATTAGATTATTATTATTATCTATAGATTATAGATTATACAAATATTATGCATGACCTCAATATTAAACTCCCTCTGGATTTCATTTTTATTGTGATGTTAAGCAATTGGTTAATATTTCATCACCTTATTACTTTTATCATCGTTCCCTGTATTCTGTGTTTCTTAGTTTAATGTCTGCTTATAGCAGGCAAGATTTCTTGATTATATGTATATTTGCAGGATTTTGTTTTGCTATTGATAATTATGTAAATCTGTCCATCACATTTGATTTGTGTGTTGCTTCAGCATGATGCAATGTTTTTACTTTGGCTTTGCATTTTAGCACCGGCAGCTTTGCTTTAATAACAATTCGAATAGTGGCATCTACAACAGACAACAATAATCTGCCTATACTTGTCTGGCATGCAAGGATTTTAAGTATATTGTATGGAGTTTGCAAATTAGTAATATATATAAATGCACTCTGTAAAGAATTATACTTTATTAAAGCATTACTTAGAAGATTTAATACTTTCAAATATTACATGTAAGATATTCTTGTACATGGGCACTATAAGGAGTTATCTCTCTTATTCCATTAATTTCCCGGTTGGGGGGGGGGGGTCTACTCTCACTATGGTGTTGTTTCTGGAAATTTAATTTATATGTTGCTCCAGCATGATCCAGTATGCCTTTACTTTAGCTAATGCTTGCATTTTTAGCAACCTAAATAGTTATTTGTGGTTGTGTTTTGCAGCACATAATATATATAGAAAAATTACACAGGAATATGTATAATGATTCAGTATTTCTGTCTCCTATCGGAATATCAATTTTAATAGATAAATGATTTTTTGAAGGATCGTGCCACTAATGAAACCAGTTGATTGAACAGATAACTAATTAAAGTTATGGCATTCACATTAACATACTATAATAGTCTGAAGCATATTTTGCTTATGCTTGTTTGGCATGCAAGGATTTTGTTTCTTTTGTCTTTTTTTATATGATGTATGAATGTACTCTGTAACGAATATACTGTATAATAGTTGCAGTTAGAAACATTAATACTTTCAAAGAGCATACACGGAAAAATATTTGTACATAGGTGTTATCTCCCTTCCTCCACACAATTTGTTTATATATTTTTTGTATTTATTTATTTGGAAATTTAATTTGTGTGTTGTTTAAGCATGATTCAGTATTTTTTTTTTTTACTTCAGCGACTGCTTGGATTTCAGCATTGGCAGACTTGCTTTAATAACAACCTGAATAGTGATTTGTTTGCTTTTTTAAGTACCAAATAATGTACATAGAACAATATTCAGTAATATGTATACATGTATGCTGATTCAGTATTTTTGTCTCCTGTGTGAATATCAATTGTAATACATTTTTGAATTGTCGTCCTAAGCATTGCACAACTATATAAATTGGTTGCTTGAATAGATAACCGCCTGAAGTTATGGCATTCACCATAACATATTAAAGTAGTTTGGCACGTAAGGTTTTTGTTTGTAGTGTATGAGGTTTGCATATTACTGATATACATGAATCTACTCTGTAAAAAATATACTCTATTAAAATACCGTTTAAAAGATTTAATACTGTTTAAACCATGCACAGGAATATACTTGTACATAATTACTATAAGGAGTAATATCCAGTACTCCATATCTTTTTTATTTTTTATTTTTTATTCTTTATGCTGTGACATGGCTGCCTAGCCATTAAGAATTACTGGATTACTGGACATCAATAATGGGCCAACATGATTTAAACTTTAACTGCTTTAATTTTCATATTTTAGGCAGAGCACATGGGCAAATGGTACCCTGGAAGGATGGGTATGCATTTTAGCTTCTTCTTTGGTATTGTATTTCTGCTTTGCGTTGATCTCTTTACTAATTTGAAATCAATATATAAATTTATGTACATGGTCATGTTTGAAACTACACAGTTATCTAGTGCTGATCTACAACTTTCCTTTATCTTGCTGAACATAATGTCTGCACCATTAGAGCAGGCATTGGTCAGGTACACCCTCAATCAAAATTTTCTGGAAGTAGCAAAATGGAAGGTATTCAGATCTGTACAATAAACTGCCAGGGACTAGAGGACCCTAAGAAGAGAAGAGATGTTTTTAATTTTTTGAAAGCAAAAATATTTCAATAAATTTTTTCAACATGCACATTATGTTAAAAATTTGGAAAAATATATTAGGATCACATGGGTATGTGAATACATCAAATGCTAGGGGTGTTGCTATTTTACTAAATAATAATTTTGAATTCAAAGTACATAGCAGTGAAGGTGATGATTAGGGAAATAAGCTTTTTTTAGCTATTAGTATTCAGGACCACAACATGAATTTAATAAATATATATGGCCCAAACAAAGATACACCAATCTTCTATGAAGAGATAGCAAGGAATATCTCTCATGTACATAATAAAGATATAATTTTAGCAGGTGACTTTAATCTTACCATGAACCCTACTATAGACACTTATAATTATTTTAATATCAATAATCCCAAGGCAAGGGAAAAAGTTCTTGATCTATGTCAAGAATTTGATCTGATTGATATTTGGAGGGAATTAAACACGGATACTCATAAGTATAGTTGGAGAAAAACAAACCCTTTAAAACAAGCTAGGTTGGATTTTTTTTATATCAGAGCATCTATTAGTGGATGTTAAGGAAGCTTTGATTGAACCTGGGCACAGAACAGATCTCTCTATGGTGATTATTAAACTTTAATTCAAAAAAATTCCAAAAGGGAAAAGGTTTTGGAAGTTTAATAATTTGTTATTAAAAGATGCAGAAAACTTACAACTAGTTAAACAAACTGTACATGGTGTTGTAGAACAATATGCTGAAAACCCACTTGAGATTTCACATGATGAATGTCAGATACCGCTAGTGATAAATGATCAATTATTTTTTGAAGCACTATTATTAGAAATAAGGGTAAAACTATTTCTTATGCAACATACAAGAAAAATGAGAACATTAAAAAAGAAGCACAGTTATTAGAGGAAATTAAGGAATTGGAAAAAGATTGTGAAACTTTAGAAAATTTGCAAGAATTGAGCAGGAAAAAGGAAGAGTTGACGGAACACAGCAGGAAAAAATGAAAGGGGTTATGATCCGTTCTAGAGCAAAATGGGTTGATGAAGCAGAAAAGGTAACAAAGTATTTCTGCACTCTTGAGCAAATAAATTATGTTAGTAAAATGGTGCCTATGTTAATAAGGGACGATGGGTCACAGACAATAACATACAAGGAACGTTTACAAGAAACTATGAATTTTTTGAGAATTTGTATAAATACAGGAAAGTAAACCCCATCAAATTAAATGAACTTTTTAATAATATGAGTGTGAATATTCCAAAACTAGATAACTTGCAGAAACTATCATTAGAAGGTTCTATATTGTGTGAAGAAGCATTAAGATGCTTGAAACAGATGTTAGACAAGAAAAGTCCAGGTTCAGATGGTTATGCTACTCACTTTGTTATACCGAAAGGCGACAAATAAAGCATTATCTTAAGAACTGGAGACCAATAACATTGTTGAATGTCTCATATAAAATATCCTCAGTTTGTTATAGCTAATAGAGTGACAAGCATCTTACCTCACCTTGTAAACGAGGATCAGACTAGTTTTATTAAGGGAAGATATATTGGGGAAAACATCAGAACATTGTATGATTTAATGTTTTACACTGAAAAACACAAAGTCCAGGTTTATTACTATTAATCGACTTTGAGAAGTCCTTTGATTCAGTTGCTTGGTTCTACATTAAGAACGTCTTATCTTTCTTCAATTTTGGAGATTCTATTATAAACTGGACATCAACCTTTTATAATAATATAAAGTCATGTGTTACAGTAAATAGCTACATGTCTTCTGGGTTTTACATATGAAGAGGATGTAGGCAAGGAGACCCCTTATTTCCATATGTATAGAAATTTGTATAGAAATACTGGCTCACATGGTAAGACGAAGTCCAAATATTAAAGGAATACAAATTAATAATAGAGAATATTTGATCTCTCAATATGCATATGCTGCCTTTTTTACATTGGATGGAAACAGTAAATCCTTGAAGTCTGCCCGTGATCTTTTATTTTACTGTTCTAAATTTTCTGGTCTTGGTGTCAATATTAATTAATGTTATCTGGTTTGGAAGCAAAGATGGAAGTGAGGACCAACTTTGTCAAAGTTATCAAATAAATTGGGAAGACAGTGAGTTTACAGTACTAGCTGTAAAGTTTTAAACTAATCTTGCAAAAATGATGGAAATAAATTATGAAAATAAAATGAAAAAAAATAAAAAATAAATATTAAACCAGTGATCAAATAGAGCCCTTAAATCATTTGGTAGAATCAGTTATAACAAGTTTAGCATTATCTAAAATAACCCATCTATTTCTTTCCTTACCATCGACATCAAAACAAATTCTAATTGAAATTAACAATGTATTTTATAAATTTATGTGGAATAATTCAGTTGATAAAATTAAAAGAAAAGTTGCTGCTAAAGATTACGATGAGGAAGGTTTGAGAATGATAGATATATTTGCATTCGTCGAAGCACTTAAGATCACTTGGATTAGACGTCTTACAACTACATGAACAAAATGGAAACATATTTTAGAGGCACTAATTCCACTTATATGTGGTAGACTACCTAAGGAAAAAATTAGGTTACTGAATTCTTTTTGGAGGGATGTTTTTTTACCCATGGATCAATCTTGAAAATACCTTTTCAGTCGCTACACCTGTCGATTTTTGAGATAGTTCCATATGGTACAATCACAATATTAGAGTAGGTGGTAACATATGTTTTAATGAGAATTGGTTTGAACATGGAATTAGAAGAATTAATAACTTAGTGGATGCTAGTGGACAGTGGTTTAGTATGAATCAGTTTGAGCTTTTTTCAATTCAAACAAATTGTCTAATATACCTAGGCTTAATAAGAGAAATAACCGAATATCAGACAAAAGTTGGAATTAGATAAACAGAAAAACTCGCAGATCCGTGTATCAGCTTAAAACTACGTGGTAGTGGACAAAACTGATTAAAAATGAGGAAATTCTTACCTCAAGCGGCAAGCGGCACAAAGAATTAGGTCAAATTGAAGATGATGATTGCCAACAAATTTTCTCTCTTACATTGAGATTAACAAAGTGTTCACAAATAAGGTTGTTAAAGATACAAATTCTACACAGAATTATTGTTACAAATACATATTTATTTAAAATTGGTATAACAGATAGTAATATGTGTTCTTTTTGTGGGCAGCTTCCTGAATCTACTTGCCATTTTTTTTTTTTTTTGGGGGGGGGGGGAATGTAACATATTTCAGAGGTTCTGGGTAGACTTTGTGTCACTGATTATTACTAAATGTACTGGTATACAATATTGTAATTTATTGAAAGAAAAGGTGTTGTTTGATATATACAATAGGCAGGAGACAGATGTTTTCAATTTTATTCTATTACACGCACAGTATTACATGTACAAGTGCAAGTATCGTAATACCCATCCCCATATATCACACTTTAAACAAGCTTTAAACAGCTTTTATTTAATAGAAAAATACAATGTTTTAATAGTTTTGAAGGCGAAACATGTCTGAAGAAGCGAACGACTTATATAAATGTGGTCCAGTAGAGCAAGTTATCTATAGAGAAAGGTAGGATCAGAACATCATGTAAAGACATCATGTAATGCTGGTATAACCATGTACCAGAAATAATTAATACTAAAAACAAAACAAAACAACAAAAAAAAAACAAACAAAAAAAACCCCCCAAAGTCTATTCATCTGTGCTGAAATGTAATCGTAATTATATCATTTTCGTTACAAAGTCGTAATATATATATATATATATATATATATATATATATATATATATATATATATATATATATATATATATATATATATATATATATATATATATATATATATATATATACAAACATAAAGATAACACTAAAAAATTTTAAGTGCTATCACAGGACTTTCAGGATTGAGCTAACAGACTTAAAAATATTTCCAACCGTGGAAAATAAATGGAACCCTTTCTCCACAAAAAAATAAATAATAATAATAATAATAAATAAAAAGCAAAAAAAAAAAAAAAAAAAAAAAAAAAATCCCAGTCAAGTTTTTATACATAAAAGACAAGAAAGAATGTATGGTTTACTAAAGGTTGCTTGTAAGTGAAAAGTTCTCAATGCTTGGATGATAAATGATGAATGTGAATTAAATGTATTTTCTTTCCTTCTTCACAGGACCGAAATGGTAAAGAATATGAATGCACTAATCCAAGAGAGCATCTTACCCTGAAACAGAGTGATTGTCTTCCATTATTAAAGAAGATCAGTGCACATTAGAATTGAAAATGTAAAAAAAAAAATTACATTTTTTTTTTACAAATATTGTATCTATTTTTTTTTTAAATTGCACTTAGAGTTTCTCTCTTATATTTTAAGCTTATCATCAAGACACACCATACTAATCCGAACTGATTAGGTTTTGAATGTGTTCTACATATTTTAAAGTAGGAAAAGTAGTAATCTTTATCTGCCTAAGGAAGATATATATCATCCAGTGAAATACACTCTCCTTAGGAAAATAGACATCATCCATTGAAATACACTCTCCGAAAGCATTTGAGGGATACAATGATACAAGTTTATTTTATGATAACTGTTCTAGATTGAACCTTCAGCTACTGATTTACAAAATGTTTACATTACGGAGATATGCTGAAATAGCAAATATATGTATTTCAAGACAAATATATTATCCAATATACATCAAACTGTCATCATTACGATAACAAATTTCTTGTAGAACTCAAAATGATAGGTAGTGTAGAAAAAAAATATCAGAAGCACTTAATAACTACATTCAAAGCTCATTTTTATCACAAGCTGCACTAGATTTCTTTCAAATTGTGTGACATGAAGCCAACTCACGCATGTATATTCTTGCTTTCCAATCTGTCTGAATTTATTTCGATAGATCTACCTTGATACGTGCATTCCTGACTACAAACGTACATGAAATTGTTTCACGTACATCCATCAGTCCATAGATTTTATTTTGCGCATAGATATGTGTAAACCAACATACAATATATGTTCAAATTACATACCACTACATATGTTGATGTCTCTCCAAACTATTTATATTGGGCGTATTGTGTGTGTGTGTGTGTGTGTGTATATATATATATATATATATATATATATATATATATATATATATATATATATATATATATATATATATATATATATAGATATATAAAATCTTTCTTAATTTGGATGTTTAAACAAAGGAGTATAACATATTTAACTTTAATATAGTGGTGCCACTTAGTAATGGTTCGGTTGAAAAGTTTCAGGTAGATTTCGAAAAGCTTCCTCGTTATCAGAATGAATGCATGCATTCAGGTTCACGTAGTTTTATATGGAAAAGGATCAGTATTTTCTTTTCTAAAGAAGATCTAAAGTAAGCAAGACCCATCTTGTGCAACAGGCGAGTTAAACATGGCAGGAATATAACAAAAAACAAATATTACTCATAAATATAATGGCTGCAGTAGTGATTGAAGGAGCAATAGCTAAAGGTCTGGCATTTACAGGAAGTAACATCTATTGAAGTTATTTGATCCTAATGGAGCTAGTGGGGATATAAATCTGCATGAAAATGTTGTGCTCTAAATGCGTATGCTCATAGTACCGTAGGTGTTGTATACGAAATTGAAGCGTACAGCTCTGATGCATCGACTCTTATCCAGACATATCTACTCGTCCTGTAAATACGATTAAACTTGAAAATCCAAACGTCCTAAACTTAACGATTTCTACCAATACTCTGATGAACAGGTAAAATAAGAGTTTATAATCACTACACATGGGATGGATGTTAATATGTATGTTGCTTCAAAATTTCTTTAGAAAGTCTCTGACGTCTTGTTATTTATATATATTAGAATAAGTTTAAACATTTGTTAGAAAATGTGCAAAATAAGTGCAGAAATTGATCCAGAAATGATTGACAACACAGGAATAAAAAGAAATTTCAGTGATTATAGAAGGTCTGACAAATATGATTTATTCGCAGGGTTTGCAACAGTAAACGGTTATAAAGTACACAGAAATTAGCAACACAAGTGTTAAGAATTTTATACTGACAAGTATCTGGCTTGATTTAAGGAGAACACGTAATAACATATTTCATGGCAGTGAACATAAATTGGGTAATGTTCAAGAAAGTATCCACCTGCACGTGAACATAAAAGAAAATGTAGATGCTTACAAAATGTGTATTTATTTCGTTTCGGATGACTATGTAGACATTCAAAACAAGGAATTAAAATCAACTATATTTTAGGTATTCTTCAGTGTATTTTAAAGGGCCTCAAATTGTATACCTACATAAATTTCATAATATGATAATTTGTTGAATGACACTGTAGAAAAACAATGTTTTCACTAAATCTGATCGATGCTGAATAAAGGAACGGCTTTGATTGCCTCGTTATTGTCTGTACAATGTTTCTGTTCAACAAGACTTACAATAGAAAGCGTTTACTCGGAGAAGAAAATGTCATATTGATTGTTAACGAGGATAAATTAGATGAGTGGTTAGAGTTGCTGTTTGATGTGTACCAAGGAGCATATTGTTTGTTTCTGATTGATGACTGTGGGAATGTTGACAATGTTATAAAAGATAGAAAAGAAAACCTAACCAAAGTGGTTTCTGATGTAGAAATACAACTATGTTATAAAGAATTTCAGGGAGAATACACTTTTTTGATAGTGTTTTGTAGTAAGGACAAAAAGGCATTGGACGCTCTATTTCAAGACAATTACGTCATTCCAGACGAAATGAAAGGAAAATTTATAGAAACTCAGAACAAGCTGAACACGCTTTTAATATCTTTAGAGGTTCCTTTTGGCTTTGCTTTCAGCAAAGACTACGTCGACGAAGTTGAAGTGTTCCGAAGAAACAACACCTAAGGTGTATGAGTATACAACGTTAAGATGTCCATATGGTAATGCATTAATATTGTCAGCCAAAATACGCTTGTCGTCACACATAGACGAATACATTTTTCATTTGCATGCTGTACACCATGACTGAATGATCTGAGAAAATTCATTTCTATGGTGAATTTTCCTTGGAATCTGTTTGGCTGTTTTCAATGTACACGATATATCAAATTGTTGCAGCAAAGCACTATTACAATATTTTGCCAGACTCTCTATGTCTGCGCCTCACACGGTTCATACCATACTACTTTCAAATTCACAATAAATAACATAATATAACTTATTATTGGTGGTCATAGTACTTGAAATGTACAAATAAACCTTCTTCAGACATTATATACATCGAGTTATCTATACTGTAAAATGGTGAATTGTTTATTTTTTGATAATTCTTTTGGTGTATAGAAAATAAAAGAAGCTTTTTTGTCCGTAGTGTTTGTTTATTGGTGATCATACCAATGATGAAAAACGTTACATCATGACAAAAAGCTCTCTAACTGTATATAAGAGTAGTCAGAACTATCGATCTTTTATACTTCCTATGCAAAACATGACTCACAGAGAGCGCGAGCTTGCCTCCAAAATAATCGACGACCTTCCACTGTATTTAGCGGAGACACCGAGCAGGGCACTACACAGAGGAACTCTGCTACACATCAGGGTAGCCCTACTACTTGCCGAAAGGAGCGACCAAAACTTGTGCGGTAGGTAACATTGCTTTATCTTTTACGGTGTCAATAGCTGCGGTACACAAAACGAAGTCTATGTCTGTTCTTTCTCTTCGCGGATGATTCCTTTTCTCTTGCTTGAATGGAATTCTGCTGCTATTATTGCAACAAGTGGGATATTCGCTGGTGCCCGGCCTAAATTAAAGCCAATATTAAAGTCCTGTAACTAGTCAAATCTGTGTCTCCCGATTAGATTAATCGTGTAGCGGAATGCGTAGAGAGAGAGT
Source organism: Margaritifera margaritifera (assembly GCA_029931535.1). Classification (NCBI taxonomy): domain Eukaryota; kingdom Metazoa; phylum Mollusca; class Bivalvia; order Unionida; family Margaritiferidae; genus Margaritifera; species Margaritifera margaritifera. The sequence continues at coordinate 232,075 of JAQPZY010000583.1, forward strand.
ATACGAAACAGGGAACCAGACAACGGGCAAGGTGAATTAAGGGGAAAAAAAGGTACAGATATTCTATACTTTCACTAAGATGAACGATGCTAGTTCGCTGCGGTCTCTCGAGCACCGGAAGTGTGACGCAATTGTTAGCAAAGTGGGGATATTTCGACAGATAATTAAGCACTGTATTGTCAGTCATAAACTCAAGCCTCTGAAATGTAAGAAAAGAAATTTAGATGAAAAGAATTTTAGATGAAAATATTGGGAAAATAGTTTTTCGACAAAACACGTTGCTGTTGTTTCTGTCAAGTTGGGAGAAACAGAGATATTCATTTCGATTCAGGAGCACAATGAGTGAATACCAGGCTCATCTACCATATGGCTGGGCTAGGCCGGCTGTAAGGTGTTTTGCCCAAGGACACAACACGGTAGGCAAACAGGTCTGGCATGGGAATTGAACTCGGTTCTTCTGCATAGGAGTCTATGAAGCTGACCACTGAGCTACCGTAAAGTAACTCTCGAATACCGGTACTCAAAGTTTCTCAGATTATTTACACCCTTTCTAGATGGGTCATAAAGAGCTATGCGATTATCAACAAACAAAAACAACTTCTTTTGCGAGAAACAGCTGCAAAATAACTATGGAATGGCCTTGAAGGAACTACACAAAACGAACAGTTATTAATTTTACAGTTATCTCCCTGGAACTATTCCCCTATTCCATATGTATGGCGATTTCCGTGAGAATGATTTACAGTCCTACACATATCTAATTGCATAATGTTTAATAACATGGGTAAGTCTACGTTTTTATCAGCCGGGGACTCGGGTTATAGACATAATATAAACAAAAAATCTCAGTCACGAACAAGACGGTTGCATTACGAGTTATTCATTCACTTTATATCAAATTAATCGTTCTGAGTGCTTGTATACACGTGCATCTTAAAATCGTGCATAGGGAAAGGTCAGACGTATACCAGCTGACCACCCCATTTCTGGCTCAGTCCCTGTTTTGTTGACTAAATATTTACATTCCTATGGAACCCGTATGTGCCATCAGATCTGTGAATACCTCTAGAATGACAGATTAATACTTATCGATCGGGTAATCACTGGATCGGTTTGAAAGATATTTCAAACACCGAACTCCCCAAATCACCAACATCTCGAAAATGTATAAATGGGAATGCAAATACACATAACTCAGATCTTCAGGTCGTTAGAGATGGGTTCTTTTCCTCGAAAGCAGGAAGACTTAATACTACAATGAGACGATGATAATTGGTTTTCCGGTAAATGTTATCATAGTTTCTCGCATGGTTTAGGTCAATGGGGTGATTTTGCTTTAATCTTTCATGCTCGCTGAATCCTAGTATCAGTACATTTAAGTGTGTTGTATCTGTGATTACAGCACAGTTTAGTGTGTTGTAACTGTAATATCGCACTCGCACGGCTGACGTCATGGAAAATTGAGAGAGAGAGAGAGAGAGCAAAAGCAAGTCCTAAGGTTTTGAGATACATGTCAGAATTTGAGAATAAGAAAAATCATTCTTAAATTAAATGAAAATGGTAATGAAAACTGCAAGTGCATACAATTTAGGTGTTGGGAGATGGTTGATCTTCATATCTGCGTAAAATCTTCACAATTCTGTTCGCAACTTTGGCAACAAATCTGACAATACATCTAAAAACAACATAATACATTTATTGAAAACAGTTTTCTCTTGAACAGTTTTGGTATACAGTAATCGACACAAATTGAGACAAAGCAACGTAGGGGTTGGGGTGGTCACAAAACATTTAGCTTTATTTAATTTATCTCTTTAAATATGTATAATTAGGGTTCTGCTAGTATTTTGTACTTTTGTGAAAATCTACTTCCTAAAAATGGAAAAATAGCTTACGGCGACAAAATGGTCGTTTGCATCCTAATTGTGCAATAGTGGTATGTTTTCCTTTTTATATAATCCTCTTTAATAACATTTCCGTTGTCGTTACACTCAAAATTTTATTAGCCTGAATAAAAATTGTAAGCCAGAGTTTGCAAGCTTGGAAAGTAACAGTCATTTGTCATTCGATGGCATAACAAATCTGAGATATCCAAAGATCATCTTTTCAAAATTCTAACATTATATCGCAAGAAGGGAGACTGCACTTACGCCCACAGCACTAGGAAATCTTACATTCGTCCTCAGCAGCGTACATAAATTAAAATTACATCATTTGGCATAACGCGAAGGTTGTGATTGCTTAAACTGACCAATCAAATGACTTCATTCAACGTCGGAGAAAAAAAAAGTTTGGCGCGCTGAGATGTTGATGAGAACTGGCAGAGCCAATGAACTGATCCAACAATGTTACAAGGAAATTTGAAGAAAAAAAAAAAGCAAAACTGCTTTTGAGGCTCAGTCGGGATTAATGGAGAACAAAACGGTTTTCTATATAAAACTGTCGAAAACTTTTTCAGCTTTAGTTTTTATATTTTTTTTTTCAATGGACTATCCGATAAGATAGTGATAGAATTCACACTCGGTAAATACTGGCTGATATCAAATGCTAGGGCGACGACAGAGTTATTATGTTAAAAATCTATCAGCTAACGCCTCGAAAGTTTTCACATTATAACCTTTAATGTCGCCTCTGCATTTGATACCAGCCGGTATATATCTCTCATTGATTCCATACCTATTACTTAATGACTCTTTATTTTATCTCAGAATTGTCCCATATGTCCATTAACTATTTCCGGTCTTATAATGACTGGAGTATGAACGAAAGTGAAATTAGAAAGGAAAATATCTCATCTCCTGTTTTGTACAGTATAGGGATAACCACTCAAACGAGAACAGAGGTTCGCCCTAAAATTATCCTCATTGTGCGGAGTATCGGAAAATCTACTGTTATGTATGATGTTTATATAATATTATAAATATTTTAGGAAATTATAAATGTTTCTTCACTTTAATATTTGCTTAAATCTTAATGTTATCAGGAAAAACATGTTTAACTAGTGTCCTTGAATTAGGTTGTTTTGATCAATATGTTTTCTCAATTTGAAGGTCAATGTTGAATTTTTGTTTACAAGTAAAATTCCATTAAGATGACACACATTCTACAACATTCTGTCATGTGACCAATCTTTATATATACCATGTTTGATGGACATTTATTCAGTTTTGACATTACCATCAGTCTTGTAAAGAGCTATTACAGTTGTGAAAATTCATTCCAAATTCTAAGAGAGGAATTATTTTAAATATTCATTGGATTATAACAGTGCTCATAAACTTTTGGATTTTGGATTTTTAATTGATGATTTTGGAATTTAAGTGAACTTATTCAGATATTTTGGAATACTTCATTTTGACATCAGCACATCAAGATTACTAGTACATCAGGACTTTGGAGACCATTAGCACATCATAACATTCAAGGACACAGCCGTGAATTCGGAACATTCTATATTTAGGACTTGTGATTAGAACAATCATTCTTATTGGATTATTAGGATTTCAAAACACATTACTGTAAGTGACTTTTTGATTTTTCATTTTATTTATCTAGTAATAAATTGCTTGTTGATTTTTTACTTGATTTGTTGGTTTTACTTTCTTTCTGTTACATTTTTCTTAGACCATAGAGTCATAACACCACTCAAACGAGAACAGATGTCCGCCTTAGAACTATCCTCCTTGTGTATAATATCGGGATACCCACTCAGACGAGAACGAATGTTCGCCGTAGAACTATCTTCCTTGTGTAGGCTATATGGATAAGCACTCAAACGCCTTAGAACTACCCCTCTTGTGTGAAGTATCGGACTACCAACTCAAACGATAATAGATTCCACCTTAGAACTACCCTCCTTGTGTACAACATCGGAATACCTACCCAAACGAGAACAGAAGTCCACCTTAGAACTATCCTCCTTGTGTCGAGTATCGGAATACCTACTCAAACGCTGTCACTTACAGGCACACCGGTGATATGATCGGTACTCTGAAGGTTTTTTTTTCCCGTACTCCGTATGTACACAATGCACTATATTGTGAAAACGCGTCAAAGCGATTCGGGCGAGTCGGCCTTGTCTGTCTAATAGTTTTACTCAGTACACAATTATTTTCTTATTTCCCCTATATATTCTGTACGTTTACTTTTCGGTACTACACCTTTCAGGGTGTCCAAATCCAAATAAATGATATGTTAATCAATCAAAAGTATCTGCCTATACAATCTTACAGTGAAGTTCTTGTCATAGGTTGGTTTTTTTTTTTTTTTGGGGGGGGGGTATGGAGAGGCCGAACTGTAAACAAAGCAACGTGACATGGGGCACAGATTTCACTTCTAGGAGAGCATCAATTCCTGATTACTCACTGTGCACTGTAACCAAAAAATGCGCACAGAAAATCACACCATAATGTTCATATTGTAAAGAATAAATAATTTCCTTTAAATCAGTACCAAGAATGCTTAAATCTAAGCCAAGGATCACCGCCCAAAAGAAAATAAAAAGAGAGAAAAAAATGCTCGGAAAATAGATAGTGACTACAGTTGTTGGAACTGATCCAGAAGTATTAAGTGTGAGCTGAGATCAGTTAAGAAACTGCAGGGAAATGAGGTAATATGTTTTACTGAGCATTAAAAGAATCCATGCATTACACTAAAGTAATAAAGATTTCATATAATATGCTAAACGTTGTGGCAACAGTAGTATATGGTGGGTAAATAGGGCAGTGGTGGCACTACGGGGCAGTAACGGGAATTTAACATTGGGGGCACTTGGGGGCAGTGGGGGACACTTTGGGGCAGTGGGGGCACTTGGGGGCAGTGGAAGGGGTACTTGGGGGATAGAATGAGAGGGGATAGAATAGACACATACACCAAACACACAGTGGAAAGGCAATCATTGGAAAAATTAATCTTTTCTTGAAAAATGAGTGAGTTTCCTCCAACATTTGGTTAGGAAGCCTGGGAGGTGGAACTTGTTGTTTTCTTCTTCTGGGGTATCCAGTCGGGATGTCCCAATCGCCTGAACTTGTCCTGGATTTTCATCCAGTTCAAGTTCAGGCGATTGAATTCCTTTTCTTTTTCTTTCCTTAGCCCACATAACCTTGATTTTTTGGACTTCCTGCTCCATAATTTTTTTAAGAATGGTCTGAACTCGGAGCAGGGCCGCTTCTTGTCGAGTGAGGATTGGACACTTTAAATCGTCTTCTATCTTTTTTAAACAATCCAGGACTTCTTTAAGAAACCCCACTCGACAAGGTGAGGAGGAGGAGTTCTTGATCTTCTTTACTTCCTCCTCCTTCACTTCTTGAATCAGGCACATGGCCATGTTTATGTGGGCTAAGTATTGTATCTCGCATTGTAGGTTCACTGGATACCACCACATCATTCGTTCTCGGTAATATTGACTTCCGCCATCCAGTCCCAGGCTTCCTGCAATAATTTAATGCTATTCATTCTTCAGTTGAAGTGTGAATGGCGCAACTGTGGAAGACGCCGCTTTATATGCTCTAAGCGCGGATGTGAAGGAAAACATCTCTTTTTCCAAAAACATAATTTTTTTTATCAAACATACAAACAAACACACACCACACCATCCTTTTTTTTCTTTTTTAATCAAACACACTCTATACAAACACACTCTACAAACACATACCAGGGAATGGCTAATTTTGTTTTGGAGTGGGAAAAAAACAAACACACTCTATAGAAACACACAAACATACAAACACCTATGGCAATTATGAAAATTAATCTTTTCTTGAGTAATGGGTGGCCCTGAAAAGGGCCGTTGTTTTTTTTAAAAGTTCACCAAGAGGTGCGGGCACCTCCCTGGCTTGGCCCGACAAGCGGGACAGCTTCTCCTCCACGTTTCTGCACTCATGCAGCGCTTGGTGTTGTTATTAAGTATAAACGGAGGATGGTCCGCTTCCGACTCCCAATCCTCCTCCATTATCGGGTGGGGCCTGATAGCTACTTTCTTCTCCTTCTCCTCCTCCTCCAACTTCTCAACTTCATGGAGGAGGTGCCAGGCCACCTCTAGATGAATTCTAATCTGTCTAATCATTTCGATCTTGTTCATTTTGACAAGTGAACGGGGTAGCTCGACTAGGGAAGGCGTTGTTTTAATATACTAGAAGCACGGACGTGAAGGAAAACATCCCTTACACCTAAAAAAACATCACTCTCACCACCCGCGTCTGACGATATCCCTAAGACGTCATTCTAGGCTTCGCGGATTCTGCACTCCATCACCCCTTACCCCCAAAACACAGACCCAGTGCGCGGACCTAAAAGAAACTACTTTTGATAAAAAAAACACATACACACACTATCCTTTTTTATTTTTGATTTTATTTTTATCAAACACACACCACAATATCCTTTTTTATTTTTTAATCAAACACACACCACACTCTCTATACAAACATTATTTTTTAGGGAAAGGGAATTGTTTTTTTCGAAGACGGTAAAGACAAAAGACAAACTCAAACATACAAACACATATATATGGCAATGATATGAAAATTAATCTTTTCTTGATTAATGAGTGGCCCTGAAAAGGACCGTTGGGGTTAAGAAGTTATGTTGTTTATCTTCTAGTAGCAGTAGCGGCAGCCGCAGCAGGGCGGCCACGTTTAGCCACGGGTCTCACGGCTTTAAGACAAGCTCTCTTTCTGGTAAAAGAGAAGGCAAACTCATCACAGTCTATCTTACAGCTGACTTCTCCGTCGGGTAGTTTCATCGACTGCAAGAGTTGTTGTTGTTGTTGTCTTTGCTGCTGCTGCAGTCTTTGTCTCTCCTCACATTCCGTTCTGTCCCTGATGATTTCTTCCCTCATGACTTCTTCCACCAGATCATGAGCCATTTGTAGGAAGATCATTGTCTTTCTCTCAGGGTTGGTCTCCATCAAATGATGCTTCACCCTCTGCATGTTCACCATAGCTTCGTTCAGTTTGCTTATCTTGGCTGCTGCCATCTTCTTGAAGTGTTATTGAGATCTTGACGAGTCAACGAGAGTGACTACACTGGCCAACGCACCGCTTTATATGCTTGAAGCGCTGACGCGATGGAAAACATGGGGTTCAGATCGAGAGTGAGAAATGGATAGAGGTGGTGACTTCAGATCGATAGAAAGAGATAGATAGAACATAATATTTTTCTCAAATTCAATAAAAAAACCACACAACACTATTTTTTTCTAAAAAAATCAACATTTTTTAATGAACAAGAAGAAGCGTTTTTAACATAAAAAGGTAAAAACAACGAACAAGATATTAAACAGGAACGTATTTACAGGGTTGACAACGTTGGGAAGGTAAACTGAACTTCCACTTTTCTACATCTACATCATTCTGATGCACACTGCGTTTCTAAGCTAAAGACAAGAGATAACCATAACGTTCAAAACAAGTCACTAAATGTTCTAAGGAATATCCGAGACTGCGTTGATGAAGAAAATGTACACAATATTGTCCGCACACCATTGAATCCGATCCTTGTAATCGGGCATTATTGAATCGAGTAGAGATGGCATTTCTTCTCATAAACTCGATGATGTCGTCTTCCAAAGGAGGTAATCCATAAGAATCAAAATATTCCACACCACCACTGTGATCGTTGGGAAAGTACACGGCTACCCAATGGGTTCCTGGTCGATGACTGTCGTCGGTATTGATGATATAGGCATGAACGTCTTTAGGTTTGCGATGAGGTAGTTCATCTTTAGCACACACCACAGGATTCCAAGAAGAAGTGTAGGAACTGCGAGTCAACAGGTAATGAAGTTCCCTGGTATCCATTTTTCACAAATAATAATAAGTCATCAATCCACACTTGACTGTATGCTTGAATTGATCTGTCAAGTAATTCCACGAATACTCACGGCGGATAGTCTCTGTACTCTGTTCAATGAGACCTTCGATGCGTTTGATCTCCAGAGGAGTGAGTGGAGGTGAAGAAGAATCCTGCAAGTCTTTATACCATTTTCTCAACATCTTTTCTTCCGAGATCTGAGACCAGGCATCCTCCGAATATTCATCCATTTTTTCTTCTGCCGTCATCATCAAACATTTGTCGTGTTGTTTCTGACTGGGATGATCGATTTGACATCCATGACAATGTTCTTTGGTCAGGGTGTTCATTCTTTCAATCAATTCCTGCACATAACAGGAAACTAAATGTTTTTCTTGTTCTGGCCATCGGGAATAAATCCAATAAACTTGGAAACACTATTTTTCTCTTCTTCTTCTTTTGGAGGTTCTGAATGAATGACTTCGTCATCATCATCCGTGGTAGTTTGTGACTGTTGTACTTCACAAAATCCCTCGTCTATCTCCATAGGTTCTTCTTCTACGTGTTTCATCTTTTTTCTTTTCCTTCTAATAGTCTAGAATCACTTCTCTTAAACTGTTGATCTCTAGAGTATTATCAAATTCTGCATACAAGATGACGTTCACCGTGTCGGGTAGAGAATTTGCAAACTGAAGTTACACACGAAGTGGGCCTGATTTTATAGGGTGGAAATGTCCTTCGTCGCTGCCTTGGTCCGGAGTGAAATCAAATCCCCACAAGGCATACCCTCCAGCATAATCCTCGTACGAAATACCGTGGCTGGTGTTGGTACCTAACTGTCCTGTGGCTTCAAACAGGCTCAAGTAAGATCGCAAGTAATTTTTCTCGGTAAACTTAGGTTCAAAAGGTCTGGTTCACAAGGTCTTGCCATCTCGACTGACTTCTATCTTGGAGACGTTATAGTGTTTAAACTCGAACGGATTCTGATTGTGGACTCCGTTGAGGGCTGCATTACTGACGATGGCAATCAGCAAACATTTAGGGAGCTGTCCTTGGAAGACGTGATCTTCGATATTTGGATCGGAGTCCAGCTGCAATGGTAAAGGTTTTCACTTCCGCGCGTCGCACAGGATACTTGGCAGTGGTTCTGCTCAACGTTTGACTGATGTCGTTGGCTACTTTAGGTAAGACTTCTACACGGCGCACGTAAAGTTTGGCTTCTTGGATTTTGGTTTTCCACTCGTTGTTTTCGGCCATCAAATGGAAGTCGGCACTACTGCGATTCAGTCTCAGACGTACATCCACTCCGTTTAACAAATACTTGTCTTGCAACCACATGTCCAAATGCAAACGATCCATCATTTCTAAACTGCGTCTGATTTTCTTTCGACGGTCGTTAAATCCCACATTGTGTGGGACTGCTGGAATTATATCTTTATTACCATTATTGCCATCCTCAGTAGACTTCGCCGCTACTGACAGGTCTGTGTGGTTGAACTTTTCCGAGGTGTCAGGTTTCCAAACCACCGAAGCATCCAGATGAGTGTTCTTGGCTTCTTTTCCGTACGTCAAGAGATTTTCCAAATAAGCACGGTAAGGGTAAGTATCCAAGCTGCTGCTGACCAGTTTGTTATTCAAGTACAAATCTACTCCGCTGAACAAGGAATGCATGAAATTATTGACGGGTGCCACTCGGTCACCGTCCCCAGGAAGGGTGTTGTCATTCTTTTGTACTTGGAGTTTCAGGTACAAGTAGCTGTTATTCAGATCGATGTAATCTTCGGTTTGTCATTTGATTTCAAATTCGATAGGAGCTGATTCCGTCAAAGGCGATACAGGATGAAATTCCACCCATTGGGATTCTTGCATCGTCATCATGGTGGGAGGCATGGTAAACATATCCAGTTCTGACTTGGTACATTCGCAAGAATCTCGGTGCATCATTTTCAAAGGTTTAAGTAATCAAACACGTCTAATTCTCTGACGGTTCTTCTTTTCTTATTCTTTTTTGGAACACCACCGTGTGTTTTATTAACTCTGAAGGGATTTCGACGTCGTCTCTTTCTACCTTGTCCTTGCTGTGAAGTGGAGGAAGAAGTAATGCCAGGGCCTGAAGCGTGAAGCGAATTTATAGGACTCTCTCGGAGACCTAAAAGATCTTTGCCAGTGTTCATCAACACATTTTTGCCTGCTCTCATAAAGGCTTCTTTAGGATTTTGTTTGTCAATGAAGACGTTTTGCAAAAATTATTTTCCTTGCGTCAAAGCGGCATCTTTTAAGGCATGGAATTCTCGAGTCACCATCGGTTTCAAAATAGGGGCTACCGTCCGAAAAGCCGATCTTAACATATCTCCTAAACCATGTCCTCGTTGTCGAGCCACTCCTCGGTACACAGGATACATTTTTTGTTACAATGCGTTGGAGAACGTTTTTCGAAAATGTAGTTTCGCCGTGACTTTTCCTTGGTCAATGAATGGCACACTTTGTCCCAAATCTCCGTTTATACTAATGTTGACACTGTCAAAATACGATTTACTGACTGGAAGATAATGAGGGTGTACAAATTCACGGTGAACGTGATATGCGTTTCCACCACCTTCTTCTTTAGCACCAGGGCCAGAATCCAGTTTGAAAGGAAGGACTCTCAGTAAGGGCGCAGCTGTGTGTCCTACCACGTTGTACTCCACCACATCGGAGTACACAAACATTAAATTCAGTCCAACGTTCAATTCGATAGGGGTTTTAAAACCATCTCCGAATTCTAAGTTGCTTGCGACTTTTTTTCTTAGCATACGTTTTATTTCCACCCAAAATAGCATACAATCCAGGAGAAAAAGTGATGGTTAAGGGTGTTTTGTCATGCACGGGTAATTCTTTGTCTTTCTCGCCAATGAGTTCCCCCTTCTCTTTGAAAAATTGCAAGATGAAACGGCGTGACACAGAATGGTAAGCGATTCGTACAAATTTATCGGCTTTCTTTAAGGCTGGGCCAAATTGGGCTGAAAACTTGTCCGCAATCGTCTCCACCAAATGGTCAGCACTAAAATAATACCCCGTAGGAATTCTCATGGTATATTGCGACAAGACAGGAGATTTAGAATCTGCTACCCTTTTCTTTGATTCCGACATTTTAGGATCATTTTTTTCCAACTCATCTTGCATTTTTGGGTTCAAGATTTCCACGACGAAAGTGTTTTGACCTTCGTTGATGTTTGTGATTTGCGTAGGATGAATGATTTCTACCAAAGCCACTTCCCAATGAGCGTCGTGATCCAATTGGATGACCTGAGGTAATTTGGCCGTGAAACAACATAAAGTGTTGTTGGGAAACACATCCATGGAGCTGTCACTGGGTAAAGTTAAATAAAATTGGTCATTCATAGTAGGTCCAAAGTTGTTTTGCTCTCCGAGGAGTCACTCGAGTTCAAAGGATGTTCAAACGGTTCCAAAAGAGGAGTGGTATTATGGTGACTGGAAGAAGGTGGTGGACTGGCGTTAGTCGTACCGTTGTGGTGACTGTTGTCTGTCGTCGTCGTAAATTTCAAAGAGGGACTGGGTAAAAGATAACCGATGCAACTGCTAAGTAAAATGGTCCACAATTGTTTGTCTCCTTGTTGGAAACTCAAATTGGCAATGGCTGCTCCGATGACACAATACACTACAAAGATTTGGCAGAAAAAGACGATTTGATTTTTAGGCACACGTTCTCCGCACCACACCCAGAGCGGTTGTTTTTGTAATTCTTGAAGAGAGGAACTCTGCGAAGGAGTCGCGGTCGTGGTTGTGTTGAATGGCATTTTGGGTTACTTCTTCTTTTTCTTTTTATAGTCGACTACTTGAGAAGCAGCAATCCAAGAATCAAAACTAGGAGGATATCCTTTCCAACGTACTTTGATTTCTTCCACTTGACGTTTGCCCACTTTGCGTGTTCTTTGTTCGAGAAAGCTTTCGATGTACATAGCGTCTTTTTTTTGGTCACTCGTTGTAACTCAGGCAAGTAAAATGTTCCTTCGAGCACTTTACCGTGCAGGTCTTATAATTTATAGACGGGAGGATCGCGTCCACGCACGGGTGTAGTGACACGAAACAATTCGGTGGTCCAGTTGGGTAAATAACCTTTGTCAAAAGTGCGTTTGGTTTTTCCGATGCGAACCCAATCTCCCGTCTTCAACTCCAGCAAGGTTTTTTTCTGAGGTCTCCATTTGGGGGAACCAAACAAACGATCAAACACGGTCACTTCGTTTTCAGGTCTGACCTCTTCGGGCGCACGTCCGATGCTACGATGTACGATTGATTGTACGCTTTGACCAAACGTGGTAACACGTCGATGTACTTGAGAGTGTGTTGATGTGTAAAATATTTCCACATACGTTCTTTCAAGTTCTTTGAAAACCCTCCACGATACTGGCTTTGGTTTCAGGATTTTCGGTGGTAAAAAAATGAATCTGTCTTTGTTTCAATTCTTTTTGAAAAGCTTGGTTTAGAAATTCGGTGCCTTTTTCAGTTTGCCATCGTAAAGGGTGACGACCACTTTGTTTCAACACCAATTTTAAGGCACGTACCAATTCGGTACTGCTTTTAGAAGTCAAAGGCATGACCCAAGCGAATTTGGAAAACACGTCAATGACGCAACACAAATATTTGTGACCACGATTATAGGTTGCCAAATGAGAGACGTCGGCTAAATCGGCTTGCCATTGATGATCGATGCCTTCCACTTGGGTTGGACGTCTAGAAAATTTTCGTCGAATGGGTTTGTGTAACGTGTACGTCGATTGTTCTTGTAACCATCGTCGTACTTCGGGCAACGTACACTTTTCAATTTACTTTTGGCAGCTCGATATAATTTTTGAACTCCTCCGTAACCAGCAGCATGGCCAGGATTGTAATAAAGGCTGGCTAAAAGTTTCTCCATGATTCCTCAATAAGTCACCCACTGTTCGATGCTACTACTTTGAGTGTCGTGAGGTTTGGACGAAGCGGCTTGACGCGTTCGACGAGCCACAGGAGTAGGTAGTGAAGAAGGGGTGATGATGGTAGGTTTCTTATTGGTGGTGTCTTTTTTCACTTCAGTCTTGCTGTCTTTCTTTTTTTCTTCTGCTGAAGAAGGAGTGGACATCTTCTTTTTAACCCAAGCTTTCATGACTTCTCGATGAGGGCTAGGAGAGGGTGTCAACAAGGAAGCTGCAATTTGACTAGGTATGCCAGCAGACAGAGTTTAAAACACTTCTCGGGGCTCGTCTTCTTCTGTCATCCCCGTGGCGGTGTCTGTTTTAGTGGTGGTGGTAACTTTAGGTTCGCTTTTCATCAGGGTTTTGAAATCTCTCAGAGTGGGTGGAGCTGTTTAGTCGACAGCTTTTTGGTGAAAGAGTTGCAAACGTTGTAAAAGTTGACCGTACCGTTGCGATTTTTCTGTTTCTGACAAATCGCTTCGTTCCATCAGCGCTTGTAATTCTTGTTGTAACTGTGACATCTCGTTGAGATTAGGATTGGGTGGTAAATGAGGTATTCGTTGTTCGTTCCAACGATGAAATTCCATCCATCGTTTGTAAGGTACTAAAGTCAGTTTTCGTCCTTCCATTTCATCAAAAGGTACAAAAATGTGTGGTCTTTCCAGAGAAGGTTGTCCTTTTTATCTTATTTTTGTTATCGCATGACACCTCCTAAAAGCGGTCCAGCAATTGTTCCTAACAAAGGACCCGCTATTTTTAACAACGGTCCTAACAGCATAGGTAGAAATCCTCCTCGTTGCACCAACATTTTTTTCTTTTGTTGGACAGGTATTTTCTTTTTCACCATTTGGCGAAGAACGTTCCGATGTTTCCCTAATTTTTGTTTCTGTATCTTGGACAAAGGTACCGTTCCTTTCAAGACGTTCAAACAACATTCACACACGGTATCGATGATTTCTTTGGGGGCTGTTTGAATGAGTTGTTTTCGCATGGTAGGATTGGATTTGGTCAGGACAGACAAGACGTCCCAATGTTTCGCCAGACGAGGTGGAAGTCCTTTTTTGGTTTTCTTCTTCTTTTGGTGGTGGTGGTGTGCACGTTTGGGAGCCATCTTAGAGGTTAGGAGTAAGTCTGAAGTCTCTGGCAGGTCACCCTTCTATTTTATGCTGGAACACGTCTCCACTGATTGTCTGCACGACGTACCATCTTCATGACAGGCCTCACTCGACGTTGAGGTGTTTTCAATGGACTAAATGGTCTCAGTTCTTCTTTGGATAAATCCACTAAACTTTGTAACACACCGGTTCTTTCTTGGACTTTGGTTTTAGGAGAAAGTACTTTGTTCGCGGCTGCTGCCATGGCTAGATCAGCCGATGTCGAGGGTCCCGAAGTGGTGACTTTCGAAATGGGTTTTCATTTTTGCATCAAATTAGGAAACACTTGTCTTAAGTCCGGTTTGGCAGGCATCATCATCATGAAGGGTGGTGAAGAAGACGAAGAAGTGGGCGCAAAAGGAGACCTCGTCACTGCTGGCTGTTGTGGTGGTGTCTTGCGGGTGTACGTTTGCGTCCTGGCAGCAGTTCCTCTCTTGCGGGTGCCAGTGGTGGTGGTGGTGGGTGTTTTCTTCTTCTTGGCAGAACTTTTCTTTTTCTTGGGGGTTTTCTTTTTATGGCTTTTCTTTTTTGTGGCTTTCTTTTGGGACTTTCTTCTTTTTTGGTGTTTTGGATTTTTTGGCTTGGGCATTAGGATCCCATTTCAAAAGTGAACGAATCATGACCCCTCCTAAAGAACCGTTCCCTCCAGTGGTTAAAATGATTTGTTTTTTAGTCCCGTGGATCGATTCTAGGATCGGCCAGTTGTGACAACGCCCCTTTATGTTTTTGAAAAAAACGTTGAGTTTGATGAGGGATGTGAATGATGCCTTGTAGTAACTGACGTGCCGTCAAAGTAAACCATCGTAACACTTCTTTAAGACTAGCTTCTATCAAATGAGCACGGACTTGTGCATTTTTTTCACGACTGATGCCATACAAGGCACGAATCAGTTTAGCAGGAGGATGAGATTGAAAGGAAGTCATCTCGAAGATTGTGAGACAGAAATGACGTAGTGGATGTTTTTATAGGTTTTTAAAGAGTGGCTGAAGGGGGACGTGTAAATGACAGGACCTCATTCTTGGCACCAATGGTGAAACAATTGGGCACGAAATCTTCAAATAGTCAGGAGTGGTGGGTTTTAAGTCGATGAGTAAATACGCATGAGGTGTTTGAGTGGCATCGTCGTACGCATAATTCAACCAAGGAGTGCCTAACTGTTTGGCTAACACTTGCACTTGAGATTTGTCTCTAGGGCTTTTAAATAACACCACGTAATGAGCATTGAGACTGATGGTCCGATCGGCTTTACTTTGTTGAAATAAATTTTGAGTAATGTAAATGATGCTGGCATTTCGATGGTGTCCTTTTCGTGTAAACCAAAGTTTAATTTCTTCTTCGTCTTCTCCTAACATGTCGTCAAAGATGACCAGATGTGTTTGACTCACGTCAGACACGATCCCATCGTCTTCGCGAGGGATGCCTTCCACAAACGAAATGGCTTCTCCTTGACTTTCACGAAGTAGTGTGTAAGACGGTTGCTACTCTTTGAAACACCACACGATGCGTTGAGGTGGACGATCAAACAGATGAGATTTATGTTCGATCAAACGTTTGACAAATTCAGTTTTACCTGAACCACTCGGTCCAGCAATCAACATGTTAAATGGATGGCGCAGATACAAAGCTTCCCAACTGGGACGATATAACTTTTCGTCAATCACTTTGACCACAGAGGAAGTAGAAGAGGCAGAGGAAGAATAAGATGTAGCCATGACTGAGGTAGGAAGATTTTTGAGAAGAAGACAAAAGACCCAAGACATTTTATACGTTTCATACACGTTTATTTTTTTTTTCAAAAACAAACAACACAACAAAAACATTTTTTACAAGTCATGAAGGACAAAAATGCATACCGCAAAAATGGTCAGGTACAAGATTAAGGCTACCACTAAAAGAATTAAAGTTCTGTAACAAACAAGTCAATGTACAACAAGAACAAAACACTGTCCTAGGAATGGAAGGCATAGGCACTGGTGGTAGTATTCTTCTGCTCGTCTTTGTTCTGGTGGTGGTAGAATGAAATGTCTCTGACGGTAAGGAGGGGGTGTGTTCCCCAGGGGGTTGTATTTGGACGACGACGACGGTGTGGTCTTTCTCTGCTGTGTCAGGTTCTTCCAGGATTGTTTCTAAGGTCATTTTTTTTTACTTAGGTTCCCATTTGACTTTTGGAAACTTAGTGACATGCCAGATCTTTGGCAAATTGGGCCACTTCTTGTAGCCAAGCATCGAAACCAATTTTTCTCCAGTCACGTACATCTTTCCAAGCGTAAAGTTGTTGGTGTAACTCACTTGCAATACACACTTCTTGAAACGTATGAAGGGTAGATAAAGTTTGACTAATGTCTTCTTCACACGGAGGTACCCCACTCGTCTTCATCACCACTCTCAACACTTTGAGTACAATTTGTCTTTCGTGTACCGATAAAGCATGAATGGTCATGTTTTGTTTTTTTTGATGGTTCATAAAAATAGTCCAAAACAACCACGGTCCTCCAAAATAATCCAAGACAAACACTGGTCCTCAAAAATACTCCACAACGAATGTCCTGGAAAAAAAATCCAAGAAAGGCAGTCACCAAGACACACACCGCATAGTGTCCAAAATTCAATGGAAACAGTTCTTGTATCAAGTGTTTATAATCCTCTAAGGTCTGAACACGATCGTTGGCTTCCTTCCACAGTCCTGGCATGGTGGGATTTTATAGGGTGAGATTCCAAAGGTGGGTATCATTTGTTGTGGGTTTTTTATATCCAGGTTCCCACGGTTGGTATCTTTTGCGAAAGTCTTCTCCAAGGTGCCAGCGATAGAATCTTCCCAAAATCAGTCTTCTCATACTTTGGAAGAGTAAGCATAGTTTACAGATCGAGGAATGACTTTGAGTTTGCGTTTCACTTGGATCGGGACCAACTCTTTGTAAATGCGTTTTCGCAGCTCCAAAGGCAAGCCACGAATGTGTTCTTGTAAAGTATCCGACTTTGGAAAGAAGTAACTCTCTTTGTGTTCTTCACGATAGCTGTGATAGTTTCTCTTCAGAATCAGACTTCTGATACGGTGGAAGTCGCG